>OY754900.1:5682500-6282500 GCA_963576445.1 Lithosia quadra | reverse complement strand
TGAGATTACATAGCACTAGATCAGAATGTATCCATCTTTAGCTCGTGTTATGGGTTTGACACGAACTATTTGCGATATATAATTAATATGGATAATTTTGAAAATTTGGTTAAATATAGGTACTTAAGATACAATATTTTTTTATAAATCCTTACATATTATAATATACACATCAATGTAAATGGGCATGTTCAGTTCACGCAGACCAATATTTTCTACCTCTCCTACACCACAGAATATAATAGATAATATCCAAGCTTATTTTCATTTACGAATTTTGAAATATTCTCTACTAGTTTTCTCGTACCTATTTGTTAAGTAGTTATTGACGAAGTTAGCAATAAATAAATCTTTATTCTGTGAATGTCTACCTATATCTTGCACTCGGTCCATACAGTATTATCTTATTTACCTTATTACTTCCTAACATCTTAACAAAATTTGAAATAGCAGTTTTTATAGCCCAACACCTTTATAAAATCGCGGTCCACCTACGTGCATTAATAAAGCAGATTTGAACTCTGTCCCCTTGTAATAAGATCCTTTATATCTATAACTTATAGCTGCTATCTGTTACGATACAGTTGATGTTAAAGGTCGAAACAGTCCGTGAGAAATTAATAGAGGTGAGACATTTGGGTTTTCAAATTTGAACCATATGCTACTGTAAATAGAGAAGGTATTTCATTGAGGATTCTTAGAAATATTAGTTGTAGGTGTGGGCACTTGCCTGCTACATTAAGTGGTTTATAGGTCCATAATTTGGTTAAGATATTGTTTAAGACATGTTATGCTACTGGTGTATCTTCAAGATGGAGTACATGAGGGGAAACTGGACATCTTCGATGTTGTAATCTATTTATCCTACTAATATTATTAAAAAAAAGTGCTCTATGGGCCACCTTATACCCTGGCGTCAGATGACCGTAGACGGTGTGCGGTTTTAGTCGGTAAGAGTTCAACATAACCTGCCCCGCTGGCCGCGTGGGTATCTATAAGGATATCCGCACGGAAAAAAAGAAAAAAAGAGCGTCAAACTCGCGCCACCAACCAGAATTCACAGGCGGAGCTGCAGGCAATAGCTAGTTTCAAGATAATAAGATACAACAATGTTATTTTACGGGTTGTGCTCCCGTCGCCGCCCATAAATGGCAGCCCCCAACAAGACTTTTTACTTCGCGGTATTAACTCAATAAATCTGGATTTGGGATCTTTTTTCTGTACTACAATGAAAGAATGATATAGGACGTAACCCGACCACATTTGGAATACAAGTTGTATTACGCAGTATTTTACTTTCATTGTTCAGAAATAAAAATAAAAAGCAATATTACCAGCCAGTGTTACATAAAAATACAAAAATAAAACGTAGTTTTACATAATTTTGTACAGGTATAAAAGGGTACGACCTTGAGGGCCAAATTAACCTTGACCTTGAAGCTGGCACACCAGTTGATTGATGTACGAGGCTCTGGTGCAAGTTTTTCTTTCGGAATATAGCGAACAGATGGCAGTCGCTCCCATAAAAGTTGTATAACCGAACCAAAGGACAAGGAGTAAGCGAACCTTGGGCTCTGAGGTGAAATCCGCGGATGCAACCGGGAATAACTCAAATTCCAGTGCAGTGAGAATGTGATGCCCCTGAACACGTACATAGGCCACGGTGACCGCTTCCCATCAGTTAATGCGTGTGTTTGTTTATCTCCTAAGTGGTATAAAAAAACCAACGCACGAGTGAAATGTATCAACTTACCTATTCGTCAGCCGGCTATCATAAATCTCTACAATATATTGGCTCTGTGGTTAGACCAAATCTCTTAGAATAGAATATCTGAAGGAGTATTTGGCTAACAAAATATTTGTTACAAGCATTTTGAAATATGCTAGCTTTTGCACAGACGAGGGCTATTCGAAATACATATTTGCCGATATATGAAGCCCGACAAATTCCTGCTGGTATCCTGCCAGCCACGAGTTATGTTAATATTGTATTACGATGTTGTGACCTAGATTAAGTTAAGAGCGAATAGCGGATTAGATATGGCGTTATACAGACGGTGGGTTGGGTTTTTGACCGCGGAATAAAAAAGATCGCGTCTGCCCGTCGATGCCCGCGACTGCTCACACCGCACCGCGAAAACAAAGCGCCGCCAGTGCCAAACGAGCACCTACTGCGCGTTCTTTTTGCCCTTCATGTGCTACCAACGTGGTATAGGATTCCTTTTGCGCGATCGTTCGCCGTAAAATTGACCGGCCCTGCCAGCTCCGCCGTCTTTATAAGGCCTAATGTTATACAGACGGCGGGAAGTATATAAATACGAGGAGCAAATGGTGGGCTGATATCTCTGCCTGCCTAGAAGAAGAAAGGCAAGTGTGAGATAGCGATTTTAATGTTTTAAGTGCTAGTAATATCTATGAACCCCACCAAACATTAGACGCCTTTTGGATTCTGTGCTGAAAACTCAGGAGACTTTGGTCTCCTCACTGACAGCACAGAATCCCTTCAGTGAGCTCTGGCTACTCTTCTTACCGGCGGGAACACAACACGATGGTTATTATGGCCGCGGTCTTGTGTAGGGTGGCCGTACCCTACTATGACTGCTCAATTCGGACGGGAGATACCGTCTTTTTTTTATTATAGTCATCATTCTCTGAACCTTTTTCCCAACTCAATTGGGGTCGGCTTTTCAGTCTAACTGTGATGCGGCTGAACTTCGATATTTTCGGTGGAGCGACTGCCATCTGACCTCCACAACCAATGGTCATTATGACCAATGGCGATATCGAAGTTCCAAGTTAGACTGGTTGGACTTTTGTGGGCTCCAACTACCCGTAATGACTGCCATAGATGTTTGTATGGCAACCGGGACCGACGGCTTAACGTGCTCTCCGAGGCACTAATAAACCTGCGATAAATACACACATAACTTCAAAAAGCATCGAAAAGTCATTGGTGTGTGCCATGGTGAACCTGGGATCGAACCCGAGACCTCGTCTCAGCAGTCCATTACCCAAACCACTAGGCTTCCGCGGTACTTTTATTTATTTTATTATAGTGTAGTTTCTATATTTTAGTGTTAGATCTCCTTCAATGAATTGCTTAGCCAATAATGATTATTTGCTTTATTTTAATGTCCGTTCTTCCATTGTACAGAACAATGTTAACGATGGGCATTACGGGCGATAAACATAAGTTTGTTGGTGAACATAAACTTCATTGAAATGGATTCGCTCTAGATAAGATACCGGATCTGCCTTCGTGCAAAATGCAAATTGTTGATAGTTAAAGTGTATAATAATAACATTGTAGTATACCTGCTTATGTTTTGACGGCCTCTGTGGCGTAGTGGTAAGGCATGCGACTGCTACGCAGGAGGCGCGGGTTCGAAGCAGATATTTAAATGCATCAATATGTCTATTTGCATTAGCCTTGGTGTTTCTATGTATAATAAGTATGTATTTACAAAAAAAGTATATAAGTATATAAGCAGCATTCTAGAACCCATAACACAAACTGGTTTATCTAAGCTTACTTTTGGTCTAGGGAGCGATATGGAGAATTTTGTAGAATATTTATTTGTATCTTGGCATTCGTCTAATGGCAGCTGCTTCCCATTTTTTAGTTAGACTGAAAGTTGACTACAACTGAGTTAGGAAAAGGCTCGCAGGATGGATGTAGAAGTGATGTTAGGATGGCCTGAATCCATCGTAAGCCATAGATCTGATGCACCGCCATGGATTTGTTTGCGCTTCCACGAATAATACTTTTTCCGTAGTGCGTCGGTACAGGCTATTTTACATACATTATTCCGCAGAATCTCGAATTGTGAAAAACCACTCTAAAATGTAAGACCGACATAGTCTTTTAGGAGGTATAGGACACGACGGTATCTCCCGTCTGAAATGAGCTGTCCAACTGGGGTAGTACCTCCACCCTACAGAAGACCGCGGCCATAATAACCATCGTGTGGTGTGTCCGCTGGTAAGTAGAGTAGCCAGAGCTCACTGTACCCCATTTCCCCCACCCCTTCCTAACCCCCCCACCCCTTCCCAGCCCTCACCCCTTCCCTTCTGTGTAGGCAGCGCGTGTGTGACACCCTTAGTGTTGCACACGTCCATAGGCCACGGTGACCACTTCCCATCAGCTGGGCCGTGTGCTTGTCTGCCACCTACGTTACCTACGTACTACGTAGTATAAAAAAAAAGTTGTTTTTTTATAAATCGGTCACGTGAATCATATGACATTTATACCTACTAGCTAAACAGCTAATATTAACACCCTACTTTGTTGACGAAATATGGGTATGATATAACAGTTCTAATTATCTTTTTATGGATTTACAGGCGTTTCTAAAATTACAAATGAATTTTATGTTTCTAAAACGGATTATTCCAGAAAACTACTCTGAGTCAGGCGAGTTGCACGAACTTTAAGCGGAACGTTGTCTAATATAGATAATTTAATTGTGAATGTGCACGATAGTTCTTTAGAAATACGAATTAGATTCGTGTAAACTGATATCGATCTTTCCCACGTAAAATATCAAAAGTACAAATAGCCAGCTGTACACGCTCTCGTGTACAACTGGGAATAAATAGTTACAACACTTTACGTTTTAAAGTTTATTATGACTAACGTAAGTAACGTGATAACTTCTTCACGAAATTCAGAACTAAATGTACAGTCTGGAAGTGTACCTAAAGTCTCGTAAGTGCACGAGAATGAGTACAGCACACCGGCCACTAAACGCCGCCACACGCCACACGCGCGTAGCAACAAGCAAAAAGTAGCAACCACCGACCGCAAGTTTAGTGTCGACCATCGGCCACAAGTGGCTGTCGCGCGCTTCAGCTTCTTTTGTGGCCGCTTCTTGCCACTTGTGGCGGCGTTTGTGGCTGTGGCGTGTGGCCCATGTGCGGCGACACTTAGCGCGCACGGGTTACTTTTGTCACCGTGATTGTTTCGTCACTTTTATCAAGTCTGTGGATATTTTCAGAGACGGGTGTACGTTATGACGTGACAACTGGTAAACATCCATATATTTGACTAGCGACCCGGGACCCGGCTTCGCCCGTGTGTAAATTCCAGTTTTCCAATAAAATATAATATAGAATATGACACTCACAAATGACGTGGCTTTCTATTGGTGAAAGAATTTTTAAAATTAGTTTAGTAGATCCCGAGATTACCCCTTACAATTTAACAAATATACAAACACACAAACTTTACTTCTTTATAATATTAAGTATAGATAAGAGTGACAGAACAGTCACGGTGACAAAAGTAATCCGTGAACGCTAAGCCTTAATCTACTTTTTCAGAATGTTTTTACCTAATACATAGACTTGAAACATCATGGCTCTTTCGTCGTAGTCAATATGGGACATATGAAATATAGATGACAGTGATTATAGTGCTCAGTCCACCCCTTCAACAACATCATAGCAGGAGCATAAAAGCACATTCGTGTACAAAAAAAATTATTTAGCTGCTTCATCAACGGACATAAACTGTAGAATGTTTTACACAATTTCTACCTAAAATGTCGCTGTACTCTCGTTTCGCGGCGTAGTTAATTAAATGTTGAAAACTCAACACCCTACAACACCCTTAATAAGACGCTCTAATTCTCGAATAAGTCGGCGTCCCACGCAAAAGTGTAGGTACTGCCTTTATTACTAACAATGTATACAGTTTTTATCCTTCACCTGTTTTACGATACTCTTACTTTTTACAAGCTTTATTTTAACTTACTGTGTTGTTTGCTAGTTTGTAATCTTGGAACGCCAAATAGAACCACTTCCTGACATCTGGACTCAAATCCATACTTAATACTAGCTGTTGCCCGCGGCTCCGCCCGCGTGGACGTCGAAATCCGTTTCAAAAACTATCCTATCTCTCAAGTTGGATCGAACTGCACATGGTGTGCGAATTTTATTATAATCGGTTAAGTGGTTTAGGAGTCCATTGAGGACAAACATTGTGACACGAGATTTATATATATTAAGATTATAAATGCGAAAGTTACTCTGTCTGTCTGTACGCTTTCACGTCTGAACCACTGAACCGATTTTGATGAAATTTGGTTTTTTTTTTTTTTTTTTTATACCACTTAGGTGGCAGACAAGCACACGGCCCACCTGATGGGAAGCGGTCACCGTGGCCTAGGGACGCGTGCAACACCAGGGGCATCACACTCGCACTGCCGACTGGTATAGGGGTAGATTAGATTAGACCTCGAGACATTGGCTATGTTTGGTCGCGATAACCGACATCCATGCGGGCGAATCCGCGGGCAAAAGCTAGTTCAGTATAATTGCGTATCTACGATAAATATGAAGCTGGGCCTCAATTCTACTAAAGGCAAACCACTGTCATACCACTGACACTCTAAAAAATGGTATGTAATTGTAGACTTTACTGTTGTACAGTTACAGTCTAAATTCAAATGAAAAGAATTCATTAAACTTTTCCATAAGCTCTACAAAATATCATTTAATTTTTAGACTTTAACCTGATAACAGTAAAGTCCAAAATTAAATGGTATTTTTTTGAAGTGTCAGTGGTGGTGAACTTTCGACCTAAACATTAGTTGTTAGTGTTCATTTAATTTGTCTGGTTATGCACTTGCGGTTTTTTGTCTTCAAAATGAGTTTATAAATTCAAAAATATTAATAAACTAAGTTTTTAAATAAAACAGATATATAGACACATCAAGTTTGTTTACGATTGGTAACCTAACCTAACCTAACCTAACCTAACCTAACCTAACCTAACCGAATGGAGTATAGTATGCAAACAGAAGCGTAAACTTGCAAATTGAAGCAATTTAAAATATTGTCCTAATTAAAACAAATAATGTTCAGACTTTCCTTAACAAGTTGAACACAAAATAAATACTTATCCCGGGGACGCGACGCCTCACGCCTCACAATGACAGATCCTCGCTGACAGGGCGGCTGGCGGGCTGTAGGAGGCTTTCCTCGAACGCTCCAGTAATTCCGGCGGTTTATTTCCAATTGTTTTATTTTCTATGATCAGCTGACGGATTACGTGGCGCGCTCTGTTGGCAGTTTGTGAAATAAGGCCGGTTTGTTTAGTTCTTGCGAATGAAGATAAATGAAAATTTGTTACAATTAGTAAGTTATACTAAGATACGAACTTCTTTAGGACTAAAAAGTTGAATTTGCAAAATGTTGATTTTGTAGAAAGTTATTTACCGAGAAACTATCTAGGTATATCTATCTATCTTAATATATATAAATCTCGTGTCACAATGTTTGTCCTCAATCGACTCCTAAACCACTTAACCGATTATAATAAAATTCGCACACCATGTGCAGTTCGATCCAACTTGAGAGATAGGATAGTTTTTGAAACGGATTTCGACATCCACGCGGGCGGAGCCGCGGGCAACAGCTAGTACTATTATAAAATTGTAAAGTAGCTGTGTTTCTACATCGGATATATTATATTTAATAAAAAACCTAGGTGCTGTTACAAGTTTTTTTTATCTTACGTAGGTGGCAGAAAAGCACACGGCAAGTATTTTAAACAGTTGACTGTTTTTTCGCGATAGACGCAAAACTACAGAACAGATATTGATGCGGTTGTTTTGTTTGAAAGACCATGTTGAACTACGTATGTTTGATCACAATCGGTTGAGTAAAACCGGAGATATAGTCAAAAACGGGAAAGTCGACGTCCATATTCGGGCAGAGGCGCAAATATAGGTTAATTTATAATATTAGTAGGAAGTAGGATAGGATAGGATAATTTTAATTTGTTCGTATTTTAATTAATAAAGTACTCGGATTCAAGGAAGTTTCAGTTAAAGTAAGTGCCTAAATTTAATTAAAATTTATTGTTAGATTAGAATTATAATTATTGTTGTTAGTACACTTTGAAATATTTATCTAGAATATCTTGAAAGCCGTCTACATTCCTACTTAGATATTAATTATTTCTAAGGGCGCTTCTTCGTTGGTGGGCGAGGCGATAGCAAGGTCACACTACTGGAAAAGGGTCATCTCTATGATACGGAGTAGGAACTCCATATTAAAATTATTGAGAAGTTATGTATGAAGCCAATTATCCACAGCCTACCTGTTAACTGGCTTTTAGGCTTCACACTATAAGTAAACTTGGTGGCGATACGATATTAGTGATGCATAAAGTAGAATTTTTTTTCAGGGCAAGAAAAAGTTAAAAAAAGAAAGTTTACAGATTATATTGAGCTGTGCCTTCGTCTTCGTCCGTGTGGTTCTGTATTTTAAGTTTAGATACAAAACTACCTGATTGACGCAAAAAAATCTCGCATTCTACTTATTTGGTATCATTTTTTTTTTAACGAGATGTAAATATCAATAGGTACATCTCTGCCAACCCCTCCGGGATTATAAAAGCATGAGTAGATATACAAAACACAGATAAAATATGCTAGCCATGAACTTAATCGAACACGTTTTTTATAAGAGTGTGATACTGAAAGAGTTATAGGCTAAGATGAGGAGATAAATTGCGCGGTATAATGTGTCAATGTACCATCTCGTTTAGGCTACGATTATATTGGAAGCGGTAGCATTAGCGTTGGAGTGTCTTCGAAGGAGAAAATTCGCAATGAGGTCATCCGACAATGAACTAAATTCACCGACATAGCTCGCAGAATAAGCAAGCTGAAGTGGCAATGGGCTGCTCACATCTGTCGAAGGACTGATAACCGTTGGAGCAGACGAGTCCCAGAGTGGAGTCCGCGATATGGCAATTTGCCGCACCATAAAGACTTGGAATTCTTTACCAGCGCATGTGTTTCCTTCCTCTCATAGAGTCCCGGGGCCTTTAAGCGGGGCGTGAAAAATTATTTGATGAGGCCGTCAAGCTATTATATACAAAATAACTATTGGGGGATGATTGATGATCAATAGGTACCAATGCTAAAAACCAAACAGTTATTTTTGTCTATCTGTCTGTATGCGCATGCATGGATCAAAAACGACTAGGGGGATTTTGATCAAACTTGGTACGATTATAGTTCATACTCCTGGGCAACATATAGGCTACTTTTTATACAAGCTGATACCCGCGGCCCTGCTCGCGCTTTAAAGTCGCCGGGCTGAAGCTAGTCATCAATATAAGCTCACTACCTGGAAGCCTCAACCCATATAACCTTAACTATTAATCAGAGTATTTTGAATTATTTAATGCATTAACTTCCCCTAGAAAATTATTTCAGTAGCTTAATATAATATTAATGGGAAATTCTAAACAGATCCTCGCTTCGTCCACTTTGAAAGTTAAGCTTAGCACAGGCTTGCGGTCCTGGGGTCCATACCTTTGGAATTATACGCCTTATAATTTTGTTTCTGTAAATTTCACATGTAATTATTTTTGAATCAACCTACCTGTGAATTATGAACAAGGCATTTGTTGTGTTATATTACGCTGAAAGAACGCTTATCAAGCAAAATTGTTTATTTAAAAATACTTTTTTTTAAATAAGCTTTCTAGTGAGGGGATAACCAGATAAATCAAATGAGTCCTAACATAACGAGTTTATCTTGTTTAATTCAGAATTTCCTATGACCAAGCATCAGAGTAGGTATTTGCTACGTATGTCTATAGGCCACGTTGATCACTTACCATCAGGTGTGTTTGTCACTTAAGTGCTAAAAATTTTTTCAATAGTAAAACCTGATACCTACCACTTTGTCCAGCGCGAGAATCTCTCTCTCAGAACTTCATAACCACACTCACAGGGTTAGACTAGATGATAAATGCCCGAATACTGAACTGTCACTCAAATATATAAGCGCTACTTATATGTTTGAGTAGCTCTTACATTATAATTTCGTATACAGAAAACGTCATATTTGAGGGTCTGTTAAATTTAAGTGCCACTTAATTTTTGAGTGGCAGTTCAGTATTCGGGCGATAGTCACTTCGAAAATAGAAACGTCATAATTATCCCATCAAAATTATTTTGCAACTTTGCCTATCGTAAGCTGTAAAATGTTTGTAAGCGTCACTTTAACTTGGGTTTATTGCAAACACTATTGGCTATTGAGCAATAAACTGTAACATTTAATATATAGAAATTAGGCCGGTAGGGTTTCTGACATTTGAGTTTGATAGGCTGATAACATTAACGTGTCTATAATTCGGAATTAGTTCTAAAATGTTAAACACGAAAATGAAATTGCACACGGGTATTATTTTGACTGACATCAAGTTCCGCGGTAGCGCGACCGCGGTAGCCTGGTGGTCTGGGTAATGGACTGCTGAGACGAGGTCTCGGGTTCGATCCCAGGTTCACCATGGCACACACCAATGACTTTTCGATGCTTTTCGAAGTTATGTGTGTATATTTATCGCAGGTTTATAAGTGCCCGGTTAATGGCAAAAGGCTCGCCACCTATTACATTGGGACCTAAACATAAACTGGCGAAATGTGGGTGCTAGCACCTCTGCCTACCCCTTCGGGGATAATATAGGCGTGAGTTTATGTTACATCAAGTTCTAATCACAATCGAAACGTGAGTAGTCGGTAGATTTCAATTGGTTGACAAAGATTGTTAACCTAGCACATTGAGTTTGTTTGATTTCAAGTAACCAACTTCAATGTGTCAGGTGATATGAACGCGAGAAGTTACGGTTAGCTTCTCGGGGCTTCTATTTTCTTCATTGACTGGGAGTAAGAGATGTGGTAAGCCTTTTCGAAAAGCGATATCCATGTTGGCCCTCTCCGTAAGTGTGGCATTGCCATGAAGTCAAATCTAGTAATTGAAAATTGACCCCTTTCCTGTAGACGATTGTTTTGATATTTGGCACATAAATCTTTAGTTCTGGTGACAATAGAAGTTAATTAGATTGTAAACTTAAGATGGCCGCCGCTACAAAATGGCGGCTTACATATTTTTCCACAACTACCACAATCTTGATATTAAAAGAAAGGAATAGACTAGTAGAATATAGTTCACTGTGAAAAAAGAAAATCCAATTAGCCACTTTAGTACATAAAAGCTTTTAACTCAAAACATTTAATTTTATACAACTGCTATTATATTGTCAAGTTAATCGTATTAAGCGCCATAAAGTGAAACCCCTTTGGAAACAAATATTTTGTCAAAGAGTGTTTAGTCTAAACAAGTTTAGTACGTCTATGCTAAATTGTGTTAAGGGGACTGAAGGCAAAAATTCAACAACTAAACCACTTTAAACTTGTTAGAATAACTGGGTTGCCATCTTGTTATCTATTTTGCATATTATGGCTCTCTATTCTGTTTTAATGTTTTACTATGAAAAGAGGTAGTGGATAAAGAGTTTATTTGTTTTAATTACTTATTATGAAAAAATCTTTTTTTAAGTTAAACAGAATAGAAATTTATATTTTATATAATATTTTAAATTGTATTGTCATCAGATGCCAAATATCAGACAAATCAGACACCTAAAAGGGGTTCAAATGTTAAATTACTAGATTTGAACCAAATAAACAGGTCGAGTTTAATAAAACTGTTTAATAATAAAACGATTTATTCGTGAAACTCGCTTGTTATATTGTGGACAAAACCTAATAGTTTTATTACTTCTAACCAGCAGCAAAAAAACTTGTTTTATCGTCCGGAAATCCCCATGGATACCACCCCCATCTATCATCCGGGGTGATTGTGTTGGAATCGAACCGACTAAAACCGCACGCTGTCTCGGGCCTCAATTAACAGGGTGTAAGGTGATTCAAAAGGCATTTCCTTCCCATTCCAGCTAAATTGAGCTATCTTCTAACGAAAAATTGCTATTTTCCGACTTGAAAAATATCTAGGTATAATGATTAGCGGACAGTTATTTTAGCATTCATATTATTAAATGTGAATGTGATGGTAACGGAATGATAAAGCGGGGCGTGAAAAAAAAGAAAAATTAATGAAAATTATATGATCCAGCTCTGTATCTACAATTTTATTAAAAAAGAAAAACTAAACAAAAATTAACAAGCCCTAATAACTTCAAGGCCTCGAGCGCCGGAGACAATGATAAATGGCTTGTCATAAATGAAACTGTCATTCAATTTCCTACAAAGGAGATGGTGAATAGGAAAGAAAAATATTCGGAATATCCTAACAAGATCCTTTAATGCTGAAGTGATAACAAGCTTCGGTAGAAATTCTATTATGTAAGGGCCAACGTAGGTCAATATTAAAAACTTCGGTTCACTGCAAAACCAGAATAGAATTTTTTTATATATCGGTCACGTATATATGATTTCACCTCGCCTGATGGTAAGCTGAAGGTAAAGTCTCAGGAGGGGGCCCCCATTTCATACACCGATTATCGATCACGTCAATATGACTTCACTTCGCCTGATGGTAAGCTAAAGGTGAAGTCTCAGGCAGGGGGTCCCCATTTTACATATAACGACAGTGATATAATGGTGGCCCTCAACTTGACGGCCTCATGAGAGAAGAGGTGATTGTCGTCGCAGCACTTCGTGACAAAGCGTAGATATTGGTTACAATAAAAATATTATTATGTGGGTTACTATTATAAAAAAAATATTGATAACGACCGGCAATGTTGTTTCTTTAACAGTATCTTCTCAATATTTAATAAGTAGTATTTTTATTATAAAACTAACTTTTGCCCGCAAGTTCTCTCGTACGGATTTAGATTTTAAAGATTATTTATTTGCGCAACTCTAATTCTTTTTCCTAAATTAAAGTAGCCTAAGTTACTCATTATTACATCAGCTATTTGTCAGAGAAAGTCTCGTCAAAATGAGTCCAACCGTTTCAGAGATTAGCTGGAACAAACAGACAGACAGACAAAAATTTAAAAAAATGTTGTTTTAGTAAATTTTAATGTTCTAAAAGCGGTTATTTTAATATTACCAACAGACACTTCAATTTTAGCTATTTCTATAGATAATATTATTTTAACCACATAAGGGAAAAATCATAATTAAATAAAAAAAATCGTATCTTTTTTTTCGCATCATTAAACCTACCTTCTATAAGTATCATATTTTCCGACCTTCTAAATGACATTTATTTTATAGGTAACGAATAAAATACAATTATGCTGCACACCACACCACACACGTTTCCTTAAAAGCAGATGGCAATATAACCTATAAAAACCATTAACACCGCTCTTGAATAAATAATAAAAATCGCATAAAAATCACAACCTTTTCATTTTATGAGAAAACCATTAATATTTCACTGCTGAGTTTTAAACGAAATCTTTGCAAATCTAGGCTATTGGGCAAGTTGTGTGATAATAATTAGTACCGTCACAGAATAAATAAATAGTATACTACGCGTGCAGAAGTTGCACTTCTTGAATCTTGAAGAAAGCCGCTGTTTTTCTTAAACGCTTATATTAAACGTTCTATACAACTTGACCTGTTTGTTTGGGTCAAATCTAGTAATTGAAAATTGACCCCCTTCCTATGAACGGATTATTCTGATATTTGGCACATAATACACACAATCAACCTCAGCTCACAATCAGCACGCCCTCCGCTCGCTGCCCACTGTGCCCTCTGCTAGTCAGAGGGACACGTGGCTCACCTCGCCGGTGTCACACTCCCACCTCGGCCGGATTGGCTGCAGGCATCAGCATCTCCCGTGGCTAGTGGGAGGCACTGCTCGCCTCCGTTGCCCGGGTGCACCGCGTGGAGGTTCCGGCCCGCACCCAGCAGCCCGCCTGCCTAGGCAACTCTGAGTTGTGGCGCGTTGTAGGTAGTTATCACTGTAGGTATGGACGGGTGACTAACGCCTGTGGTCTTTCAAGAGGTTAAATTGATCGCCGGTCATCCGAACTCAGTTTGAATTGAAGAAAATTATTCATAGCTAATACTAACACGAAAGTGCTTTTCGGTGTTTGGTTATCATGTTAAAATAGATTGACCTAACGGTTCTGAAAGGTCCATGTTGGAGGCAATTGTTTGTAGTTAAGTAACAGCTGTCTAAGCGAATGAATAGAGCATTATTAAGGTGAATAGATAAAGTTAGATATATAGTTATTTACTCGATTCTTTTATTATTCAATTTAGTTAGTCAATATTTTCAGACATGACGTTGCTATCCCTGGAATAGTTTCCCATGGGAAGCAGCACACGAACAGAAGTCCCCATGGGTGAAGCCGAAGCAACTGCTGGTTGATCTGTAACTAATGGTATCTGTAGGAGGTAGGACACGACGGTATCTCCCGTCCGAAATGAACTGTCCGACTGGGGAAGTACCTCCGCCCTACAGAACACCGCGGCCATAATAACCATCGTGTTTTGTTCCCGCCGGTAAGTAGGGTAGCCAGAGCTCACTGTACCCCTCCTCCTCTCATCCCTTCCTAGCCCCCTACCCCTTCCCAGCCCTCCCCTCTTCCCTTCAGCTAGGCAGCGCGTGTGTGACACCCTTAGTGTTGCACACGTTCATAGGCCACGGTGACCGCTTCCCATCAGGTGGGCCTTGTGCTTGTCTGCCACCTAAGTAGTATAAAAAAAAAATTATGTAACTATGTGTAAAATTTATATCGATAGCGGCTGTACTTATTAAATTTCAAAGTGGCTCAATAAATGCTAATTGGTTGTATCAAAACTCTCTCCGGCGCAGACCAAAAGCGCAATTATGAGCATGTCCGCGTAGTGTTGTGTGCAACGCTGTAAGTGCGGATTCGGATTATGAGAACTCCGTATTGTGTAACTGCATTGTGAACACCTTTAGGCATGTGGTACACATAAAGCTGATAAAAACTTTTTCTTTTATACAAGCTTTTATTTAGTTTCACCTGTCACGTTGTCTGTAATCAAATCTTGCAAGCCATTTTTCGACCACTTCTGGTTATGCGATTGAGCTGAAATTTGGCATACTTATGTAAGTCTCATGATAATGCAATATTGTAAATAATGAAAACTTCTTTTTAAAAAGTATTTTTTTAAAACAGCAGCTTGTTTTAATTTGCAATAGCTGTCCTCATCCGAGCGGTATGCCCAGTTGACCAAAGAGGGATTTTCCTCGCACCTTAGTTGAAACAGAGCCATCTCTGGCTTTAAGATGGCCCCTTCGAGATTTGCTCCCGGAAAAAAGTGGTGTGCATCGCACAGCTGTGCTGGATTAGCTGCTAGAGTGTCAGGCGGACACACTGTTACTGGAGAACCAGGCTGCCCCTTGTCTGTCCTACACTGTGCCCTCTGCTGGTCAGAGAGTAACGTGGAACGTGGAGAAATTCCAGGCAGATTAGAGATCTGCCTGGAATTTCTAAGATACCTCGGCTGGAGTTTCCCAGCTCCCAGCTTCTCCCCTGCGACTGAAAAGCGCTTTCGTCTCCGTTGCAGTCTTATTTAAGTGTGTAAAAATTGTTGCAAGTGACAAATGGACCTAACATAAAATTTATAGGTATTTTAGGCTCTTGAAATAGCTTGAAGTAGCTTATCTCTTAGTGCAACACAGACCACGGCTCTCCTAACTAGTATAGTTTTGGCCCAAATCCCATTTCCTGGCAAAATTTATATTTTATTGGAGAATAGTCTATTCCAATAAAGTCATATAATCCACAGGCGAATGCTATTTAGATATTAATTTATTGGCTACTGGATTTTATGTTAGATAGAGAGATTTCCAGAATGGCCAATTTACTTTATAATTTTCTAACAACGTAACTGATGGGACGCAAATATAGACTTATTGGAAGATTTTTAATTCGTGTTTGGCTGTAATGTGGTAACGTTGGTAGAGAGGTTAAAAAGTCGGCTTTTGTTCGAGAGGTCCCGGGTTTGAATCCTGACCGTTACACTACTGACGTGAACTCACTCCTAACACAAGTAATTCAGCCTAGCTTAGAGGAATATTAGTACCTAATTTTGATTACTAATATTCTTAAAAAAAGTGCGTATATCCACATAACTGCATTCAAACGGTTGGTTTTCTTGATAAATATACCTAATACCCAACAGAAATATATCAGGAATTTTTCAGTGAATGGTCACCCTGAAAATCCCTGAATTCTGTAACCATTTAGCAAATATACTTATATTTCAATATAACTGTTGCGGGTTCGATGCCCGTTCTCTGCAAATATTTATATGTACGAATATGTCTATTCGCATTGACCTGGGTTTATCTGTCTCTCAGAGAACGTATCGGTCCCGGTTGCCATACCATCCGTCCGTGGAGATTTCCACACCAAAAACATTACCCTCCTTTTTTCGGCAGTCGGATAAAAATTATTTCGGTTTCAAATTTTATTGATTATAAAAGTATAGATTATAGAGGTAGTCAAAGTTTGCCAGGACACATTTTAACTTGAGTAAAAACACCTGTGTTTCAATAGTGACAATCAGGCAGATACAAATATGTTATTCAAAATATGTATATAATAATAAACCAAATATTATGCACCCAAAACGTATTGATGAACAATCATCTGCAGGCAGCCTCCCCCCTCCGCCCCCCCTCCCCCACCTTCATCCGCACCATCCCTCTCAATAGCAAGAAGTATTGGAAATATTTTCTATTCGTAAACATTTGCTCCGGCATCCGACACTCAATTTACAAACGTGTTATTGACACTAGTGTATTTTGTATCCATGGACGTTTAAGACCTTCGGACAGAACGCGTTGAAGAATAAAGAATACAACTGACGACATTAGAGTCAGCTAAGCTTGCTAACACGCGCCATGCACACACTCACACACTAGTCAGCCACTATGCGGCAAACGTCACTCGACTCAGTCAGTTTTCGCAGTCAAAAATAATTTACTAATTACAGTGAAATGGTATAATTCAAAACATCCAAGAATCACATTTCATTAAATTTGGCTAACAAAGTGTTATCAAAATTGCAAGCGCAATCCAAAATTCACTTACTTATATGGCTAGCCACTAAATTTAATCTTATTATAATCAATCAAATATATTATGTAACATTTCTAATGGATAAATAAAATTTGCGTGCAGAGAATCTGCGAAACATGTCCGACCTTACCTATTTGTTTTGTAACATTTTAACTTACCGTGTTTCGAGCAATCAATTATTGCTTACTTACTTACATTATTTTGACACCGTCGCATCTTCGGTTCGTTCTGCCCGAAGGTTTTATACATCCATATTTGTATCAAAACGCTTACTTGGAAAATGTTTGAGAGGCATCAGTATTAAGTGATTTATGCGGATGCAGGTAAGCAGGTAAGCATATTCAGAAATAGCACTAAAGGAAGGTTGATTACTTTTCAGCGTGTTTTTTCAGATATTAAAAGTTATTTTTAATTTTGATTTACAAACAAAAACAATCAGTGTTGATACATAATAAAGAATACAGGTACATTTTAAATCATAGACATACAGTTACCTGCATATCTTAAAAAAACAGTTCAAATTTTCTTTGAATAACAAATAACACAATATCTATAATAGTATCTTTTAAATATACTTAAACTAACTTAAACGAACTAGGTTGGGCCCATAACCTGTAATATTCAACTTTTGAATTAAGAATTCTAAATGTCATATTTCATGGCTTATTTTACGTATGTACCAAGAACATTAGAAATTTCCTTGTACTTAGCTGGACGTTTCATTTCGAACGAGCGGTTGTCTCCAGGATTTTTGAATCTCGGCCGGCGGTCATCTCTCTCGCACACTGCCTAAAATTGCCATGATACGTTAAAATTTCCCAATCCAAACCTGTCAAAGTCAAATTTACGCAAAGGCTGAGTTCTTCGGAGCTTCATTTTGATTCTAGTTGAGCTTTATGAAAATTCACAGAACACCGTACATATCAATTATTATTAATTGAGTAATATTTATAGAAATTAATAAAAAAAATTGACACATATTCGCTTCTTAGATTGTGGGTGACAGCCATTTTAATAAAGAAGCAACACTGTTTACCAAAAATTCGTAAGGTGACCAACCATGGGGCGGGCCCCCGTAAGTGAGCATTTGAGTACGTCCTCGTCGTCCAGCCCTGGACCCTGACCTGACCACCGTAACGGAGTGGCAGGCAGGTGACCAAATCTCTGGCTCTATACTTGAGGGGCATTCGAGCGCTAGTGACCCTTCGTTCGAAGGCACTTTTCAGTGCCAACTAAAGAACGCAGGACACCTTTGTCGACATTTTGTGCACAACAAAAGGTGCTTTTCAGCGCCAAAAAGGAACGCGTTTGATGTCGGAATCGATGTCAGACGGTTTCTTCGACTGGTCTTCGGACCAGGTTCCCGGCCCTCGGGCGGAGAGTAGAGCCGAAAGGCTCTGCTCTCCTCTCCGAGAAGCCAAGAACCCTGAGGCGGGGGGGCAAGGGGCCGAAAGGTCCCACTCCCCCTCTCTCTTAGGGGCGCCCGAACCTGGGGATGCGGGGAGGGAGACCGCAAGGTCCCGTTCCCCCCTACCAGGAGTCTTCAAGGAGGCGCGCGTCCTGCCCCCCCGTCTGGGCGGCAGAGCGCGCACCTTCTCCGAGTCGTCCGACACCAGCGTCGATGCTGGGGTCCCCGCGAGCTCGCGGCCGTCACCCTCCGGCAGACTCTGGCGGAAACGCCCGAATTCTGCTTCGGGGGGTGATCGCTCCGAGTCTGGGGGCTCGGGTGCCGTCGCTGCTGTCGGCAAAAAACAGCGTGGTCGTCCCCCGACGACCGGCCAGTACGTCGGTCTGGCGAAAGCCAAGGCCGAGCTCAACCTGGCCAAAGAGCGAGAGCTCGAACTTCGGGCGGAGGAGGAGCTGGCGGAGGAGCTGCGGCAGCAGAAGGAGCAATTCCTTCATAAACTGCAACCGCAACCGCAACAACAGGCGTCAGTGTCATCTACTCACCTTCGGGCTGAGGAGTTGGCAAAGGCCATAGAGGCCGCAGTAGGGACCGTTCAGACGGTGGCGAAGAAGTCGTCCCGTCTGAAGGGTACGTACGTGCGGGATCTCAACGTCGCGGCGACCTCCATTTTGGAGTTCGCGCGCGAGTTGAGGTCTCGCACAGAAACGGATGAGGTGGCCAGACTTCAGGCCGAGCTGCTCACCCTCCGCGCTGAGGTAGGGGTTTTGAGGGAGCAGGCGGCCCTGGCTCCCCGCGCTATGAGCCGTGACGAGATCGGCGTTATGGTCGACGCACGGCTCGCGGGCATACAGGACCGCCTATTGCCCGAGAAACGGCTCCGTCCTCCGCTTCAAGCGGATACACGGAATGCTGCCGCCGCTGCATCCGCCGAGTCCTCTTCCGCTATAGGTGCGGAAGAGTCAGCGCTCCCCGCGCATGCGTCCGGCGCGCCGTCCGCGCCCAAAGCCAAGGCCAAGCCTAAGGCTAAGGCTAAAGCCGCACGCCTGGTTTCGCCTGTGGTGGTACCTCCTGTGGAGGTAGCACCGAAGCAGGCTCCCGCCAGGGCGAAACCCGCGTCGGCCGCGACCGAGCCAGCTTCGAAGTTGTCTTCAACTTCGGGGACTGCCTCGGCTGCGAAGAAGCGTAAGGCGAGGAAGGCGAACGCCGCTGCCAAGGAGGCACCGGCGGCCCGCCAACCTCGCCCGCTACCGCCTCCCCCCGCGTCCATGGACGAGGGATGGACCGTGGTAGCGAAGCGGGGCCTCCGCAAACCGGCAGCGAAACCCGCTCCGGTTGCAGCCGCCCCGCCGACCAAACCGAGGATGGCTAAACTCCGTCCCCCGCGATCGGCTGCCGTGGTCATTACGCTGCAGCCGGACGCGGCGGAACGGGGTGCCACGTACGCGGGCATACTTGCGGAGGCGGAGAACTCCATCGATCTCCAAGGCCTAGGGATCGATGGTGTCCGCTTCCGCAAGGCTGCAACGGGTGCACGCATCCTCGAGGTGGCTGGCGCCGGAAATGCCGAGAAGGCAAACGGGCTAGCCAACGAGCTCAAAAGAGTGTTGGGCGACGCGGTCCGCGTGTCCCGCCCGGAAAAGTGCGCAGAAATGCGCATTTCCGGCCTGGATGACGCGGCCACGACGGAAAAGGTGGCAGCGGCCATCGCGGCCGCGGGTGGCTGCGCCACCGATGCGGTTAAGGTCGGCGACATCAATCGCTCGCCTGGCAGGCTGGGGTCGGTTTGGGTAAAATGCCCTACCGCCGCGGCCCAAAGGGCGACCGACGGTCGTCGTATCTTGGTAGGGTGGTCAGTCGTCCGACCCACGCTTCTGGAGCCCAGGCAGCAGCGGTGCTTCCGCTGTCTGCAACCGGGTCACATTGGGGTGAAGTGCACTGTGGGCATCGACCGCAGTGCACTCTGCTTCAACTGCGGTCAGCCTGGTCATCAGGCATCCTCATGCGCGGCCGAACCCAATTGCCCGCTCTGTGCGGCATCAGGCAAGGCGTCTGGTCACCGGTTGGGCAGCAAAGACTGCGCAGCGGGTGACCAGAAAAAGGGGGGCAAGCGGTCCCAGGGACGGAAGGTGGCGAAGGGTGGCCCCGCGGCGCCCTCGCAACCGGCCGCTCCCACGCAGTCCGAGGAGGCCATGGATACGACCCAGTCATAAATGGCCGGTATCTCCTTCCTGCAGGCGAACATCAACCATTGCATTGCCGCTCAGGATAACCTGATGCAGTGCATGGCGCAGTGGCAGGCGTCGGTTACGGTGATCTCCGAGCCGTACTACGTTCGCCCCCGCGACGACTGGGCGAGCGACCGGGACGACCTGGTCGCGATCGTTACGCAACTGCACGTCCCCGGCTCCGCTCCCTTCGACAAGGTGTTGAGGGGTCGGGGATGTGTAGCGGTCACGTTAGGCGGCATCGCAGTGATCGGGGTGTACTGCCCTCCCAGCAGAACCCTCGCCGACTTCGAGCAACTGCTCGGGGAAGTCGAGGGGATGGTGGTAGGGGTGCGCCCCGCTCATGTAGTGATCGCCGGAGACTTCAACGCACACTCGCGAGCTTGGGGATCACCGGACACCGATGGTAGAGGAGAAATGCTGGAAGAGTGGGCCGTATCTACTGGCGTGGTTCTCCTCAACAGGGGAACGGTGAACACGTTTTTAGGGCCCCGAGGTGGCACGTCAATTGTAGACCTGTCGTTCGCCAGTCCCGCACTGGCACGCAGGACGCGGAACTGGAGAGTCGTCGAGGACGAGGAGGACATGTCTGATCACCGATTCATTCGGTTCGACATCTCCTCGGCCGCGCCCCCTCTCGGTTCAAGTATCCGTTCCTCTGTTGGTGACAGCCCGCGCTGGCGAGTAGCCACGCTGGATCGGGAGCTAGCTATCGAAGCGGCCATTGTGGTACGGTGGGCTGGTGCCGGCACCACCCACCTGGACGTGGACGCAAAGTCGGAGCGGCTCACCGAGTCACTGACTCGCGTCTGCGACGCGTCGATGAGTAGGGCAGGGCCGGTTCCTCCCCGGAGACAAGTGTACTGGTGGCGCCCCCACCTCGCCTCGCTTCGGCAGGCGAGCTGGGCCGCGCAACGCCGGTACACTCGTGCCCGGGGTAGACGGGTTAGGGACTTGGCCCTGGAAACGCAGCTGCGCGCTGCGTGGCATGCCGCCCGCGCGGCATACAGCGCAGCGATTAAGTCAGCCAAGGCGGAGGCCTGGAAGGAGTGGCTTGAGACACTCGACCGGGATCCATGGGGGCGTCCTTACAAGGTCATGAGCCAAAAGCTCAAGCCGTGGGCGCCCCCTCTCACCAGGTCTCTCGAGCCTTCGTTTGTGACGAACGTGGTCGGCACCCTGTTCCCAGCGCGAGACGAATGGGTCCCTCCGACCATGTCGTCTCGCACCCAGGAGCCAATCGTGGCGGACGAAGTCCCTCCCGTATCCGAGGCAGAACTGGCGGTAGCCGTTTTTCGACTCAAGGCGAAGAACGGCGCCCCAGGCCCGGACGGAGTACCTGGGCGGCTAATCACATCGGTGATTGACGTATTCGAGGAGGACATACGGTCCCTGATGACGGAATGTCTGACGGGGGGTAGATTCCCGTGTTCTTGGAAGACCGGGAAGCTCGTTCTTATCGGTAAGAGCGGGCGTCCGAAAGAGTCGCCGTCGGCCTACCGCCCGATCGTGCTGCTTGACGAGATGAGCAAGCTGTTCGAACGGGTGATCAGCGCTCGCCTCGTCAGGCAGTTGGAGGTGGTAGGACCCGACTTGCATGACGGCCAATTTGGCTTTCGGCGTGGGAGGTCAACCCTCGATGCCATCTCGTACCTACGAGATCGCGTAGAGGAGGCAGAAGCTCAGGGAGAAGTGGTACTAGCGGTCTCGCTAGATATCGCCAATGCGTTTAATACGCTACCCTGGGCGACTGTCGCGGAGGCACTTAAGTACCACAAGGTTCCCGAGTATCTCAGACGAGTGCTCGCGGACTACTTCGTCGGACGGGCAATCACGTACTCGGGTCGTGACGCGCTCGTCCGTCGCGACATGTCATGCGGCGTTCCACAGGGGTCGGTCCTCGGCCCGCTCTTGTGGAACATCGGATTTGACTGGGTCCTGCGCGGGGCGAATCTCCCGGGAGTCGGCATACTCTGTTATGCCGACGACACCCTGGTTACCGCGCGGGCCCCCAACTTTCGGGACGCAGCGGTGCTGGCCACGGCTGGTGTGGCGCAAGTAGTGCGCCGCATCAGTGCGCTTGGGCTCAAGGTGGCACTCGAAAAGTCCGAGGCTCTGTTTTTCCACGGGCCTCGGAGACCGCCACCAGTAGGCACTCAGATAGTGGTGAGCGGCACCTCTATCTCAGTCGGGAGGACCATGAAATACTTGGGCCTCGTCCTCGACAGTCGTTGGAGCTTTACGGACCACTTCCGGCAGCTAGGTCCAAAACTCCTAGCATATGCCGGAATGCTCGCAAGGCTTCTCCCCAACGTGGGGGGACCGGGTGGTGCATGCCGACGTCTATACGACGGCGTGCTCCGCTCAAAGGCGCTGTACGGCGCGCCGATATGGGCAGATGCTCTGAGCGCGAACAATATGGTCTTGCTGCGACGTCCGCAGCGAGCCATAGCGCAAAGAGCGGCTCGGGCGTACCGTACCGTGTCTTACGAGGCGGCTTGCGCGATCGCATCATCCCTTCCGTGGGACTTAGAGGCCGGGGTACTGTCGCAGGTCTACCAGCGCTGTACACTAGTCCGTAGGGACGGGGGTCAGCCAACTGCCGAAGAGATCACCAGTTGGAGAGCGCAAGCTCGCAACGTGCTCTTCGACAGATGGTCGGCCCGATTAGCGGACTGCACGGTGGGGAAGGAACTGGTTCCGGCCATCCAACCCATCCTGCGGCCCTACGTCGAAAGGCGACACGGGGTCCTAACGTACCACCTCACGCAACTCCTTACCGGGCACGGTTGCTTCGGTAAGTACTTGTGGAAGGTGGTCGGCGTCGAGTCGGAACCCTCGTGCCGTCACTGCAGCGGTGGGGCTGTGGACACGGCGGAGCATACTCGCGCCGTGTGCACGGCCTGGAGTGGGGAGCGTTCGACTCTAGTAGATAGGATCGGACGGGACCTTTCGCTGCCGGCCGTAGTTCGCACGATGGTCGACAGCGAAGAGGCATGGGCTGCCGTCGTCTCATTCGCTGAGGCGGTCATGACGGCAAAACGAGAGGCGTTCAGAGAGAGGGAACGCAGCGGACTGACGCTCCCTCCTCGCAAGCCCAGAGCGCAAGGGCGGCGACGTACAGAGTACGCCCGCCGCATGGCCATGGATGGAGGACGTGGGGGTCCGCCAACCAACTAAATGGCCTCGCGACGTGCCATCCCGCTGGTGTTCGCCAGGAAGGCACAGAGACGGTACGGGGGGAGGGCCGGCCCTACCCTCGGAAGTCGGGCCCGCCGCCGGGCAAAAAACGCCGGTCAGATTGCAGTGACATACTATTGCCTATCCTGCGATGTGACTAAAGCGACCAGGTGGACACAGTGAGGTTTAGTGGGTATGCCCTTTAGGGAGAGTCCCACATAGGTCTACGGGTTTTCCCCAAACTCGGAGATATCATGCATAAGCACGCATTCCTCACTTAAAAAAAAAAAAAAAAAAAAAAGGTGACCAACCATCCGTATTTTGCGGGATAGTCTCCTACTAGAAGCTCCTGCATTGCAATAAATACATAGCATAGTCCCACAAAACGTCAAATGCTTTACGCACGTTTACAATATCCATCATAATATATTACAATATTAACTGTAGAGAGGTCAATTCTATACATCCATACTAAATTATTATAAATGCGAAAGTAACTCGGTCTGTCTGTCTGTTACGCTTTCACGCCTGAACCGCTAAACTGATTTTGATGAAACTTGGTATAGGAGTAGATTAGACCTAGATAATGAACATAGGCTATGTTTGGTTGCGATAACCGACATCCACGTGGGCGGAGCCGCGGGCAGCAGCTAGTTGAATATATTTAAAAAATAACTACATATTGGGAAATAATTAGTGATCGATACTAATGCAAAAAATGCAATCAGTATTTTTTTGTCTTTCTGTCTGTCTATCTGTATGTGCACGCATGGATGAAAAACTACTGGAGGGATTTTGATCAAACTTGATACGATTATAGTTCATACTTCTGGGCAACATATAGGCTACTTTTTATACAAGCTGATATACCCATGGCTTCACCCGCGCTTCGTTTTTAGGTCGTTTTTGGTCATATCTCCGGTTGTACTTAACCAATTGCAAGCAAACATACGATAAATTTTGAGTCTAAGTAAGACCTTTCTAATAAAAATTCGTTCAGTACTTTTTACGTCCATTGCTAGGAAGCTGGTCATATTAAGTATATAATTTCAACTTTGACGCTTATTATTTATTGCTTTCTAGACATAACCTATACCTACTCAAGTAGGTATTAAGTTATCGTTTCTAAAAACCACTACACTTTTTTATTTGTTCACGACTGTACATACTTAGACCACGGTAGTATAAACTTACTGTATACAGGTTGACTCAAAATATTATTATATATTTATTATTCTTCACATACAGACAGATAGAAAGACAAAAAATTTACTGTTTGCATTTTTTGCATTAGTATCGATCACCAATCATCCCCCAATAGCTATTTTGTAAATTTATATATGCAAAGAACAGAATTGACCTCTCTACAGTTTTATTATAAGTATAGATCATGTATTTGTCTTATTTTGTTCCTTAAATTTACGAAAGAAAGTATAATAATGGGACAGGGATTCACCTGACGATTTTTAAAATTCACATTATCTTTCAAGTCCGTATCGATTCATTCGTTTTAATCGACCTTTTTAACAGGTCACCTCATTATGAATATAAAACTGACAAACGTCAAATGTTACCTATTAATGTGACGCTACTATAGGAAACACCCTTTTGTTGCTACTCTGTCGCATTGGGTTTGCCTGTAATGACACTGTATGTATAAAATAAATAAATACATAATCCTTCATTTAATGTCAATAATTTATTTTGTTATTACATGCTTACATAAGTAAGTCTCAATTAATAAATAAATAAGTTACAAAATTACTGTTACAAAATACCATTTATTTTCATGAGCATAGACGTAAACTACATCATATATCCCAACCTTGCAATTAAACATGGTCACCGCAAAGAAAGGTACGCAACCCAACCAACTAGATGGAGACACTGCAATGTATGGCCTTGCAGTATCCATTACTTTTAATATTCTTGGTATGTACTGATCTTGACATCAGTGACATTTCTGTGATAGAGACTTGAACTACAGGAATGACAGTGATGATAGATCGAGTGAACGTGACAAGATTTAACGAAACTATATTGGGCCCATAACCTCATAAATTAATTCTGAATTCACAACAATGAGTTTAGAAATTTAAATAAATGCCTAGAATTAGTAAATGCAAATAATTATTAATTGAACAATATTGATACAAGTTAGCAAACAACTAATACAAATGCTTGCTCGTCTATTTCAACTGTCCAATGTTTGTACAAACATTGTAATCGTGTGTACAATTTTGTACGTAAACAGACGGTACTAACTGCATTAATTAATGTTTAACTCCACACATTTTGGAATAAAATGCAATGTTAATTGTTCTTTTGTTAAAGTTCTGATTAAAATCCTAATATTGTTTAATGCAAATGCGAAAGAATATAAATGAAAATAAAATAAAAAAAGAACAGGGGCCTTACCACAAACTCTTAAAGCAGTACTATTTCAATATTACTTAACTTTCATAGTGTGAGTCGGACCATCGACGTCGACGGATACTAGTGTTATGTGGTCTAGCATTGTCTTACTTTTATGGTATGTTGTGGATATATTTATTTCATTACATTTGGTAGTAGATTTACAAGGCACAGAACACTTATATAATAACGGATGAGTCCGATTCACACAATGAAGGTTAAGTAATATTGAATTAATACTGCTTTAAGAGTTTGTGGTAAGGCCCCTGTTATGTATTTAGGTCAGGTGTATAATATATTAGGTATGTATGTAAGTATGTTTTTCTATATAATTCGTAACTACTAAATGACCAATTATTTGATGTCTGCGCAACACATCATTCTTCTCTATACATTCCTAACAGATGTCATCTCCTCAGTCACTCCCTTCCTGGGCCTCGATTCTGCTAAAGACAAACCAATGATTTACCACTGACACTCCAAAAAATGCCATTTAATTGTAGACTTTATTGTTATCAGTTTAAAGTCTAAAGTCAAATGATATTTTGTAGAGCGAATGAAAAAGTTAAATGAATTATTTTCAGTTGATTTTAGACTTTAACTGTACAACGGTAAAGTCTACAATTAAATAGCATTGTTAGAGTGTCAGTGGTATTACAGTGGTTTGTCTTTAGCAGAATCGAGGCCCTGGCCACATCCTCTTTCATACATTCCATCCATTTTTAGGCTTACCTCCGTATCTAAACCTCTCCAACAACCTACGATTATAAAAAAGAATTTGCAAAAATAAATTAATATCTTCACGCAAACTTATAGCCCTTTATGACTCAGTGTTGCCAGCTTGTTTTACTAATGGCCCCGGATTAATTACCGGTATTGAATCGATTGCAAAGCCATATAAAGCAATACGTCCGCAAATACCGGTCGACACGAAGGGTTCTGTATCATCGTATAAGATAAAACGCTAGGTATGTAGTTTGTGTGTAATGCCATCACTCAAATCGAGAAAAAAATAAAAAAATAATGCTAGTTTTAGATTCATTTGAAAGACGTATTATTATTGCATTTTTATAATTTTATTATTTTGTTGGCAGTGGGCTGGCCACATCTGTCGAAGGACCAATGGCCGTTGGAGCACACGAGTCCTAGAGTGGAGACCACGAGTCGACAAACGGAAGGTGGGACGCCCCCCAGTCAGATGGACCGATGACCTGAGAAAGGTAGCTGGCGGGATGGACTGGATGCGGAAGGCGGAGAATCGAGTGGTCATTGGGAGAGGCCTATGTCCAGCAGTGGACGTCGACAGGTTAATTAATTGATTGATTGATATTATTTGTTGTTATAGTGGCAATAGTAATACACACTCGGACAAAGTTTCAGCACACGAACTATTAGCCTGTTTCTATGCGGAGTTTTCTCAGAACAGAGCCGCTGTGTAAAAAAAATGTAAGTACTTATTTAGGAAATGGTCCAATTAGTTAGTGTCATCTTCATTGACACAACTTTGACTACTAAATCCAAGTGTTTTGGAGAAAAGGACAGGGTTCTATTGCTTATCGATCAGGAACCCTGAAAATTTAACCGGTTAACCCTTCAGTGCTAAACAACCCGTACATTATTTATTACAATCGATAAATAACCCCACAATAAATGTAGCAAACAAAAATAAAAACTCAAAAGTTACGACAGTAATCACAGAATGATAATTTATAAGCACCTTGAAGGTAGTTATAATAATTGAATGTCTTAATGGTGGACTATATTAAAAAGCTATCAATTGCAACCCTGAGGGCTTTAGGCTGGCGATATACGAGCGACTGCCGATGCGATCCTTTGAGTACGTAGCGAGATCTCATTAGTATATTTCATACAGTAAGTTTGTTTTATTGGCATCAATCTCCTTATCCGGATTGACCAACCAAATTTTTTTATACCACTTAGGTAGCAGACAAGCACACGGCCCACCTGATAGGAAGCGGTCACCGTGGCCTACGGACGCGTGCAACACCAGGGGCATCACACTCGCGCTGCCGAACCTGTATTTGCGAATGTAGTTCGTTGAAAAAAAAGCCACTATTTTTATAGGAGTTAACCTTGAGCTTAACCTAAAATAATTAGTAATGACCTTATGTGTCATAACACAATCATAATAATTTATTTGTGTAACATAATTACGGAGTGCTATTTTCGTGAACTCATTTAGGGAAAAACTCATTTCCTCGTTTTATTACCTACTATCTTAGCGTGGATGCATGCATGGCTTTCATCTTGGAGCCCAGGATCTACATATAGCCTCTTTAAGTTTACTGACTTCCTAAGTACAAGAGAAAAACCAGTACCAGAGCTTCGTCCATTATCAGCCAGTCCCGGTACCGGTTTGCAGGTGAGACTGACTTGACCAAGATTTTGGTAGGCCCCGTGCACATTAAATTAAAAAAAATGAAATACCTTTAAATGCTTGACGGTAAGTCATGTTATTTTTAATGTAACAACCCTAATTAATAAATAATAACAGAATCAAGTACAGGACAGCAGTTTTGTCGCAAAACTATAACCATAATAAAGCTATCGTAACAAATTTCAGCTGTGACATAGATTAATTGGATGTGTGATAAAACTGAATATGGATTTCATAGAATTAAATAATAAATTGCCTACGTGAGTCATAAATTTGAAACGTTATGATATATATCGCATCGTGACATCGATTGAGATTAAAAATTTGATGGATTTGACAGATAGAGACAGCCCTATTTCACATTAGAGCGCTTTCACACATGGTGTTTTAATCGCGCGATTCTCGCGCTTCTGTGCGGTTGGGTAGTGTATATTATTTAAAGAGCTTTGATATTTTTAATAGAAAGGCTAAAAGGTTGTGTTTGTTTGTAAAATGAGGGTAATGTTCAAAACTTCGGCACCTCTGCACTTGTGGAAAATTATGATGGTTTGATTTAAAATAACTCATATGAAACAAAACAAAATGTGGATGTGTTGCCCGTCCTCGTTTCCACTAATTCTACTAATATTTATAAGTGAAAGTCCGTTTAGATGTTTGGATCTTTGTTACTTTGTCACGCTCTAACGGCTCAAGGGATCCCTGCATTAGGTTCCCATGGATAGTAAGAACGGTTTCACGCTCATGAATACATGGGCAACAGCTAGTAATAAAGCTAGTCACCCTGGGTCAAAAGCGTGACTGTTAAACAAGACCATTCAGCATTATAACACCCATTATGTAAGCGCTCTTAGTATCGACATAAAATGGCCAAAATAGATAATCGATTTAGATCGATTAGACACGTGGTCGCAGGCTTGTCGAAGGTTTTTCTTGGGGGCATTATGTGATATGCTTTTAAAGTAATTTCTTGAATATTTTTATTGGACACTTGTCTTTATAATATAATCGGTACAAAGTGGATTATAGCAGGGCTATTAGCAAGGGATTTACATAATTACTGGCTGTGCCCTCGTAGTTATAACTAAAGTTGTTTTTGGAGTTATCTACTTGTGCAATCATAAACTGAGTATGATGGAGACGCTGTAACTAACGTTTTAATTTAATCCTGACCGTTCCAGTTTATTATAAGTATTTTAATTGGCAATCAAAGGGATGAGTGTTTTACGACTCTAAGATTGAAAACAAGTGTGTAAAATAAAGATTTGGATGCCCTATGGGTGAATATGGAATGTCCAAACTACGATTGTACCTACCTGTATTTGCAAATACATGATGATTATGATTATGCGCATGGTCGCTTTCCTGTTGCTTCCTGCACTGAGCAATAGTGAAGGAATGGAAAAGGACAAGAAAGAGAAAAGCAAGGAACGTCAGAACTGGTCCAAATGACCTGGCAATCTGTCTCATCATTTTTCGGTCTACTAAGCCAATGACGAAAATACACGTCACAAATTATTCATAACAAAATACGTGATCCGTAATGATTGTATAATCAATGGTACCTGAGGCAATCGTTTGTCATTTATGACTGATAATGAACATAATTTTCAATACATTTAGCCCATGAATCAATGGAGACTAATATTGTGATATATTGGATGTTATAACACATCAATGGTTCGGTTCAAATAATTCAAATTTATATGAATGATGCAATGGTTCATTGATAATGGTAATTTGGATTTTGATTGAAATATCGACGCTTCCGGCAATAAAGGTCCTAAACCCTATTTGGCCGAAAATAAGCTCTCATTGCAGCCCTACTTAATTAATTCATGGAGGTAGGACACGATGGTATCTCCCGTCCGAATGAGCAGTCTGACGGGGATAGTACCTCCACTGTACAGAAGACCGCGGCCATAAGCCAGAGAAGGGAATCTATGCTGTCAGCGGGAGACCAACTCCTACGTTGCCAGCACAGAAACTGCCCTCAACCTGTACATAAATATTTGCACTGACCGGATTCGAACTCGTGACCTTTTTTTATACTACTTAGGTGGCAGACAAGCACACGGCCCACCTGATGGGAAGCGGTCACCGTGGCCTATGAACGTGTGTAACACTAAGGGTGTCACACACGCGCTGCCTACCCTGAAGGGAAGGGGGGAGGGCTGGAATAGGGTGGGGAGGCTAAGAAGGGATGAGAGGAGGAGGGGTACAGTGAGCTCTGGCTACCCTACTTACCGGCGGGAACACAACTCGATGTTTATTATGGCCGCGGTGTTCTGTAGGGCGGAGGTACTACCCCAGTCGGACAGCAGTCATTTCGGACGGGCGATACCGTCGTGTCCTACCTCCTTCAAAACCTTTGACTTAGGAATCGAATGCTCTACCGCTACGCCGCAGCAATCGTCTAAAAATGAGTATTTAAAAACCATTGGGTGAAAAATATAATTACAATATTTAACTTTGAGTACAACATAATGTTCTGGTTATTTCTTTGACATAAAGTCGACCATAATCCGGGATTCAAGAGTCAGTATAATTAGCAATGAAACTTGTAAGGAATTTGTTAAAATTAACGAGGGTAGTTAAGTAGAAGGCGTCAGTCGTCATGCAAATTGTGTTATTGGGGTTCCGTATAATATCCAATCTCTACTTATTTTATTTTAAGCCATATTTATTTCGTGAAACAGTTTTATAATTAGGTATACATTATAGCTTATATATTATTTTAACAAATCGTAATTGTATCTATTATTCCTATTTATTATTATGTAACATTGCAATTAGTATGTACCAATCTCTTTTACGGTATTTTAAATAAATTATGAAAATATATTTTTCAAGTTACTTAAACAGTTTTAAATTGTACTATCATCAATCAGAACAAGGATTTTTCTTTGTTCTGCTTTTTCAAGTTAAACAGTTTTAAATAGTATTATCATCACAACAAGGATTTTTCTTTGTTCTGTGATCAGAACTAAAGACTTCAGCCAAATATCAGACCAATCAGACAACTGTAATAGAGTCAAATTTCAATTACTAGATTTGACCCAAACAAACAGGTCAAGTTAAATAAAACTGTTTAAAAATTAACTTTTTTTCGTGCGGAAATTCCCACGGATAGCAACCCCTTTCCTCATGCGGAAATCTCCGTTGATACCACGCCCGTTAGCCATGGTTGGTTATGCCGAATTAACTGCACGCCCTCTCGGGCATGAATCTCTCGGGTCTCAACGCTCGGTGAACCGACCCACCCCTGCCTACTCCCCACTGTGTCCTCTACTAGTCAGAGGGACATGTGAAGAGTCACCAAGCAGCCCTCCAGAGGACTCTGTTACCCAAATTTGATTGAAATGTGATTCCTGGCTGATATTTTATCTTACTGTCACTACAATTTTGAACCATTTCACTACACAAGACATATTGTATTTTATTTTCGCTGCTTTTAAACTGACTGAATCGAATGACTTTCACTAGTGGCTGAATAACGTGTGAGTGTGTGCGTGTTGACTTGAACATATAAGCAACCGGCCGACTCTAGTTACTGTGTCAACAATCGCATTTGTCAATGCGTTCCGTTCATAGCGTTTATACGTCCATGTTATACCGAAATAATAAAACAAAAACTATAATCTATGCCAAGCGAAGCGAGTGTGAATCACGAAGGCTTCATAAAAATGCAATCATGGACTTTTAAAACTATATTTTTGAAGCATTAAAGGATTATCGTTAATAAATATCGCCTGCAGTGTTCTGCGTGTTAAGTCCTTTTAAAGTTTATATTATGCTCTCTGCGTGAACCTAAAAAAACTTCTGGACGAATCGCGTTGAATAATTAATACAACTGACAACATTAGAGTCGACACTTTCGTAACTCACAAGTCTGTACGCACACATTCACACACTAGTCAACTATTACGCGGTAAACGTCATTCGATTCAGTCAGTTTAAGTAGCGTAAATTAAATAGACAGCATGTCTTGTGTTGTGAAATGGTAGAACCCTAGTGATAGCAAGAAAAATAATTAGTATCACATTTTAATAAAATTTGGGTAACACGTTGCAATCCAAAATTCCCTCACACACGTAATAACCGCCACCATTATTGTGACACAGTCATATCTTCAGCGCGTTCTGCCCGAAGGTTTTATACATCCATATTTGTATCGAAACGCTTACATGTAGTATGTTTAAGAGACAACAGTATTAAGTGATTTATGTGAGCGCATGTATGTATAGTCGGCTCCCGCTTCAACGCCTTCCGTCCGTAAGTTTTTTAGGTCCGTACCTTGTTTGTGGAACTTTTATTACAACTGCAGAACTAAATATACACCTTTACACAATTTATGGGTTTGTATGTATGTATGAAATTTTGCGATTAAGGACATCAACTTTTAGTATCGTGAGAATCTATACTATTATAAAATTGTAAAGTAAGTAGTGTGTCTGTATATTGGAAGGCGGGCTGGTTCTCCGTTGTCGAGTGGCACGTTGGGGTGCCAGGACAGCCGACTGACACCCCACCGTCGGTTCGATGCTCATCCCACCCTTTCTGGGGGGAGTCGAGAGGGCCCTCTTAAAACCGTAGTTGGCCCGGGTTCAGCACAGGTGCAAGGGAAGCCTCTTGGTTAACGTTAAACCCCATTAATTGAGACCAGAGATGGCCTGCCGTTTTAGTCGGTTCAAATTCGACATAACCATCCACGATGGCCGACGGGGGTAGTGTCCGTGGGGATTTCCGTACAAAAAAAAGATCTCATCATAACTACGTACCTGTGTGGTCATACCACCTTTTCTCATGGGTAAAAATACCCAGTAGTTAAAATACAGAAGTAAAAAAAAATCCAGTAGCAACATTTTAATCTGTTAAAACGGTACCACCCACCAACAACTTAAAAAGTCGTAAGCACCTCTTTAAATATTAAACAATTCTGACCCTTATTGCAATGAAAAATGTTTAAAAAAAGAGTGAAAATTGAAAGGTTTGCTTTGTAAGAACAAGAATGCTTGACATTTTGCATCGTTGGCTGTCTCGCATCCGTTTCGATATATGTTACTAATAATCTTCAAAGTAATATAGACCCTATTTTTATCAACATAAAGTGTAATTTCGTTTGTAGCTGTTTGAGATTTAGTGTTCGATTTTTAAATTGCCATACCACCCATTTTCTCGTCAATGAACAGGCGCCAGCGACCAGTTTGACCAGTCGTCTGGCAGTTCTTAGATTTCAAAATTTGGAATAGTTTTTGGTGTATTTTTTTTCACAATATTCTAACTTTTGAATGAGTAATACAATATTTATTCATTTTATGTTCCTACTTGCCTATGCCTATGGCTCCGCCCACATGAACGACAATTTTTTGACTAGTTTTTTTGACTGCGGTATTAGTCAACCAATTGTGACCGAACATACCTACGTAAGTTTCTAAGTCTGATCAAGACCTTCCAAACAAAAAAACCGCATCAAAATTCGTTCAGTAGTTTTTGCGTTCATCACGCAAAAAAGATAGTATAAATGCTCTATCTCCGTACCAAATTTGTACCCAAACCATTTACCCGTTCGATATCGATATATATTTTCACAAACTTTCACGCTTATAGTATTATACTTAGTAGGATCTTTTCTTTATCTAAAAGCGCTACGACGCGCTGCAATCCGCTTTATTTCATTCATCCCTAACACCACGGATCTTGTGATCCTATAATCTGTATACATTTTTTCGCTATGCACACATGCCCTGCAGCGGTGGAATTGCTGAAATATTTTTTATATCGTCGACTTTTGTCGAGACGGAAAATTTTGTGATATTTTGAAGTTATATCACAAACAGTTCGTTGTTTGTAATGTCTAAAGACAAAGAAAAGTATTTTTCTGTCACGTTAAATTGCTTGAAGGTATTTGATGTTTGGAAATTTATTTTGATTTTTCTTTAAACTAGCTGATGTCCGCGATTCCGACTGCGTGAAGGTTGGTTATCGTTTTTGGTTAGGTATATTTCTGGTACTTTTCAACCAATTATAATCAAACATACGACAGATTTTAAGCCTGACCACAAACTTTCTAATAAGATAAATTCGGTGGCATCCATCGCGAATAAACAGATAAGAATTCTAAAAAAAAATATTTTTGTGCTCAGAATCGTTAATTTAGCACGAATTGATTTTTTTTCCAAATCTCCTATGCACAGACACAACTAATCTACAATTTTATAATAGTATGGATTTCTTTAATTAAAAGTTTAGCAACGTACCCACTTTATTTGAACCTAGATCACTTTGAAGATTGGACTACTTAATTAATTTCCACGAACTCATTTCCACAGACGTTCTTATTATATTAATCAAAACAAAATAAGGGTGCATGCTTATCTATACTAATATTATAAAGAGATAGGCCGAATTTCGTGAGTTTGTTTATAATTTTGTTGAGAGGAACCTACGCGGAGTGTTAGATCGGAACCTCCACGCACCGGCTCAGATGGCAGCGTCTGTCATTCGTATGGGAGACGCTGCCGCCTGCGGTCAATGCTGGCTAAGACGGTAGTGATCCCGATGTCACAAGGTCAGGGAGATGCTATGCGTGGAGATCCCCGCACGAAAAAAGGGTAATCTTCGATGGACATAAGCTTGTTTATATATTGTGACTTGACTAAAAGCGAGCGAAACTGAAGCATATAAAAGGGCGGGTTGCAAGTTTATAATAAAATTCATAGGTTAGAATTAACATTTGAGGCAAATAAAATGAAGCCCACGTCTAACTGCGTTATACAGCTAGTTTAAAATAAAGTAAGTACCTACTTGAGTTGTTAGTCACTTATTTCTCTCTCCCCGTATCCGCTCCTGTCAAACGACCCCACCTTTTTATAGTTGGATAAGGGTAAAAGGTTGATAGTGACGTACAGATGAAATATATATAAAAGAACCAATATTTATTCGTTATTTCTATCCTTAGAATTTCGTGTAAAGATTCATGAGTGAAATACGGTGACGTCATACGGCCTGTCGGTAGCCGAAGCTCGTTGTGACAAATTTCTCAGAAACGTGCCTCAAATTTCGTGTTAGTATTTTCTTTGATATATCGAGATTTATATTACTTTCGTATTTTTATACCGCTAAAGTAGTAGACAAGGTTCTATAATAACTTCGACCCAAGCCAAGCTCATTTCCTAGATCACTAATCAGGAGGGCTCTGACGCAGGTTTTCCCCCTTGGAGTGAGGAGATTAGACGACAATTGATCCCATAAAAGCCTAATAAGCCAAACCAAAAGTTGGAGTTCAAAATACTGACCACCATTTCAGGATCATCAGCATCTGAAACAGTGGCACGTATCTACTGAACTTCACCCTAGTTTCTTACCATCCAGAGAGGTGCAATCAATCGACGGACTGAATATGAAATAATTCTACAAAAAATGCCTATCCAGTCCCAACGAATCCAAGACATTTTTTTTGTTTCATCGGTCGGCTTACTAAAAGTTGAGCGTTAATGATATCTGTTGATCACAGCATCTGTCCCTTTGCTAATGATCGTATTAATAAAACGAATCGAGATCAATTTAACTGTACGACGCCATTTTGTTTAAAAGATATGATTCATTTTGATAACGTATGGAACCCTTCGGTGTGTTAACAAACCTCACTTGCTTTCCGGTATACCAGCTGATTAACGGACGAGATGTTGACGGAGGTTTTCGGTTCGGGTTTGGGAGGTTAAACGGCAGTTGCTTCCGTAAAAGTCGAGATAAGTCAAATTAATATAGAGAGAGTAGGAGTATGGGGTCTATAGGTACTCCTACTTGCTCTACGGGCTTCTAGGTTTTAATTGAATGCAATCGGAAATAACGCCAACGAAAATTGGTACAATCGTTTCAGAGATTAATTCATTAAAACAGTCAGATAGACAGACAAAAATTATTAAATTACTTTTTTGTTATATCTATAACATAAACTCATTATGTATTTTAAGCCTATTATTTTAATATGTAAGTATTACAGATCAATTCAATTTTATATATTTACATAGATTTTATAAAAGTTCCTTACAGAAAAACGCTTTGCGGATACATTCATCATGCGTACAGCTAAGGAGTGGAATTCCTTGCCCGAGTCTGTGTTTCCGGAAAGCTATTACCCGGGAATATTCAAGTCACGAGTGAATAGGATGCTTCTAGGCAAGCGTGATTCATCGTAGACCATGTCGTCACTTACCATCAGGTGAGATAGTGGTCAAACGTAAGCCTATCCTGAATTAAAAAAAAAATAACCAACCACAAATTCACCTAACGCAAGCAACAAATTTCCTTGAGGTCGTCAAGCTGAGGGCTGCCACTGTGCGTGTATGTGCTAGTGACCCCAGTCCTGAGACTTCGCCTTTAGCTTACCATCAGGCGAGGTAAAGTCATTTTGACGTGTCCTATATAAAAAAAAGAAACTCATATAAATTAATCGCCCTCACTACACCTTATAAACGGTACTAACATTAACCCTTTCTTGTTCCAATTCTTTCCAAACTACCTAAGGCCATTTTTTCTTATTCAAATAGGCCCCAGGCCACGACCTCACGACCCCAGCATATATCAAAGCCAGCTATATATTACTATGAGGTGTAGAAGTCATTCGGATTTACTTACTTACCTTTGAGCGGCCTAACAGCTCTTTATATGGAAGTTTTTCTCTTTTACCGTTGACCGAGTTTTATATTTCCATACCTATTTGAATTGGTTTGAATGGAATTTTTATATTAAGTAATCGTTGGGGAGCTTTTTTTTATAAAAATTGAATTTTGAAATACAGTTTTGACATCGCAATAGTATTAAGATAGTATATTAATTAAGTGCATCATTTAAACAGTCTAGCCTAGTGTTTTGGATAATGGACTGCTGAGACTGTTCGATCCCAGGTTCACAATGGCATACACCAATGACTTTTCGATGCTTTTCGAAGTTATGTGTGTATTTATCGCAGGTTTATTAGTGCCTCGGAGAGTACGTTAAGCCGTCGGTTCCGGTTGCCATACAAACATCTATGGCAGTCGTTATGGGTAGTTGAAGCCCACAAAAAAAAGTCCAACCAGTCTAACTTGGAACTTCGATATCGCCATTGGCTCATAATGACCATTGGTTGTGGTGGTCGCTCCACGGAAAATATCGAAGTTCAGCCGCATCACAATTAGATTGGAAAGTCGACCCTAACTGCGTTGGGAAAAAGGTTCAGAGAATGATGATTTAAACAGTCATTAATCAATCCACATACTTTACGACGCAATTGAAATGATTTGAAAAAATTAACGACGTGATATTATCTTTCTGTTCCAATGCTAGACTTCAATAAGAAGGAATTGTGTTGATAAAAAGTTAACTGCCAATTAAGACTGCTCTCAGAGTAAGTACCTATGAAGAATTATGAGGTTGTGTATGCGCCAATAGCGGCTGACGAGATAAAAATGATGATCGGGCAGTGGATCGAAAGTGAACTGGAAATTTCTTGCGAATAGTAAACGTGTCGTATTCGTAACGAATGCCTGGAAGCAGTTTTTTTTAATTCTAATTAAGTGCCAGATAAGCACAACAATATTGACTATATTGATGTGCGAACGTTTACTAAGAATAATGGTGTTAAATTATGTTTTATGTGCTAAATTTGACACATTATTCTGAATCTACCCATCCGTCATCATTTTGATTGCGCTACGAATCAACTGAATACGCCAACACCATTATGGCACTGTCGGTGTATGTGGAATTTATCATGATGACGGGGAATAGTGAACAAAAAGTTCAATAATCCCCATCAACGGGGAAAAGTGGAATAAGCCTATGTAATGAGGGCCCCTTCCTGAAACTTTATCTCTAGCTTACCATCAGGCGAAGTGAAGTCATATTGACGGTGCCGATATAAAAAAAAAACTTGCAAGAATTACACACAATCACTTTTTTAAATAAATAGTTTCTAGAATAAACAATGAACTCTTTCATCAGGAACACGGATTTGGGATGAGTTACGAATGGGATGAACTTTAGTGGGACGAATGCGGAACAACCCATATTTTTTTTGTAGGTACTGGAGATAAAAAAAAAATCAACCATCGATAAAAATTATAAAGATACGTCACTTGTCATTCGGTAGACTACAATTTGTATTTGTTCAAACGTCTCCCGCGGCCGAAAACGAGATGGGTGGTCTGTAATTAAAGCGGGTTAGTCCCACGCATCAGGAAGCGAGCCGCGCCCGTGGTTCCGGCTATAGCATGAAGATTAATGACAAATGTCATGTATTGTGCTAACAGGAGGCCTACTACGGGACGTACTGCCGAAAAACTAATGAATACGGGGTTCTTCAAGAAAGACATTTCACGGCATCTAACTTGGTAAGATTTTGGAGTAGTGTGGACCCCACTACTCCTAAACCTTGCCAATTTAGATACCGTACACTATACTTATTTGTGGCAAAATGCGTCGCATATAAACAAGTATACGTGTACGGCATCTAACTTAGCAAGTTTTTGGAGTAGTGGGGCTCACACTACTCCAAAATCTTGTCAAGTTAGATGCCGTGCACTATAGCGCGAGTGTTACGACCACTGTGTTGCATACTTCCATAGGCTGCGGTACTACCAGCTTTCCGTCGGGTTGGCCGTGTGCTTGTCAGCCACCTAAGTGATTTTAATTTAAAAATACGTAGCGTTTACGTACCATAAAGTTACTTAGGCTTTCTTTCGATGAAAAATGAAGTTTACGTTTATTTACGTTTAGGGTAAAAACGCATTTCCAGAAACCAATTTCCCAAAATATCGGTCCGTAATTTCGGATAATCTATACTAATATATTATAAAGAAGTAAAGTTTGTGTGTTTGTATATTTGTTGAATTTTAAGGAGTAATCTCCGGATCTACTGAACCGATTTTAAAAATTCTTTCACCAATAGAAAGCCACATTATCCGTGAATGTCATAGGCTATATCATCACGCTACTGCCCAAGGGACCGGAGCAATAATCATAAATGTGGACAATTCCGGTAGTTTCCCATACATTTTAGGAAAACTGATAAATTATGAGCATATTATGTGAGTTAAAAAGGGTGCATCGGGGTTCGAAATACGCCACGGGCGAAGCCGGGGTGGGTCAGCTAGTATTATATACGTTTCTAGATCGGCGAAGATGGTACCTATTTGTGACGATATCGTTGGAATTTCGTGCGGGCCCGAAGTTTCGTGTGTTTGTTCCATGGTAGCATCCCAGTTCTGATAACTGGGCTAAATGAGGATTATACACTTGAACTCTGTCCCGGACGGTCCGGACGTCCGGGGTTCAAAGCTTAACTGTAACATTATTTATTATCATACTAATATTATAAACGCTAAATGTAATGTATGCCCCCTTCCGGGTGCCGCAGTGTCCCCGTGTTGCTCACCGATAAAGGTGGGGGGACGGGGGGCTGCTTAACGTATTAGAGCGTTTTTGGGTGACTCGAAAAATTGATCTTTCATCACCTTTCATCCTTCATTACCGAACGACCAGACGTACAGCAACGCGTCACCGGTAGGTACATGGTGGATATCCCACTCATACGCACAAAACGTTTTGGCAGTACGTTCATCGTGCGTACTGCTAAAGAGTGGAATGCCCTGCCTGAGTCTGTATTTCCGGAAAGCTACAACCTGGGAGTCTTCAAGTCTAGAGTGAATAGGTTACTTCTAGGTAAGCGTGCTTAACCGTCGGCCACATCATCACTTACCAACAGGTGAGATGGATGTGGTCAATCGCGAGCCTATTACCAATAAAAAATAAATAAATTTCCATAATCAAATATTTTTAAAACAATTTTTCATAAGAAAGAAATATTTTTTTTATTCTGTATAAAAATACTAATATAGGTACAGGGTTTCGCACACATCCATACAGAATAACGGCCGCCTCTCAGCTTAAAACGCTGTCCGCGTTTAGTGCCAGAAAGCGGACAGCCCTGGTTTTCAGAGGCGGCCAATACAATAACAATATTTCACTTTACCAGTTCATAATACTGTTATATAAATTATGAAAAAATCTTTTTTAAGTTAAACAGTTTTAAATTTTATTGTCATCAGAACTAAATACTTCTGCCAAATATCAGACCAATCAGCCAACTGAAAGGGGTTCAAATTTCAATTACTAGAATAGACCGAAACAAACAGGTCGAGTTAAATAAAACTGTTTAAAAACGTAAAATTTTCAATAAAAGAAACAATATTCCTCATCCCTCATATACTCATAAGGAAAATTTTCTGATGAACTCTCACATATCACGTAAATATCTACCTACAAAATCATAAGCTTCCATTTTTCGCCAACAAACCGTACACGAAGATGAAACTTCGTCGCAGCAACTCCAAAAACGCTTTTTTATCAACGCTACGATGAGCAGAGATCATTTATCATAATCAAGCCACGGAGCCAACATCGGAGATGCCTCTCAAGCTCCCCCTCCACGGGAGGGTTGAAAGGTCCCTTCAGAGGGGAGTGTCCCATTTGTCAAGTCAAAGTTATGATTAGATAGACAACATTCAAGGCGAATCGAAACTCGAAGCTGATGTTTTTGTACAAAAGTTTGTGCTTACAATCTTTAAATATAAACTTGTGGTATTTGTATCTTTGAGGGTCAATGACCGGGTCAGCTGGGGTGCGAGGGAAATGCCTATCGGACCACCTTACATCCAGGTGCTAGAACATCTGAAATGGCGTGCGGTTTAGTCTGTTCGATTCCGATATAACCATCCCCGCTGGCCGCGGATGTTGTATCCTTTTCCGCACGAAGAAAAAAAAAGGACTATACTAAGATGACGAAAAGATAGAGAATGATACGGTTAAGCGTTTATTTTTCTTTATACTTAGGTAACAAAAAAGATTACATTACGTTATACTTATCTTAAGAAAATAACACTAAAATAATTCAACAAAATAAAGTTAGTGCATACATTATGTAACATTGTAACACTGAAAGTTTCAGTCAGACACCAGGTGTTGTCAGCACGAGCCATTATGGCTAACCAGAATGATAATAAAACCTATTTACACCCACACAATGATATTATAGCACAAAATTGTATTATGGCGGGACGATACTTCGCTATTTGCTATGCGCTTAAGCTGTATTCGCCCAAACGTTTGTCATGTGATCGTCGTTTGTCATTTGATGTGCCAAAAATGCCAAATAATGTATAGGGTACTGGCACCAGTAGTCAGCCTTTTAGTGGAAAGTCTGACTTCAAACTCGTATAAAAAAATATTAGAAAGATTAAATTGAAAATCTTTTATATAAATTGCGTTACACATTTATTAAACTTTGTTACAAAATTAACAAAAATTACAAAATTATCCTTTAATAATATGAAAAATACGTTTTAACAAAATAAGGCAATTTTCACCAGTGCTCAGCCGCCAAAATCCAGTAATCAGCCATACTGCCACCAGTGGTCAGCCTCTCTTGAAATCAATCAAATATATAACTTATACCTACTTGAATCAATCTGAAAATTCTTCAGTAATTAAAAAGTTTCAGTATTTAAATAGTTTTCAAGTTTTTTTTTCACTTCTAAAAGTTTTCGGCGATTAACAATTTTTTGCAGAAACTTGAGTATGTATGTATGCAGGAGCTCCTGAAACAGACACCTGTAAGGAAAATAATTCCTTACAGGTTTCTACTTCAGGAGATTCAGATGATTAAGTATGTTACTGAGAATTTTAATTTTATTTTATTATATTTCCACAAAATCACGGCCAGTTCTATCTGCTTCTTCAGTTATGTCATTTAAATCTTCCAATTTCCTTTTCCTTGTACATTTTACTCTCAATTTCTGATTAGAATCATCATTTTCCTTCTGTGTCTCCTTCACTTTACTAGTTTAGAATTTAGAGCTGTTTCATTTTCTTTTTTATTTATCTTCTTTAATTTTTGCCTCTGTAACTTTCTTTCCTGAATAGCAGTTAATCAAGTGAATGGGGCGCTGCATAAATTTATGAGCAGTCAGATCGTGTCTAAAAAGGCACGTCTCACTGTACAAGAGTTCTCGTTCCCACACTTAGGTATATAAGGTAGGTAGTGAATGTTTGGTGTGGCAGAAGAAGCATGAAAGTAGATTAAATGCTGTGGAAATAAGAAGTCTAAGAAGCATAGTTGGAGTAAAGTTGATGGACCGAATGTGTAACAGTGTGACAAGGGAACGCTGCGATGTGGTTCAAGATGTCACTACATCCCATGCTTTGAGTTCCCATGAACCACATCGCAGCGTTCCCTAGATAGAGAAAGGAAGGATTGAAAGAAGATTGACGATACAGATATATGAGGCGAGGGTGAATGGGCAACCAGGTAAAGGCCGACCTAGGCGTACATATTCTAATCAGATCTAGGACGTTTTGGAAAAAGATCAGGTCAAGAGTACCAGCAACCGGCGTGCGTGTATGAAAACAATTATGAAAGTTGAAGAAGCGAAAGGAGTATGCCAAGATCGTAGCAAGTGGACAGATTTTGTCTGGTCCAATGGTTTCCCAGACCAGATTATCCACTGGAAAAAAGGCGTGATTTGTATGTATGTATGTATGTATGTTTAAAATAGCCTAAAAGAAAGAAACTGTATAAAGAAACAATTTAAATATAGACGACTGAGCACTGGGTATACTTTCTCCAGTACTCAGCCATGCAACAAACTTCAACTGTTTAAGTGGCCGACTATTGGGTTTTTGACAAAACCGTATATGGTATGGGTATACCAGATTAAAGGATGGACTCTGAACTTTAAAATGATACTAATATAACTGTAAATAAAAAAACAGCGTTAAAACCAGTACTCAGCCAGGGGTGGCTGGGTACTAGATAATGCATATACAAATGGTACCCAGTATTCGGCCGCCTCATTATTACTAATTCTTAAGAAGAACACGATACTTTTTCATTGATTATGATGCCAAAACTTTTAATTAATGGGAATGTTAATACAAAGTGACTTAAAACTGACAAAAAAATGAGAAATAATAACTTCTTTGTGAACGCTTCCACTAACAAAAAAATGGCGCGCGCGCCGCGTATCGCCTCGTCAGCAGACGACGTCGAAATAGACTAATATTTAAAATACTTCGCAGCCACTTAGCTAATAATTTTGGAATTGAATCAACTAATGAAGAGTCACAGAACCAATTTAAAGTAATTCTATAGGTTAGTTTCTATTAGAATGCTATTTCTATTGGTTTTGAACCAAAAAAGGCTGAGTACTGGTGCGGGGCTGACTACTAGTGTCGGTACCCTAACTGATTTTTTTTTTATTGGTAATAGGCACGCGTTTGACCACGATCTCACCTGTTGGCAAATGATGATGTGGTCGACGGTGGAGCACGCTTGCCTAGAAGAAACCTATTCACTCTAGACTTGAAGACACCCAGGTTGTAGCTTTCCGGAAATACAGACTCAGGCAGGGCATTCCACTCTTAAGCAGTACGCACGATGTTTATTTAACTAGTGGTTTATTTTGTTTGATTTGATGTGTGAAAAAATAAGTGTTTACTGTTCGTGCTAATGCGATTTGCGTGCGAATAAAGCAAATATAGATGAATGAACCCTCCACGTTTCGTCCTGTACGGCCGAATAAGGCAAGTAACAAATAACGCAGCGATTAAGAGACTCGAGACTAAGTGTCAACCAAGGTTAACACATTGTAACGTTAAGCAACGTAGCCAGTCAGTTTTAGGATGGGTGACCATTCTTCGCACTATTGTAGTCAGGGTCCTAAATAGTTCGATAACTGATCTAACTACAGAACTTCAGGTTGTGGAAGTCAAACGACTTCGTAGTACTTAATAAATTGATAGGTTAACTCCAATTGCAGTATATAACATAGCGAAGTGTGGTTCCACTATTAGAATAAAAAAGATACATAACTAAACAAGAGAATATCGCAGTAAATGTGAAGATAAATTCAATTAAAAAGAAAATGGGTGATGGCAAGCCTCTCAAATGCAACAAATCTATACTTATACTTATTACTTATTACTTATTACTTATACTTATTACTTATTACTTATTACTTATTACTTATTACTTATTACTTATACTTATTACTTATTACTTATTACTTATTACTTATTACTTATTACTTATTACTTATTACTTATTACTTATAGTATATAAGTATATAAGTATGTAAGTATATAAGTATGTAAGTATATATAAGTATATAAGTATATAAGTATGTAAGTATATATAAGTATGTAAGTATATAAGTATATAAGTATATTAGTATGTAAGTATATAAGTATATAAGTATATAAGTATATTAGTATATAAGTATATAAGTATGTAAGTATATATAAGTATATAAGTATATAAGTATATAAGTATATAAGTATATAAGTATATAAGTATATAAGTATACAAGTATATAAGTATATAAGTATGTAAGTATATAAGTATATAAGTATATAAGTATGTAAGTATATAAGTATATAAGTATATAAGTATGTAAGTATATAAGTATATAAGTATATAAGTATGTAAGTATATAAGTATATAAGTATATAAGTATGTAAGTATATAAGTATGTAAGTATATATAAGTATATAAGTATATAAGTAAGTATATAAGTATATAAGTATATAAGTATATAAGTATATAAGTATATAAGTATGTAAGTATATAAGTATATAAGTATATAAGTATGTAAGTATATAAGTATGTAAGTATGTAAGTATATAAGTATGTAAGTATATAAGTATATAAGTATATAAGTATATAAGTATATAAGTATGTAAGTATATAAGTATGTAAGTATATAAGTATGTAAGTATATAAGTATATAAGTATATAAGTATGTAAGTATATAAGTATGTAAGTATATAAGTATATAAGTATATAAGTATGTAAGTATATAAGTATATAAGTATATAAGTATATAAGTATATAAGTATATAAGTATGTAAGTATATAAGTATGTAAGTATGTAAGTATGTAAGTATGTAAGTATGTAAGTATGTAAGTATATTAAGTATATAAGTATATAAGTATATAAGCATACTTATATACTTATATACTTATATACTTATATACTTATATACTTATATACTTATATACTTATATACTTATATACTTATATACTTATATACTTATATACTTATATACTTATATACTTATATACTTATATACTTATATACTTATATACTTATATACTTATATACTTATATACTTATATACTTATATACTTATATACTTATATACTTATATACTTATATACTTATATACTTATATACTTATATACTTATATACTTATATACTTATATACTTATATACTTATATACTTATATACTTATATACTTATATACTTATATACTTATATACTTATATACTTATATACTTATATACTTATATACTTATATACTTATATACTTATATACTTATATACTTATATACTTATATACTTTTATACTTTTATACTTTTATACTTATATACTTATATACTTTTATACTTATATACTTATATACTTATATACTTATATACTTTTATACTTATATACTTATATACTTATATACTTTTATACTTTTATACTTTTATACTTATATACTTATATACTTTTATACTTTTATACTTTTATACTTTTATACTTATATACTTATATACTTATATACTTACATACTTACATACATATATACTTATATACTTATATACTTACATACATATATACTTATATACTTATATACTTATATACTTACATACTTACATACTTATATACTTATATACTTATATACTTACATACTTACATACTTATATACTTATATACTTACATACTTACATACTTATATACTTATATACTTATATACTTACATACTTACATACTTATATACTTATATACTTATATACTTACATACTTAAATACTTATATACTTATATACTTATATACTTATATACTTATATACTTACATACTTATATACTTATATACTTATATACTTACATACTTACATACTTATATACTTATATACTTATATACTTACATACTTATATACTTATATACTTATATACTTATATACTTACATACTTACATACTTACATACTTACATACTTACATACTTATATACTTATATACTTACATACTTATATACTTACATACTTATATACTTATATACTTATATACTTATATACTTACATACTTATATACTTACATACTTATATACTTACATACTTATATACTTATATACTTACATACTTACATACTTATATACTTATATACTTACATACTTACATACTTATATACTTATATACTTATATACTTACATACTTACATACTTACATACTTATATACTTACATACTTACATACTTACATACTTATATACTTACATACTTATATACTTACATACTTACATACTTACATACTTATATACTTATATACTTACATACTTACATACTTATATACTTATATACTTACATACTTATATACTTACATACTTACATACTTACATACTTACATACTTATATACTTACATACTTACATACTTACATACTTATATACTTACATACTTACATACTTACATACTTATATACTTACATACTTACATACTTACATACTTACATACTTACATACTTACATACTTATATACTTACATACTTACATACTTACATACTTATATACTTACATACTTACATACTTACATACTTATATACTTACATACTCATATACTTATATACTTATAATATTATAAAGAGGAAAGATTTGTTTTTTTGTTTTTTTGTTTGTTTGTAACGAATAGGCTCCGAAACTACTGGACCGATTTCAATAATTCTTTCACCAATAGAAAGCTACATTATCTGTGAGTAACATAGGCTATAATTTATCTCCAAAAAATTTAGGGATCCTTACTAAAACTTCAATAAAGTAACCCAATTCGAAATCCACGCGGGTGGAGCCGCGGGCAACAGCTAGTATGTATATAATGAGGCACCCTGCCGCGTGCTGGATTGGTAATTTAGATTGTAATGACATCATTATGTTTTTATTCCTTGACGTGAATGGCGCCATCTTGTGAGGAGTTACTTTAGCGGATGAAGATAGAATAAATAAATAAACTGAAGCTTAACTAGCTTCTGTTATGGGATCTAGAATGCGGATATCCATACTTAGATATATTTTTTGTAAATAAGTAGGTACATGATACCTATATACTGAGGCACCCAGGTCAATTGAGCCCCAGATGAAATATTTGGGGCTCGTGCTCGACGGCCGATGGAACTTCGGGGAGCATCTCCGAAGGCTGGCCCCCAAATTGAAGGGCACGGCTAACGCTCTGGCGCGGCTGTTGCCCAACATGAGGGGGCCGGATGACTCCTGCAGGAGGCTCTACGCGGGGATCGTGCGGTCCATGGCCCTGTATGGATGCCCGATCTGGGCGGAGGCCCTGAATAGCCGTAATTGGCGTAGGCTGCGTGCGCCGCAGCGCGTTATGGCTGTCAGGGTCATCAGGGGGTACCGCACGATCTCCTTCGAGGCGGCGAGTCTCCTTGCCGGGACTCCACCGTGGGACCTGGAGGCGAGAGCCCTTTCGCGCCTATACTGGTGGCGAAAGGAGGCGCAGGAGCGGGGACTGGACCCGGAGCCTCGAGTAATCGAGGCCGTCCACGCCCAGCTCCGCCGGGATACCGTGGTGGAGTGGAAGGACCGACTTGGGCAACCAAGCGCGGGGCACGCCGTTATAGCGGCGGTAAGACCCGTCATGGAGGACTGGCTGGAGAGGCCTTACGGGGGCCTCTCGTACCGGCTGACGCAGGTGATCTCTGGTAAGGGGTGCTTCGGGGATCACTTGTGTCTGATTCGGAAGGAGCCAACGCCCGAGTGCCATCACTGCGATGCGGGCGAGGACTCAGGGCTGCACACGCTGGCCGAGTGTCCGGCTTGGGAGGTGCCGAGACAGGCCCTCCTGGCAGCCCTCGGGATGGGAGTCCTCACACTGCCGGTGCTGATCGCAGCGATGGTGTAGAGTGCGGACGCGTGGTCGGCCGCCGCTTCCTTCTGCGAGCAAGTGATGCTCGAGAAGGAGGCGGCGGAAAGGGTTCGGGAGAGGCTGCACAGAGCTCTCCCGAACGGCGGCGGGCGCGGACGCCTAAGGCGTCGGAGGTCTAACGACCTCCGTCCTCCATGAGCGCTGGCCTGGGGGTGACGGGTGGAGCCGCCTGTCACCCTAGCAGAAGCAGGCCGAGGCGGCGCGCGACAGCGCGCCCCCCCCCCCCCAATTCCGGGGGTATGACGGGAACCACGCGGTTCCCAAACCCGAGGGGGCCATCTCGAATCCGGAGATGGCCCGGGTCAAGCCGGGGTGCGAGGGAAATGCTCTTTGGGCCACCTTACACCCTGGCGTCAGAAGACCCTAGACGGCGTGCGGTTTTAGTCGGTAAGAGTCCGACATAACCTGCTGGCCGCGGGGTGGGTATCCATGAGGATTTCCGCACGAAAAAAAAAAAAAAAGGCACCCAGGTCAATGCAAATTTTAACAATTATTTACACTGAGTGGAAACTGGCCGCAGTGTATAATCTTTGGTGGTAGGAAAAGCAAGCTACATTAAGCTCTAATACATTAAACTCTTGCCATGTTTTAATAAACAAATATTTTCTAGTATTTGTAGGCATTTGTCGAGGAATTTAGATCTTATGGTTGCGAAATATTCGCATGCGGCTCGAAAACAGTATATACAGAAGTACTGGGACATTCCTGCGTCTGACTGTACTTACATAAAATGTTTCCATTACAACGTTACATTACAATAATGAACCGAGCTGCTTTTAGAATAAACCTACTGACACTAAAAGGTACACACGACGGTATCTCCCGTCCGAAATGAGCTGTCCAACTGGGGAAGTACCTCCGCCCTTTAGAAGACCGCGGCCATAATAACCATCGTGTTGTATTCCCACCGGTAAGTAGGGTAGCCAGAGCTCACTGTACCCCTTCTCGGCCCACCCCTTTCTAGCCTACTCCTCTTCCCTTCAGGTAGAGTTTGTGACACCCTTAGTGTTGCACACGCCCATAGGCCATGGTGACCGCTTCCCATCAGGTGGGCCATGTGCTTGTCTGCCACCTATGTAGTATGAAAAAAATTAGGACTAGCTTTCCGCCAAGATCAAGTAATCCCATTCTTCTTCATCCAAGTGTTAATCCCAGTCGCATCCAAAGCTTTCACCTCGGAGTCTTGAGGTCCGCTTTACCAGTCTTAACTGCGGATTTGGCTGGACCTCGATATTTTCCGTGAAGCAACTGCCATCGTTCATATTTAGTCTTAAGATATCTATGTATAAGCTGACGTCTAAAAATGCAGCAGTGGAGTTTGTTGCGCCGTTTCTTCTCCACTAGCGCCAGGAAGCGGTGGTAAACTTAGTATTAAGTAGTTTTTGACCTCAAAAAAATGTAATTACGTTGCACTATTTTGAAAAATAAAGAAATTGAATTGAATTAATATTACAAAGTAAGTAGCTGATGCCCGTGGCTTTAAACGCGTGAAGGTTGGATATCGTTTTTTGATCATATCTCCGTCTCCGGTTCTACTTAACCAATTGCAATCAAACATACGGCAGAATTTAGAGCTAACCAAGACCTATTTAAGAAAAAAACCACATCAAAATCCGTTTAATAGTTATTGCATCCATCGTAAACAAACAGATAGACAGACAGACAGTCGTAGTAAACTCTTATCGGAGATACCGTGGTTTCAAAATCCGAGGGGGTTATCTCGAAGCTGGAGATGGCTCGGGTCAGCCGGGGTACGAGGTACGAGGGAAATGCCTTTTGGGCCACCTTACAACCCGGCGGCGCTAGAAGACACGAGACAGCGTGCGGTTTTAGTCGGTTCAAGTTCAACATTATCGCCCCCCGTGGTATCCGTGGGGATTTACGCACAAAAAAATGAAAACAAGGGTTTCCAAAGTGCAAATTTTAGGTGCATCTGAAAAATTTATGTCTATGATGATGATCATGGTACATTAGGCGTCAGTTTTACCGTCTCAAGCCCACACCTAAAACACTTTTTGGAACGAAATTCGTCCGTGTTCAAACAAGACTCAAACAGTATGAATAATATCGAGACACACTTACAATAATGTCCTTTGTGCATTGTGTGTGTGTGTGTGTGTGTGTGTGCACACAAAGACGCAGCGGAACGACCGCTTCGAAAAGCAGATAACAGCTGATTCAAGGATTCTCGACTTGTTATAGTCGCCCAGACACCTGGCATAGTTTACTGCACTAACATTTTTACAAAATTTTATTAAATGTCTACTGTTCGTACGAGTATGTAATTTCCTAACCATTTTTCGTTTGATGGTATCTGATTGAACTGAAATTTAAGCTTACACGTTGAGTTTGTATGTCAATTGAATAAGAGCTTATTAACTTTTAAGCTTTCGCGTTCTATGATATAGGCCAGAGATAAAAAAAACAGCCCGCTGAGTTTCTTGCCGGAGTCTTCTCAGGTCTGGGCCGCGTTTCGAACCGGTGGTTCTAGTTTTAAATAACTTTGATTTTGACGTTTTGTAAGTGCCGCTTAAAATGGTCTATACAGAATAAACGATTTTTGACTTTGACTTTGACTATACTGAAATGTTAACGGGAATTAACGTGATCATGGTATAGGTAGGTAGGAAGGTTTCCGGCCGTGGTCACAGGCTGACTTGGTGGCTTTCACAGCTGGCTTTAAATACGAGCTTGTTTTATTTTAGGTTCCACTACAAGTTCCTTGCAGTATAAATGAAGTAAAAAATGTTTTAAGTTAAACAAAGAGGTCAAGTTAAATAAAAGCGTGTACTTAAAACTAATCAAAACAAAATAACTGATATAAACTTTTCTAAAAATAAAGCACCAAAACATCCCAATGGATGGTAGACGGAGCCAATTCCGTCGAGCGTCCGTCGCGTGGCCATACTTTTTGCTTGTTAAAATACCTGCTGTGAATGAGGGACCAATTGAATGGGTGAGTGAGTGAATGAATCCCGGCGGGATATCGGCGCAATTATGTTTTTTACTTGAACGCTTCATACGGAACCAAACAGCTTTATAATTTAGCCGGGTTGGGTTGATTGGGACAAATGTCTGACTCGTTCACCCGTTCCGAATTTGAATTGTTTTGTTTTAATTAGCAAAAGATATTTTTATTTGTGTTTTTGTTTTGTTTGTCCTTAACTGTGTGGTACTGCGAAAAAGAACTGTTGTCAAGGTCAATTTTTAAATGAGTAACCGATTGTAAAAGGTTTTCTGAGCTGTTCTGAAAAAATGAAAGGAATATTAATTACCTAGTATTCTCCCTCATCTCAAGCAATGCTCCCTGCTCGCTGAAACGGAGTGTGCGCGCGTGAGCTGCTGCTACCTCCTTCTACGATTAGGTGATGTTCGAGAAGGAGACGGTGGAGCAGGTTTGGGAGAGAGATCAAGCTAGACAAGCAGCTCACAGAAGTGTCGCGTGATTCGCCCCTCACCCTTTTGCAGGACCTAGGGTCATCTCAAAACCAAAGATAGCGTTGGATCAATTAACATGCGAGGTATGTGCCTCATGGGGACCACATTATATCCCAGCGTGTGAAAACCTGAGGCGCCGGCGTGCTGTTTTATTAACCGCCCCCACTGGGCGTGGGGATGGTATCCGTAGGGAATTCCACGTGAAAAAAAAGTAGGTAATTCAGTCATTTGAGCGTGATTGAGTAACGAACATCTTCACAAACTTTCACATGTATAATATTAGTAGGAAGTAAGATTCCTTTTATCTACAATTCAATTTTCTTCTAGACAACCCTATAACTTGCAGGTAAGTTTCAATTCGCTGAGCATCTATTGATGGTTACAAAAGCAAAATGGAACGTATGTGCACCTTGTAGTAACAATAATTTAGCAGCTGGAAACATCGGGAATGCTATCGCATCGACTAGTATAAATGATCACCCATCTATTTCCAAGTCTTGGTAACACCTACTTCCGTGCTACCATTTGTTACTTCAATGCACTTGTGTTTGATCGAGTGTTACTTTTGACATAAGCCATTAAGTATTAGCTGAGCTAAGCTAAGCTAATTTTCTTCTGTTAGCAGTGCATTCACGTCGGTTGTGTTATAACCAGGATTCGAACTCAGGTTCTTTCAATTGTAAATCTACTCTTTAACCACTAAGTCTAAAATATCTAAAACCTTTAACAAAATCCTAAAAAATGTATGTTATTTTCTAAATAGTACAAAAATATATATGGGGAGGCCAACAAGATCTTCGGGGTCTACGTCAACTTCACTTGCATACCGGTACATCTGTTGGTTAACGTACTATCAGCGTCAAAAGTAGATGAACATTTTAAGATTTTAAAAGTTAACTTTTGATCAAAATGAAGTACTGTTGTTAAATGCCAGTAGCCTTTTTCAAAATATTTTTGAAAATATTATTTTTAAATTTGAAATCTGTACAATTTTCTGTCTATTTTTGGCATTGTTTAAACGAGACTCTGGCACAAGCTTACTTCTCAAGCTTTCGGGAAATTTTCAATTGTTTAATTTTTAAAATCGGTTCTGTAACAACCTACCTCAAACACTTTACCTCTTCATAATGTTAGTATAGATTATTATTTAGCGTTAAACTCGAGAGTTAATTTTTTTTTAAATTCTTAAAAGATACTGTTGTCAACACCTGATAATTCCCAATCACAAAAACTATTGGTCCACAAGTAACACCAGCAGAAACCTTTAACAAAAGCACAACTGAAAATGAAAAAGAAATTCTTATCGAAAATTAAATGTTCCCGCTACGGTACTACGGAGCACGTGCGAGTCTTGAACCAATTAGTGCAGGACTCGCAGTTCCACTTCCAATATAGCTGACGAACGTAGAATTTATAAAAAGTCAACTGAAAACTATACTAACTAGCGAAATAAGTTCTTTAGTTTTATACTTTGTAGTTTTATAGTTAAGCTACAAATTGTCTCATAAATAAATAATACAATTATAGAAATGTCTGATTTTTATTTGGCATGTCGGGCAAAACAGTTAAAGTCTGGCTAAAATCACTTCAGTTTTGTAGTAATTCTCTTTCTCGTTTGACTATTTCATAGGTACCTACTTATATAGAGCAATTAAAAACGAAGTTTTAGTTCATATTAGAATTTTTAATTGAAAACGTTCCCGTAACGGTGCTACGGAACACGTGCGAGTCTAGAACTAATTAGTGCGGAACTCGTAATTCCACTTTGAAACTACCATCATCAACCGAACTATTATCCCCTACTATGGGCTTCAGATGAACGTATAGGACGTTCCCGCACGATAACCGAGATCCATGCGGGTGAAGCCATGGGCAGCTAGTAACAAAATAACGTCACAATGGAAACACTCACAATTACCTACTTAGTCAGTAGATAATTAATGTTCGAGGTGTCTAACTCAGTCGGGATACAACCGTTGTTTTTGCAATTAACTGTCCCTTATTCGGGATTGTAATGTATCGTAACGTGTTATGTAACGTTTAGTTCTTTGTTTCGAACGCTAAGCTAAACGTGGTTCAGTTAATTGCTGAAACAAAATAAGGTTGAAGGTTGGTTTTGTTCACACTCACATAATACTGACCAATAAGCAGATAGCCTGTTTAGTGATTGTAATTTTGATTGGGTTCGATTCCACTTCGTCCGAGCAAATCGACGGCACTATGTCGTGCGCGCGTGTGTGTGTGTGTGTGTGTGTGTGTGTGTGTGTGTGTGTGTGTGTGTGTGTGTGTGTGTGTGTGGTGTGTGTGTGTGTGTGTGTGTGTAGGTGTGTGTGTGTGTGTGTGTGTGTGTGTGTGTGTTATTAATTTAATTGTATCAATTAGTGTACACCTTCCAGCTCTGACTGTATTGCTAATAGAAGCACGTTATGGAATTTTTATTGTGTCAATAAATACAATTATTAAAATTGAACAGTATAAAAACCAGATATCGAAAATAAAAACCATCTTACTTATACTTTCAGTTTATAGATCCGATTTGCACTTAACCCGTTCTTCCCAGTTTTGGTGGTTACGATTTTATCTAGAACTTTATAGTAGGTACTCCGCATCCAGCACTCTGAGGAAATTCAGATAAAGAACAGTTTTATTTATGATATCTCCGTACATACTTGTATTAGCATAGCTTTACAGGCCCTTTGTCCGAAAAATATAACCTCTAACCAGCAAGATATAAAGGAGACATATTTAATAGCCTCTGCAGCAATTTCTTGTAAAAGTAAGGCTGGATTATACAAGATATTTTATAAAATTCTAAATATTATTTTAACTTTTACAAAAACAAAAAAAGATCGGGGTAAATTTTTACCCATCGATGTAGAGTGGTAACGTACCTACCTAAAAGGATGGCGGCAAAGTTGGATGGCATTGCCAATTCTTTGTGTAAAAAAGAAGCCAGCCCTTTGGCCACTACACGTTAAGCCTCGACCAGCTTATATAATTTGCCATTATTATCCTTGATGACTCTGCCAGTTTCTCGAGCATTCATTGGCGTTCCTTGTCGAGCGAATAGCCGTTCTGATCCAATATCTGACATAATATTTATTACAGCAAGCGAAGATATGTAGGTGAGGTTAACTTGGGCCTCAAAGATCTTGATGGAGTCCTATACATTACAACCATAAAAGTTATACATATTGGTAACAGCATTCAATGACCTACTTGAGTAAAAATGTATACTGAATACCTGCATACTTCTGAGAATTAAAAAGACAATATTTTACAACATGTACCTACATGTTGTAAAATATTGTCTACATATATACAGGCGTATTTTGCTCAGAAATTAAAGAAAAGAAAATCCACAACAATGCAAAGCAAGAAAATACTTTCTCATTCGTCAAATTCAGCAAAAACGACTAATATAGTAATACAACAGTACAATTCCAATTGTATCTGAACAAAGGAAATTTTTGCCGCATTACGCTATCCAAATAATAGGAGTCCATATTGTTCAGTGGACAAAAGAGTCAATTATAATTCGCGTATAAGGACAAATAATTGTGACAGGCTTTCTAATGTAGCCTGGCTTAGAATAGATCCATTATTTCATACGGCACAAGAGTTATCGTGTAACGATTTAAAGCAATAGTTGTGCAATTATTGCTATCAGAAAGATTTAGTAAATCAAAGCCATCGCTCCCGGTTGCCATACTTACATTTAAAGCCGCGGCGTTTGGTGTACGATCTCCTATCTATTCTTTCTTTTGGTTTAGCATGTCTGCTATCTGACTCTTGGCTATCTAACATCTTGATAGATGCCAATCCTTCAATCAGCAAATGAGGTGGGCATGAACCCAAAGATCTTGAAGTTGGGACTCCATAAACTCTTTCCAGAAAGTTCTAGTAAATGCAATGTTTTCGCTTAGTCGTAGATTTATCGCTGAATAAAGATTTTATTTACATTGCGTTTTCAGAACAGTAATTTAAACTATTGTTAGCAACCAGATAGCGACTGCTACTGGTCGTTTCGTTTGTAATAACGACACACTTAGTTACATTTCTGTTGCCTATTTAAGTAAGCACTGATGTATTGCTAGCAATCGGTTAAAAAGCTTTGCGTTGTTCGAATTTACGGTCCAGTAGTCATGAGCTCATGGTTGTATGGAGAAATATGGCGGTAGTGCCTTTTTTAGAATAAATAATGAACGTGTATGACGCATTTAGGCGAATATTTGTTAAGTGATTGGTTTTCTTGTTAAAATCTAGCATACCTACTACACATCTGTCGAAGGACCGATGGCCGTTGGAGCAAACGAGTCCTAGAGGGGAGACCACGAGTTGGCAAACGGAAGGTGGGACGCCCCCAGCCAGATGGACCGATGACCTGAAAAAGGTAGCTGGGATGGACTGGATGCGGAAGGCGGAGAATCGGGTGGTATAGCGTACATTAGGAGAGGCCTATGTCCAGCAGTGGACGTCGACAGGCTAATTGATTGATTGATACCTACTAGCTGTGTGTTTTAGATTTTTAAGTTTTAATTGTTACTCGGAACCCTAATACGTTTTCCAAAATTTAAGTAGCCCTTTTTCTTTTTTCGTGCGTAAATCCTCATGGACCCTTTCGCCGCCTCCTTCTCGAGCATCACTTGCTCGCAGAGGCGGCGGCCGACTCGCACTCTGCACCATCGCTGTGAACAATAGCGGCAGTGTGAAAATTAAAGTAGCCTAAGTTACTTCTGTTACATCAACTATTTGCCAGTGAAAGTCGGTTCAGCTATTTTAGAGACACAGAACAAACAGACGGACAGACAACATTTTTTGGAAAAAATAATGCTTTGGTATATGTATCGTGTATATGTTACGGCTAATATCCGAAGTGCGGCCGCACCTAGTTTTAGCCCGGTTAGAACTAGGTGTAGCCACTTACTCTAACCTAACCTAACCTAACCTAACCGGCTAAAACTAGGTGCAGCCGCACTTCGGGTGTTAGCCGTAACATATATACATCTAAACGTAAACCTAGGTCGACCTATACCGGCATGTCCATTCACCTCTAAAATCTGTTTCGTCAATCTTCTTTCATCCATCGTCTCCAAAAATATTATACCTTTTAAAATAAAATTCCTCACGTAAACTATAAATACAATCTAGTTAACGAGAATCGATTTGAAAACGTCTGGACTCGATTGATTAATCGGTTGATTTTAATCGATTCTACATGTGTGGTCGAGCTCGAGTGTTTATTAGAAATTGAATATGTATCAATTAGATAGTATTTTTATCAATTATTTTGTTATTTGTTTAATTAAAGGTTTTATTATCGAACTGAAATTATAGGTTCTTTATACGAGTACAATCGATGAATTTTAAGTCTATAATATTAATATGTACAACAGTCTGTTAGTTGGTATGTATCATCCGTGGGGTCGTAATTGTTAGAATTTTGGGAAATCCGAGGAAAAATTAAATTAATTATTATTATAAAGTTAGTAACAAATCAGGTAACTCAAAAACTGCTGGACCTAATTTGGAAATTCTTTTACCATTAGAATGTGTAATTATCCCTGAGTATAAGCTACTTCATATCACGATATTCCTACAGGATCAGGTCTTACACGGATAAAACCGCGGGGCGATGGTAGTTCTACTATCCTATCCTACTAATATTATGAATGTGAAAGTTTATGTAGATGTTTGAATGTTTGTTATTGAATAACGGCTCAATGGATCTGCTTAAAATTTTATAGGGATAGATTATACCCTGAAATAACACATATGCTACTTTGCATCCCTGGAATAGGTTCCCATGGGTTGCGGGAACGGAAAAAGTTATCACGCAGGGAAAAGTTAATCATAATTGTTTTTGGAATCAAATCCAAAACATTCTGTTTTTACTTAAAACCGCATACAAAACCAAATTCATCTAAATTAAAATATTTTTTTGTTTCCCAACTACAAAACACAATAAAGGAAATACACAGCTCTATTCATAGAAACTCGTGTCGCCCCCTGTGTGTACGGACATTGCATTATACTTGCAGAACGAGAATTTTACTCACCGTCAACTGTATGGAGGCAGGCATGGACGTCTAAACCCTATGGATGGATCGCGTTGAAGACTACAAGTGACGACTAAAGTCGCCTCACTTGCTTATACATACAAGTCGGGACACACACTAGTCAGACCACGGTGACCGCTGCCCGTCAGATGGGCCGTGTGCTTTTCTGCCATCTAAGTAGTATAAAAGTAAAACAGACGTGCTCTCGCTAATTCGGGATTGTTTCACCAACCGCCTGCCAGAACTAACCTAAAACAGTTCTCGACAATATCCCGTTTATCCAAGGCATATAATGCAATTTGCGGGAAGATAGATTTATTCGCCGTCACACTACCGTGTTTCAAAAAAGTTGTGATGAGGTTGTTTAGAAATAATAATAACCCAATAGCTTAAATTAACTGGCTTAAAAACCAACTGTAGTTTGATTTTTTGTCTTTTATTATTGAGTAATTTAATTTTGCTGTACTAGTGTTACTCTTTATGCATGCTGTGACACCTTAAAATGTTGTGCATTAAACTAGATATTTAAGTGCATGATTTAGATGTAAGTGTTAATGTAGAAACTACTGGTTGTCCAAATAAATTAATAAATAAATAAATAAAAAAAACTATCCAGTAATCACAATTCAGTCGAATTTGGATAACTCATTGCATCCCAAAATTCACTCACACATGGATAACTGTCGCCATTTTTGTGACACAGTCTTATCATTAGCGCGTCCTATCTATAGGTTTTATACTTTCATGGAGGTGGGCTAATGAATTATTTACTTGTGTCCACGATTGCTCTTATGGTCTTCGTAATATTGAAGGACCCTGTCAAAGAAACAAAAGTATTGATGGGACAAATTGAGAATAGAACACTAACGACGTAAGGAGAGCTTGTGGCTACAGAGGGGGCGGCGGGCAGGGGGCGAATGTCAATGGGGGAAATAGTTCTGTTGTTGGTTTATTTAGTTATAGGTACCTAAGTATTGAAATAGATCCACGACCTACCAACTAACTACTTAGGTACTAAATGGAGACTGGAAAGTAGCGAGTGAAGAGTGGAGAATGGAGAATGGAGAATGGAGAATGGAGAATGGAGAATGGAGAATGGAGAATAGAGAATGGAGAATGGCGAATGAAGAATGGAGAATGGAGAATGGAGAATGGAGAATGGAGAATTCTTAATTCAGAATTGAGAATGGAGAATGGAAAATGGACACTGTAGAATGAAGAATTTAGATTGCAGAATGGATTAATGAATAAATGAATAAACGAATTAAAGAAGGTATATGAATGAATAAACACTGAACGATATAATTAAAATTACAGTAGACAAAACAGCGTACAAACATTAGTACTTATACTTTGCACACTAGAGGCGTTTAATAAGAGTATCTCAAAATGACTTTATTTTATGTCCAGAATCGACCATTTACGAGTTTTATCGATATTGACCATTCCGTATGTTACGAGTGCGGATCTGCAAAACTCATTGACGACTCTTTATTTTTATGGCTTGCTTGCAAAAAGCAGAATTCTCGATTATTTATAGACCCTTTTTTTCTTTATTTGAATGGGCCCTACATAGTACCTATGGTGGCAGGTGTTACCCTACTGTGTAGGGATAACGGTCGGATAGGCTATAGGTACCTTTATATGATGCGACTGATGTTTTCACAGATTTGAAAGACTTAATGTACTTTACTTCTATACTACTAATATAATAAAGCTAAAGAGATTGTTTGTTTGGTTATACACAACTGGATCGAATTAAAAAAGCGGTTCAGTGCCTCTTTTATTTGCCGCACCATAAAGACTTAGAATTCCTTACTAGCTCATGTGTTTCCTACCTCCTATAGTCCCGGGTGAAGCCGGCGTGAAAAAGCATATTTGATGAGCCGTCGAGCTGATGGCCACCACTGTAGCACTATCGGTGTATTTTAGTAGTGTTAACCTCCGGTCCTGAGACTTTACCTTTAGCTTACCATCGGGCGAGGTGGAGTCAAGTTGACGTGTCGAATATAAAAAAATTACAGTAAATTATTGTGTGGCTGCGATACTCGACATGGCGTCTTATGAATTATGAAACGCGCGTAGGAACTTTATGAGATATATATCGTAGATGATATTAAATTTATAATGATTGTATAATGTTAGTGGAGTTATTATCTGATAAGTACCTAGATAATCCGTCCCAGTCTCACTCAGAGAAAAAAACATCTTGTATTTATAATTTAGTCTAGCTTTCAAATAACTGGAGAAAGATAATTATTATTATAGTCCGAGATCCCACTGCAAAATCATGCATGCATCGAATATTTGCTAAAAACCAAATTTTACGCATATTTATTATTAGGAGAACATATTTTTTATTTTTTCTTATTTTTTTTTATTTGGAAAACTTACGGCTAAAACAGTTTATATTAATAAAATATATATAGGTAGCTGAAGGCCATTTACAAGTTTTCACGTATACAATTTTTTACACACTACTTAACTATGTAGGTATACAGTTCGTAAACAAAACACCACCGCAATCAGTTACCTCTCGCCAAAAAAGCGCTCCGTCAAAACTTTTCTTAAAAACGAAATTCTTGTGTGAAATAAATCTATGTCTAGTTCACGACATACTGTGTTGAAACTTCTGCTCACCCGTACCAAAAATGAGTTCTGTCTGTATGTGCTCTTGACAAGGGGGACATAGAGTAGACTAGGACAGCGGAGCAGTCTGGAACGTGCTATAAAACCTAGCTCTCCTAATAACTCGGGGCAGTCAATGGCCCCAGTCGCAATCTTAAATAGGTAAACTAAGTCTGCAATGCACCTCCGTTCATATAAGGGCAGTATATGAAACCTCCTACACCGCACAGTGTAGTTCGAGGTATACCATCGTGTTTTGTACTGCAGAAAACGCAGAAATCTCTTCTGGATACGCTCAATCCTGTCAATGTATATGTCATATACAGGGTTCCACACTTGTGAGGCATATTCCAAGTGACTTCGTACAAAAGCACAGTACAAAATTTTAAAGGACTTTACGTTTTTGAAGTCTACCGAAAACCGTAATATGAAACCAAGTGCCCTTGACGCTTTTTTAATAATATTTTCAATATGTGCGTCAAAGAGTAACTTGGAGTCAAAAGTTCCCACCCAGGTCACCCAGGTCCCTAATAACACTCATCCTTGTTAAAATAGTATTTTGGAGCTCGTATTGGAAGATAATGGGATTAGGTCTACGAGTATAGGTACTGATGCAACATTTTGAGACGTTGAGTTCAAGCTTGTTAAGGAGACAGTATCTTTGAAGTTGATCGAGATCCCGTTGGAGACCAAGGCAGTCACCAACTTCTGATATTGGACACAGTATTTTCATATCATCTGCATAAAGAATTATTTTAGAGTGGCTAAAGCAAGAATCTATGTCATTGATAAATATAATGAATAACAAAGGGCCCAAAAGGGATCCCTGGGGTATTACAGATGGTATCTGTGAAACTGCAGAGGTTTATCCATTCAGAACTACTGTTTGGCAGCGGTTTTCAATATATGATTTAAACCATCTGAACAAGTTTCCCCTAATACCTAAGCGCTGTAACTTCTGTAAAAGGGTAAAATGGTCAATTCTATCAAACGCCTTACTATAATCCGTATAAACCACATCGACTTGCGAGGGCTCAGACATAATGCGCGTCAGGTAATCAGAACAAGTAAGCAGGTTAGATACGGTGGATCTGTTCTTCAAAAAGCCGTGCTGAGCATCGCTTAAAGACTGTTTGATACCATGATAAATTGAAGGGTAAATAAGTTTCTCAAGAGTCTTAGCAAAAAGGCAGAGTTTAGATATGGGCCTGTAGTTTTCTACAAGGTCTTTAGAGCCTTTCTTGTGTAAGGGTGTAATAAAGGCCGTTTTCCAGATTTGTGGCATTACACCATCGTCAAGAGATCGTTGGTATAATATGGACAGAGGAATCGATAAGCTTTGAGCACACCTAGATATGAGAATGGCATCAGGGCCCGCAGACTTATTTAAATCAATAGCTTTTAGAAGTTTGAGAACTGCAGTCTCACAGACCACTACAGAGCTGACATCTGCAGGGGTATCCTGATACTGACAACCCAAACCGCTGTCTGAACCAACCCCAGCAGAATTATTAGCACTAGGCAAAAAATTACAATTAAAAAAGTCATTAAAAAAGTTACAAATATCCTCCCCTTTGCTAGAAGAATACGTCCCATATTTCATGGTTGACGGGTAAAGTATTACATGACATTTGCTTGCTTTTAACGTAGTAACATATATTTACTAGGTTGCCTATCAAAATGTGGCCGCTAATATGTTTAATTCAATTATTGCTAATTCATTTATCGGAAAAAAAAATTCTTCACATGGTTTTTAAATAAAATATCATCCACGTCACGGCAATACACATAAGGACTCTGAAAAATCACGGTTGCCGTTGCGCACTTCGCCGTACCTCTTCGCAGCCAGGTGTAAACAGGTACGAAGAGGTACGGCGAAGTGCGCATTTTTTTTATATAGGACACGTCAAAATGTCTTCACCTAGCCTGATGGTAAGCTAAAAGTGGCGGCTCTCAGCTTGATGACCTCATCAAATGCTTTTTCACGCCCGCTTAAAGACACACACTTGCACTGGTAAAGAATTCCAAGTCTTTATGGTGAGGTAATTACGAACTACGTATCATTCGCATTACAATACCTTTTTTAATAACGGTAATACCCACGGATCAATTACATCGTCTAAGTCTAGCAGAATACCTTGCATAATTACCCTTTTTTAATTTTCTATCATAATATCCTACTTCCTACTAATATTATAAATGCGAAAGTTTGTAAGAATGTGTGGACGTCTGGATGTCTGGATGTAAGTTTGTTACTATTTCACGCAAAAACGGCTGAATGGATTTAGCTGAAATTTGGTGCAGGAATGGATTGTAGTTTGAAATAACACAGGCTACTTTTTATCCCGGGAACGAGTTCCCATGAGTTGCGGTAGCGGGAACAAAATTAGACACGAGGCGCGGGCAACAGCTAGAGATCAAGATGAGATCACAACTAAATGTTGGACCTATTTTATTACGTTAGAGGTTACTGGAATGTGGGTAGTGGAAAGATATCGTCTCTGCCTACCCCAATGTGAAAAAGGCGTGATTTTCATGTATGTATTTATATGTAGAGGTTACTTTGCGTCTTCGTAATGTTGTATAGAGTTTCGTAACATACTTATTTATTTATTATAATAACCTCTTTCATTCGCAAATTAAATCCACAGACTCAAAGGCACATTTACCACAATACATCTTAGAGCAGATAAACTCCGTCAGGCTTGGTGCTGAGTGAAAATTGTGCGTTAACATAAGCGTGCAATTTGCCAGCCTCGCGTCTTTGGGGGGAGATTTAGGGGACAAAACTAGACTGATCACATTATTTGTCAAAGTGAAAGACTTGTATATATGTTCTATTTTACAAAGGCGGTTTAGCTGTCACTGTATTAAAATATATATTTTCACATTGCCTGTAAAAATGAATTACTTGCAATGCAATTATTGTTCTACTACAACTGCTACATGAATTTCTTTTGACGTGACATAAACTTTCGCACACACATGTACAGATGCCGGCACGTAAATTGGCCAGACGCGTCATATGCGCAAAGGTCGATTTTTAGGTCCCCTTTGAGGTATGAGCGGGTCGCGGGAGACGCGATTGCGCGGTCTCCAAGAGACGTCTTGTAGCGAATCAACGTTCCGTTCGTTCGTACTTTGAATAATTTGATTGGCTCAAAATGCATGATGCGCGAACTTACCCCAAACCTGGCCAAGTTACGTGCCGGTATCTGTACGCGTATTTACAAGTCACAGACTACTATTTAATTGTTTACTCGCCTTCGTGAGATAGAATATCTATAAGACTCGGATTTGACCAGATTTGACATTATTTACAGATCAACAATTATTAAACTTGTGACTTTACAAACACTTCGTAAAACACTTAAAAATTGCCATCCTTAGGCCTGATTCAGTAAAATTATGTTTTCAAAACATGTGATTTTAAAACTTAAGAAAATTTATTGTTATTAATTTTCAAAATCTAAACTATGAATGCTTTTAAAGATTTGATAACCAGGGTTGATTTTGTTTTAACAGATCATAACAAATAACAATTATTTTTTTTTCTTCTAATCATATTTGAAATCACGGGTTTTGAATACGCGGTGTTACAGAATCATCTGTTTTGAGCAAAAAAACGGGACTTAAGGAGGTGAAGGAGAAATGATTGAGATTGAATGAGAATACTTTGATTATTTAAGAAATTCTTATTGGAAATACTTTACTTGTTGGAAACTTTTTTAATTGGTATAACTTTCGTTTTAGGTCATCAATTACGAACTTAGTAATTTTTAGAGGTTTCTTAGGCAGTGAAGGTTTCGTTTTTATATATCGATTTATTGCTTGTAAAGTGTTTGGAATTTCGAGAAACTAATTGAGATAATACCGGCGGATCACATGAATGATCGCTACGTACATACGGACATAATTATTAAAAATGGAATTTTTTCGTTTTAATTAAATAAGAAAAAAATTAAAGAAGAAAAGAAAGAAAGAAAATGTTTTTTTTATTACAGATAAACACAACACGTACACATAATAATAGGAAATCCGAAACAACACAACAAAATTTAAAAAGAAATTAAAAAAAAATTAAAATAACAAAGATTCTACATTCCACGTTCTACATTATTGTAGAAAAAATAAATCATGCATATATTTGAGACTAGCTTCCGCCCGCGGCTCCGCCCGCGTGGAAATCGGTATCGCCACCAAGTCTATTTAATAAAACGACTCTTCACTCGACTTATCACTCCACTCCATACCACTTTCCTTTCCACTCGCCACTCCACTGGTCTCCACTCGTCTAACCAAAACCTTTTTAACCTAAACCTTTTTACGTCCATCGCGATTAGCGATGGACGTAAAAAGTACTGAACGGATTTTGATGCGGTTTGTTTTATTAGAAAGGTCTTGCTTAGACTTAAAATTTGAGATATGTTTGGTTGCATTTGGTTGAGTAGAACCGGAGATATGACCAAAAAACGATAACCTACTTAAAAACGACGCGCAGGCGGAGCCGCGGGTATCAGCTTGTATAAAAAGTAGCCTATATGTTGCCCAGAAGTATGAACTATAATCCTACCAAGTTTCATCAAAATCCCTCCAGTAGTTTTTGATCCATGCGTGCACATACAGACAGACAGACAGACAGACAGACAGACAGAAAGACAAAAAATTTACTGATTGCATTTTTTGCATTAGTATCGATCACCAATCATCCCCCAATAGTTATTTTGTAAATATATTCAATGTACAGAATTGACCTCTCTACAGTTTTATTATAAGTATAGATAAATTGGTGCCACGCTAGCAAAGTATGCCCCGAGCGAAGCCGCAGGGACAGTTAGTATATCAATAAACTTACAGACAGACAAGAACAATAACGAACTAGAATGCAAATGTTCACACCACAGCTTGGCACCAGTCAATGAGAGCCTTTATATGAATATATTCGTGAATAAAGCCCACCGTTGAATTATTCAATATGTCCTCACAAAGAATTGCTCTCCTTTATATTTGAAATTTAATTTTAAGAGTCTTTCCATTTCTTCGCCTTTATGTGTGTTGTGTTTAATGAATTTGTGTGAGAAGATGGCACTCCTCCTTTCCTATCCCCCCCCCCCCCCCCTCAAGATCTTCGAGGCCCAAGTCTTGATTACCTCCCATCTGGGTCTATTGAGAGACAAGACTTTGGTGCAGGCTTTCTTCTTGCGATTAGGGGCTTCGACAGGTAGTTGCTCCCGTAAAAGTCAAAATAAAATAGTAGAAGAGTGGACTCCGGTCGGCGACGGTTCGGCTACTAGAAGGTACTCTTAAAAAGAGTATTCTTCATTATGTAGATGCTATTCCAGACTATAATCTACTTATATGCAAAATTTAATCCAGATCCGTTCAGCCGTTTTGCGTGGAAGAGTAACAAAAATCCATCATCATATTCACATTTTAAATACCTATTATTAAGATTTTCAAGGTTTTCAAAACAACAAATTGCTTCCTTATATCTCAACGACATACAAAATCTCCCATAAAATGTGCTCCCGTGATCCATAGCATTAAATTCGTTCGGAATCACTCATTAGATAAACATAACCAGCACTTAAAGATCCCCACCTCAAACCATAAATGAATCTTTCAAAACCATCATACAGCTCAAAGTAAACTGGCCTGTAGATAACAATAACCGTTATAGATAGATCTCTATATCTTTAACGTTTTATAATAATATGTTAGCGGGTTAGGGTTCAAAGTAAATTGGGTAGATATGAGGCAGTATCCATGATCGAATGTTTAATTTATATACGTTGTAAAACAGGAATAATATCGCTTTGTTATTGACAAAAGATATGGTTACCCTTATTTTATTAGATGCCACAGTATAGAATATGTGCAGTATTGTAACACATGTGATGTTGTGAATAATACTACTTGCAGAAGGACAATTGAGTTTTTTAAGAATATTTTTGTACTGTGACATTTTGTGGTAATGAAAAATTGTATTTTCGTGCAAAATATTATGACTTTTATGTAGTACTGTCGGTTACTGATTTGCATTTAAAACAGTTTGTTGATGTATATAAGAATGCATTTAGATAATTTTTTAGGAAAAAAATTGTGTAACTAATTTATTATTTGTATTTTCACTGTACCTCATCTGATCTATACAAACATATAAAATAGAAGTGTCTGATTGTATGATTAAAATAAGTACGACACATATATAAAAAAGCCATTTGCAAAAAATCTGTTTCTTTGAATGAGGCAATCTCTAGAACGGCTGAGCCGACTTGGACAGAACCTTCTCTGGTAGATAGGTAATATATAAGGCGTAACATAGGTTACTAACAAACACTTTTGGAAAAGTTAGGATTATGGCCAATAATGACCATTGACTTTTTTTACGCGTAATTCTATTTTTTACTCTAACGGATGAACTAATCTAGCTGAAATTCGGTACAAGGATAGATTATAATCAGGAATAAAGCATAGGTTTTTTTTCTTTTAATTCTTCGTCTTCTTTTCATCCCAGGAGTAGTTGTATTTTAATCCCTATGGTTTGCGGAAATGGGAACAGAATACCACGCGGGCAGAGTCAAGGGCAATAGTAAATAATAAATGAATCCTAGTAAATATATGTAACATTTTATCGGCGTATTGATCTACGAACCAATTATAGGTAAGGAATTATATTTGTCCCAAAAATAGAACTAAGCCTTCTCAAATCCAATAACTCTTCGCCACAACAATCAACATAGGGCTTCCGTAATATCGGCCCGTATAAGCACTGTAGCGGATTTAATTAAATATAAATTATTCTGCGGTAATTAGCGGTAAGCGTTCATCAATTATCGCTTAATTAAGGGCTCTTACGCATTGTCCGGTTAAGCCGCGCGGCTGTATCATTACCGTCAGACCGCGTTATCGGTCCTATCATTTCCGTCAGTCCACGCCGCACTGTAGTATCGCGTTTATCTAGCATTCGGTAGTCATAGTAGGTATTTCTTTATATGTGATACCTAACCTACAATATTCTACGACATACTACAATGCTATTTAGAGCATAGCATGATATAGTTACTAGGTTTTATAACGTTATGGGTTCTGGAATACGGATAGAGAGATATAGTTTTTTCAACGTTCATTTCAGTGCCCCAAGAGCTTATACCATAACAAGGGCCTTTTTTACGTGCGGCAGTCCTCATGGATACCTCCCCCGCGCCCAGAAGGGCAGGCTATAATAATATAATAAAATATTATGTAACTACCTACCATAAAGTTATTTTGAGTTTTTTTCGGTAACACCGTCTCCGAATTTAATTGCAAATTGCAAATGAATAATGGTACCAAATAATAACCCGAAACTTTGGTTCGTTAATTATATTATTTAGGTTTGATGATAGGCCTATCCTCTTGATGATAGACCTACAAAGAGAAAGGGATACATGGAGAACCGCCGAACAGCCCTCCAGAGGCCCACACCCAATGCTTGCCATACTGTCAACCGCGCAGTCTAAGCGCTTAATGCGTATAAGCCTTAAGCTGTAAGCAGTGGTTACGATAAATAATAAATTAAATGTATCCAAACGAAGGCTTTAGCGTAAAATGAAGCATCTATCCGTGATGAACAATGAAATTAAAAGTGGATGAACTGTAAAATTGACTAAATATTGACTTCTTAAACGCTTACGAGTGTGAAAGTTTGTGAAGACGTTTGGATATTTGTTATACAGTAATACTCTTTAAGGGCTTTTAACGGATCTGGCTGAAATTTGGTATAGGAACGGATTATAGTCTACAATAACACAAAGGCTCCTTTTTATTCCTGGAATCGGTTCCCATTTGTATCCGGAACGGGAACAGAAGCCATATGCGTCAGCTAGTTTAAAAAAAACCGTTAGTAACTGTTACGAATTTGACAAGTTACCGCCACCCCTTCCTACCCTCTCCACCCCTTCCTAGCCCTACCCCCTTCCCTTCAGGGTAGGCAGCGCGTGTGTAACACCCTTAATGTTGCAAAGTATAAGTATATTAAGTAAACTGGCACTGAAGTCAATTGAAATGCTGTGTACAGATGTAAGTGGGCTTCAGATATAAAATGTTGTTGTATAGCTTGTAGAATTATAGTGATAGTGATCTGGGCCTCGATTCTGCTAAAGGCAAACCAGTGTAATACCACTGATAATCTAAAAAATGCCATTTAATTGTAGACTTTATCATTATCAAGATAAAGTCTAAAATCAAATGATATTTTGTAAAGAGAATGAAAAAGTTGAACGAATTCTTTTCATTTGATTTTAGACTTTAACTGTATAACAGTAAAGTTTACAATCAAATAGCATTACTAGAGTGTCAGTGGTATTACAGTGGTTTGCCTTTAGCAGAATCGAGGCCCAGATGTCTGTTTCTGTACCTATATTGTACCTATAAAATAAAAATAAAAATAAATAAATACCATACCAACATATCGTACAAATCGAAAGTTGCAAAGTAAACGAATTATGAATAGGTACATATTCCGGCTTCGTAATCATTGAATATGTTCCGTTACGTTACCTAAAAAAAACAATGACATGGGAAAATATATTTTGTCGCTTTATGACTAAAAGCCTACCGGAAGTCGGTAGGGTTGCTTTCATAGAGCATCCGGCACGCAACCGGAAGTACACATCTACACATGAGTAAGTGAGAGGAAATGACGATGGTTTGTCGCAGCTAGTTTTGTGAATAAAAAAGTTTCAGCCGTCAGTTGTGTGTTGATTTAACTTTTTGTTAACCGACTTTGAAAAAGAGGAGGTTCGGAATTTGGATGTTTATTTCGTTATGTAGGTACCTATGTTTGTTTATTTTCTTATGTATGTAGTGGCTCGATTCGCGATCGAACTTTACCTTTAGCTAACCATTAGACGAGGTAAAGTCATATTGAGGTGTTCAATAAAAAAACATGTTTTCGAAACGCATGTTTTGGTAAAAAAAATCTAAAGACATTGGTATTCAGTATGATCTGTCAAAGCGAACTAAAATAAAAATAAAATGAAATAGAATGAAATCTAATTAAGTAAAAGGTATGGTTTATTATGACTACAACCTGTATACTACAAACTACATTGTTAAGGCAAAGTTCTGACTTACCCATTTCATAGTTTTGAAGACCTATTGCTTGTACAGTCAGCAGCAGAAGTCTATGACGATTGCACAAAATTCAAACTCAAAAATTCTTATGAAAATGGTTCATTATATTGCAATCAACGTTTAAAGGTAATTCAATAGAGCCAGCTAAGTAATTAAACATAATTATCATTAAGAATCATAAGTTACTTTGCTCAAAACTACTGTTCAAAATCTGAATAATATGATCATAGACCGACGCTGATTGTACAGTCAAATACAAAAGTGAATGATTGAAATAGTTACCTGAGATTGAGTGAACTATTCATTTGTTTGAAAATAGCGAGCATTTTTTTCACACTACCACGGATTCTAAAGATAGGGCATGTGGACCAGAAAAATTAGAAATGTGCTAGCTGTTTTAAACTTATTTATTTACTAAAAAAACTCGCGTTTTAAATCTCCCACCACTGAAGAAATATCCCTTATCTTAGCAAGCCTTAAAGCTGAGGCACAGTGCTTACTTAAACTTATCATAAAACTACTAATTTAGATTATTTATCTAAACTTGAAGGTACCTAATAAAAATATTAAAAATGCATGAAATTTCAAACATAATGTAATTGTTTATTGAATAAATAAAATCAAATCCAAAATAATATTGATCACCGACTTTTGCAGCTGACTGTACATTGTACGAAACTTGTGCAGAACTCAAAATTCAACGTAAACTTAGTCAGTATTTCGCGGACTTTCTGTTTGTTCATTTGTCACCGCGCAGCGTCACGAAATGAATTAATTGAGTTCTTAGTGACTGACTTATGGCTGAAATTAGGTAATAACCAACGTAAATATTCTACGACATTCTACACAGCGCTCTCTAGAACCAAATTAAGCACAGTTTAACTAGCTTGTGTTATGGGTTCTAGTATGCGGATAAACATAGGTACTTATGTTACTTTTTTTGTAAATACAGGGTAAAGTCAGGGTAGGCAGCGCGTGTGTGTCACCCTTAGTTTTGCACACGTCCATAGGCTACGGTGACCGCTTCCCATCAGGTGGGCCGTGTGCTTGTCTGCCTACCTACGTAGTATAAAAAAAATACATACATATTTTACATAGAAACACGCATATAAATCTACATATATACGGCATACTCACGCCTTTGACCGTTTAGGGTAGGCAGAGACAACAGCCCGCCATCTGCTTATTGACTTCGACCAGAGACAACATTCTACTCAGGGCTCTCTAGATACAAAGTAACCCTAGTTTAACTAGCTTATGTTATGGGTTCTAGAATGCGGACAAACATACCTATACTTTTTTGTAAATACATACATATTATACATAAAAACACCCAGACCAACGCAAATAGACATATTCATGCATACAAATATTTGCACCGATTTGCACTGAGCGGGAAACGAACCGCCGTCGCAGCAGTCGAAGTCACTATCGCAATGCCATAGAAACCGTACATTAATAATTTAGAAGCTAACAAAAACAAAATCAATTATCAACAAAATATCGAATATTATAATCAAAGCGGAGATCAAATAACTACATCGCCTGTTCGTTGTAAAACCAAAGGCAAGATCGTAAACAAAATCTTCACAAAGAAACCTTACTTATATTGAAACACGAGTAGGCCCTCAAGGCCAGGGCTTCCCTCTCCAGGCCCTCACAAACTTCTGAATGACCATTCCGATTCAAAATTAGTATGGACTGTCATCCAACCCTCTCGATGTCGAGCCTCACATGTAAAGCCAAATACGACAGTAGAAGGCCTCTTGAAGAGGAATACGTTGAAGAGCCCTTACTATTTGCATCGTTGAGTTTCGTGTGATGTGTGATGTATAGTTTTAGGATTTTTGTCAATATTTTTGTAAGTTACTTATACATCTTAATATATATAAATCTCGTGTCACAATGTTTGTCCTCAATGGACTCCTAAACCACTTAACCGATTATAATAAAATTCGCACACCATGTGCAGTTCGATCCAACTTGAGAGATAGGATAGTTTTTGAAACGGATTTCGACATCCACGCGGGCGGAGCCGCGGGCAACAGCTAGTATAATAGTAAGCTATTAGCGAACTGTAACACTACCGGTGTATGTAGTGGTGACCCCAGTCCTGAGACTTCAGCTTTAGCTTACCATCAGCGCCATCAGGCGAGTTAAAGTCATTTTAACGTGTCCTATATAAAAAAAAATTACGTTCAGTATCGTTCATTTACATTACCCAAGTTTTTTTTATATATCTCCAATGTTTACCATTTTATTATAGCATTGATTTAACACCACCAATGAATTAATTGTTAAAAAAATTTTTTCAAGTTAAACGGTTTTAAATTGTATTGTCATCAGTACTAAACACTTCTGCCAAATATCACACCAATCAGACTACTTGAAGGGGGTCAAATTTCAGTTACTAGATTTGACCCAAACAAATAGGTCAAGTTAAATAAAACCGTTTAAAAAAAACAGTGAATAGGTACCTATTATATATAAAGAAAATGTAATACTGGATAAATTGTGTTTATTTGTAATTCGTGTCGAAAACACAAACAATTTATAAATTATTGAAAACGTTTGTAGTCAATGGCACACATTGATTCTTTATAACTGAAAATATAATATGAATACAGCTTTTAACCAAAATTGAAATGATACCATTTTAATTACACGTATATTCAGGCAGTAATCGGCTTTACAGCCCCGTTTTATCGTATACATTTTTTATTTGATGAGAGGCTCCAAAGACCGAGTACCTATGTTGCGGGACGGGACGGGACTATTTGACAAAGCGAAATTCTATAAGTTGAATCGCTTCAAAGCGAATTTGAAAAAGTTTGATATGATATGTATGGAACAAGGAAATTTCTAATGTTCTTGGTATGGAAGTGACATTACGTGACAAGTGATATTATTGACATTGCGATTCATGTCTACACTATTGGATCACGATACCGAATCGCGATATTGAATCGTGTTGAATATTATTGTACTTATTGTATTTATTGTTTACCTGAATGAACAAAGTGGAATACATTTTATGCGCCTATAAAAATATTAGTTAATAATGCCTACTGCCAGCACATCCATCCGCGTGGATGTCGGTTTTTGCGTTTCTTGACTACATCTACGGTTCTACTCAACCAATTGTAATCAAAATATGCGTAAGGTTTTAAATTTGACCAAGATCTTTCGGACAAAAACAAACCTCAAAATTCGTTCAGAAATTTTTATGTTCAGAACACATTTTTTTTAATATAAATGTAGTTAAAGCTAAAACTGCAAATTTTCCTAAGCAAAAATAAAACGACAAACTAGCAAATTATAAGGACCTATCTTGGATTTAAGTGTGACCACCTGCGAACTTGTACCGAGAGACTCTCAGTCTTGCGTAATGTGAAGGACAATGTATTATATACCTAGTTGTACATTCTTGTACATATCTTGTACAAATTTTCATAGCCCCAGAATTGAATTACGGGTATAATTTTGTTAAACAAATACGAGTATACGTTGGCTAGGTTTTGTAAATTTAAGTCTGACGAAATAATCTCAAGAATTTCAGCTATTTTTAAACTTGAATCTCAAAAACTAAACATCCAGGACGAGTCTTGAACCCGTTACCACTCCCTTTGAATTAGGAATACTCTGGTCAACTGAGCTATCTGGACAATCTGGACTTTGTTTAGTCCGTTGGCATAAACATACACCATACACTTAAATGTTTGTGTCTGATTTTGAGATAATAAGTTTGATTCTCGGAATGGGCAACGTTACTACCTAAGCATTTTTATTTATTCTAAGTAGCTTCACTGAAAGCGAATTTCTCCAGTCATAATAACCGTGATCAAGTTGACTGTTATTGAGTAAATAAGAAAATGTAATCAATGAAATCAACTATTTTCACTGGTGAAGTTTCTTCTAAGGCCAGAATACATAACTAGACTTCTACCAGGACCGCAGTATCAAGTTGAGATGCTTGCCCATCATGAATGAAAAAATACTTTCACCAAAATTCAGATGTAAAATCCACCGAAACGGTATACACCTTCTTTCTTCAAGCTAACGTTAATCCCAGTCGCATCCAAAGCTTTCACCTCGAAGTCTGTAGTCCGCTTTACCAGTCTTAACTGCGAATTTGGCTGCACCTCGATATTTTCCGTGAAGTGCCTGCCATCTGACCTTCACAACCCAATGGTGACATTAGGCGATATCGAAGCATTGCAGCTAGACTTAAAAACGGTAATACGTTAAAACGGCGACGTACCCGTAGGACCTCAAAGTTTGGACCCTTTTTCAAAAGTGCCCTTACGACCTCTTTTATAGAACCCGTACGACCTCCAAAATAAAAATTAATAAAAAGGTGCCCGTACGACCTCTTTTATAGAACCCGTTGGACCTCCAAAATATATACCTAAACAAAAAAATTAGAAGGATATAACAAAGTCTAATTTCCTAGTTAATTTAAATAGACAGTAACTGTATATTCGTACTCGTATGTCGGATGATTACTACAATTTCCTACTAGTAACTAAATAAAACATAACTTAATATGTCATCTGTACCGTCTGACGGGCGGCGGTTCCCAAATATAATAAACCATGTGGTATGTGACGTCACGGGGCAAGTCTAATATAAGTCATTATGGTAGAATGTCTACACATTTATGATTATGTAGAAGATGTGATATTCTTAGAAATCCTGGTACCTGAGTGCTAAGTTTCGGAATAAAAAATATGTCCAACTTATTTAACTTTATGCACAAGGTACATTGGCGGACTTAATGCCGTAGGCATTCTCTACCAGCCAACCATAGGGTTGGTCTGAAAAGTTAGCTTAGTCCTTTTTTACATGCGGAAATTTGCTCTCGGGTTTAAGATCTCAGACGGTCAGATGGCATAATAAAAGTGAAAACAAAGCAGCCACTCCCAAAAAAGTCAAAACTATCCAATAAAAGAAAAAGGCGACAAAAAGTATATCTATAGGGATGATTCTATAACAACATATTTATGCCTATAAAAATAATATGCATATGCATATTCCCTATCATGGTTATTCAAACACAAGTTCACCACATCAATTCTATAAAAACAAAACACTTGGAACATTTAAAAACACCTAACTTATTCACACATACACTGCCTCAATTTCATCAGACAGGTGCAAACAATGCACGCTCTCCAAACAAACATTTAAATTTCAAATGCAAGTCTGGGAGAGCCAAAAAAATACCGGTTTTCAGTTTTGCACGTAACATGGGCGTGCGTGTGCGTGTGTGTGTATTTATGTGTGTGTGCGAAGGAAAAAATAAAGAAAAACGCGAACGTCCTGCAAGCCGAGATAACGTCAATTAGTAAGATGAATGGCTGTTTCGTAAAGTGTGGTCTGACAATAAACAATTTTGGTGCAGAAGTTCAATTAATTTGTATGTTTATATGTAGAAGATGGGGTAGTTATAACTATTCTTACTGTTCAAACTCGCAACTCGATATATAGTCATCATGACTACTTTTGTGTCGTGGAAGCACAAGTTCGATGCCCGTTCAGTGTAAATATTTTTATAATATTAGGTGTTTCTATTATTATGTACTAGCTGTCGCCCGTAACTTCTCGCTAGCCATAGGAATCTATTTCCGGGATAAAAAGTATAATAATATAATATGTTATTCCAGACTAATCTATCCCTGTAATTTCAATTGTACCCCACGACCTTCCAAATCTGTGAGGAAAACCTGTGCCAGACCCTATCCGTTTAACAGGTGCACCTGACTTGCATGTGAGGTTGGCTTGGGAAATGAAGGTGTTGGTAGGGCCCTAGTCCTGGCCCTAGTCCGGTATAAACTAGTATTTTTGGTAACGAGGCGCCTAAACTTGACCTTCTGTGATACCTGTTGATTGGCCGAGATATAATAATGTATGAGATGATTATACGATCTCATTGTAGAGCAGTGGCCAGTTGAATTAGTGTATCTTCATCTCACTTGTCTTTGCTGTCCTTGGATGAAGGGTTTTAGGTCTATTGTTCTAAGTTATTGCTAGTTCACTAATCTATCTTTAGGACATGTTTTTATTATTTAAGGTCAAGTTATTGCGAATTGTTGTCCGACGGGGGTGGTATCCATGGGGATTTCTGCACGATAAAAAAAGGTGGGCCGTGTGCTTGTCTGCCACCTACGTGGTATAAAAAAAAACTATAACCGACTTCCGCACGAGCCGAGCCGCGCACTTCGGCTAGTAATATAATTTGAAAGGAAAAAGATTTTCTAGGAAATTTTGGTACCGGTAGCAATTTAACCCGTTAATAGAATTATTTTTCCCTCTAATATTTTTTACTATTACGCTTCTTCTCTATATCCTTAAGGGTTCAGTACCCAAACGGATGGCTTAGTAATAGGGTAAACGCTTTTGCTAAGCCTACCCGTCGATCTTTCTGTCATAGGGTTATTATATTTATACCAACTATTCGATTTCAAAATTTAAAAATCTTTCGGGGGTCGAGGAGGCCATCTTAAAACCGTAGATGGCTCAGGATCAGCTGAGGTGCGAGGGACATACCTATTGGGTAAACTTACACCCCGGTAATTAAGACCCGAGACGGCGTGCGGTTTTAGTCGGTTCGATTCCGACATAACCAACCCCGATGGCCGCACGGGGTGGTATCCATGGGGATTTCCGCACGATAACAAAAGTAAATAAAAAGTTCCCGTGGGTAGGCAGTGGTAGCGAGATGAGAATTTCACACGAGTGGAGCCGCGGGCAGCAGCAGGCTAGTATTGAATATATTCTACTACGAGAATTTGGTCCTGTGATCCTGTTTTCTTTATTTAGGATCGTTCTAAGTTTATTTAGAGCTATTTATTCGTTTCCTTTATCACTGATCCATCTGCCGGCGGCGGCGCTGCTCACTACAACTGTAAATATCCAATAAAGATCTAATTCCAAAAACAAACAATTAAACGGAAACAAGGATGTTTTCCGAACAAACATCGTTATCGATATAATTAGTGATGGGCATGTTTTTTACGGTTTTATCGGTTAATAGTTTTAACACCTGCTTTTGAGTTTATTTGTTTTTTTTAATGTGTCGTTTTGTTCGTAAATAGATAAAAATACTTATATTATTTGGAGTACTTTACCAAGTAGAATATAACGTTTTTTTATATTTATTGACTGTATGTCTTTGTCACTTGATCAACATTTTCTCATCATCAAATTATCTTTTATTGATTTATCTTTGTCTGCCTGAGAATTTTCTACGTTAAATTAATTCTATTACTTATTTGGTAATTAATTACTCGCAACGAATTCGTGCTACATAATATAATATACTTTCTTTTTTCCAAAATAAACGGTCTTCGAATAAAAGAGCAAAGGAGACATAGTTAAAGAGCAGTCAAATTGTATTTTATTGTAGAAATTGGTTTTCTCTAGCGACTACAATATATGCGGTTCTTCAAGAAGGGCATTAGGAGGTTTTTACTGGGTCAGCAGCGCGAGTGTGACGCCCCTGGTGTTGCTCATGTCCATAGGCCACGGTGAGCGCTTCCTATCAGGTGGGTCATGTGCTTGTCTGTGGCAGACAAATTGTATAAAAAAAATTGTTCCCTTTAAATTCCCCGGCCACTCAAGTCGACAATGTGACGAAACACTGAGCAATTTTAGTCGCTTCGAGCTTGTTATACTCACCTCACCATTAGTCCGTTCGTTCGCGACTCGCACTTAACCAGTTCTATTTTTATTAAAGTGCCCTACTTATTAGTTATTTTGTCGCTAAAACAACCTCATTAAAGAATCGTTATCACGCCTTCAAGTCCAAGTAGCATCTGTTCCATGAATATCCCAAAAAGCTGAACTGAAAGTTTGTAGTGAAGCGTTTTTGTTCTTCTTCGCATCCATATTTTATCGTTGGAACCAACAACAGAGTATTTGCATCCAGTAGGACTACTATGAAACTTACATACGAAATTAAGGACCCACGCGAAACACGAAGGAATGTGTCATTTAAGTACCATATACCACATACACACTACCATAGCCTCTGCGGCGTAGCGGTAGTGCATGCGACTGCTACGCAGGGGCGCGGGTTCGATTCCCGCTCGGTGCAAATATTTGTAAGCATGAATATGTGTATTTGCATTGGTCTGTGTGTTTTTATGTATAATAAGTATGTATTTACAATAGTAATAAGTTTGTTTATCAGCATTCTAGAACCCATAACACAAGCTAGTTAAACTAAGCTTACTTTGGGTCTAGGGAGCAATGTGTAAAATGTTGTAGAATATAAAAAAATATATAAAGAATATATATTTTATTTATTTCGAATTTCTTACGGTCGGGACCAGTCGTGACCATAAAGTATGCTCAGAAATGAATCAAACATTAAAAAGGTTTTAAACTATTTATACTATTACTGTTATGTTAATGAACGATTTTCGACACATTTTTTTATACTTATTGTCTATTTGTCTGTTTATTCGCGATGGACGCAAAAACTACTCAACATTTATTTCGATGCTGTTTTTTTATAATTTTGATCAAACTTAAAATTTGCCGTATGTTTGATTGACCAAAAGTCCCGATAACCGACATTCACGCAGCCAAAGCCGCGGCCTAGTTTAGTATAATTTTGTTAAAAAAATTATAAACCAGTAGATATATTAAAAAAAATACATTCCTTTATTTTGGATTATGATAACCTTTAGACCTTTTGAAATAAGTCGTATAGCATCGTGCTTCATTATTTAATTTGGGCGGGTTCTCAAAATTCCAAGTCTTACGGTTTCGGATCGTTTCATAGAGGGTTTAGACCGAATAAGCTGTCACGTGCCGTCTTCGGACCTGCGGGGTAAGTGCGTTTCATTGTACCATTTCGGTCCGCAATTTGCGGATGTACGTTTCATGGTAGGTCTATAGGTTACTAAATTTTATGACCAATATTTTTCGTTTTTGTAAAGCTTTGAAATTCTGTGGAGTTTGCAAAGCTCGGATATGCCGAAAAAAGTTGCACGTCGGTGCAGTATTAGAATATTTATATAACTCGATATTTTTACTTCCATTTTTTATGAAAGAGTGCCAATAACTGAAAGTACTAGTATCTCTGTTAACCGGTACAGATAAATTGCTTGTGTTCGGAGTCGATTCATTTTGGTAGTGCAATGGCTACGGTCGGTAGTGTAGTGAACCCGGGATCTCTCGATTCAAAGATCGCCTCTTAAAACTACTGGATGGACTCTGATGAAATTTTTTCTATTGAAGACTTAACATCTGCCATATTATATTTGATTGGAATTGATTAAGTAAAACCGGTGGTATGACTAAGAATGGTAATGGATTTCTACACGGGTCAAGCCCGCGTCTCAGCTAGTGTAGATATATAATGCTAGTTATATATAAAACAGAGCTATAATCCATACTAATATTATAAATGCGAAAGTAACTCTGTCTGTCTGTCTGTCTGTTACGCTTTCACGCCTGAACCGCTCAACCGATTTTGATGAAATTTGGTATAGGAGTAGATTAGATCTCGAGAATGAACATAGGCTATGTTTGGTCGCGATAACCGACATTCACGCGGGCGAAGGCGCGGGCGGAATCTAGTAATATTACCCCTTATATTATATATAAATAATAAAATATATATAATATAAGGGTCAAGTCCGTGACATCAACTAAGTACCTACATCGTAACTCATAGGGTAATGCCCCACATGGGACAAAAATATTTTACTTTTCTCAGAGCGATTTTTTTGAAATAACTCTGAAATAATTGCTCTGAGTCTAGACATACTTTATAGCAGCTAAATTAAGATATATTTTTAAAGTGGTTTCTTTTTAAATAATGGACCTAAGAAAAAAAGAAAACACTTATTGAGGACAGACACAATAAATATAAATTACAGTAATAGCAATGTCATAAAATTTTGAAAGTTTTGGTGATAAGTCACCATCTTAGCATATTATTTGCTACACATCACATAGCAATGACAATCAGTTATTCAAGCAAATTATCAAAATTTTGTTCTGGATGGATGGATGGATAGGGGTCGTAAGACTCGTAAGATCTTAAGTCAAGTAAGTCAAGCTAAGCCGATGGTATTGTATGACAAGTTAGTTCACATGAAATGGGTAACTGTGTACGATGCGTGTGAAAATACGTGATTTTAATATGATTAGGAAGTATAACCTACTTAAGGGTTAGGTTAGGTTAGGTTAGGTTAGGTTAGGTTAGGTTAGTACTATTTTGGTATTCCGTATGTACTGTCAAACGAAACCTATGCTCTGCTGCGTGAGTTTACCAACCCTTTAAAATCATCCTTCTTCTTCTTCTTCCGGCTAGACACTTTTCCATTGGGGGCGGCCCTCCTTTCGGCCTCGTTCGGCCCTTTAAAATCATCCATAGGTTTAATTCGTTTTCAATCAGATTTTGAAATTATAATTTTATATTTTCGTGAGTTTTAAAAACTTAATTTTATCTACTAAATCCGGTCCCTAAATAGAAATACATTCGGGAAACTCTCAGAAAAACATGGCTACCGAACAATATCAAAGATAAAAATATGTACGAAGTTATTTTCTCAACTTTTTATCTTTAAGACATCGCTAAACCTGCCTTTCCACTCTAAATGCTAAATAATGTGTCCAATATGCGATAAATATCCAGTAATTCTCAATCTTTAGATGAAAACAAAAACGTTTCTCTTTCACTGATGAGCATTGAATTAACTTTTATATTTTTTGGTCTGGCAATTTCATTTACAAAAGTCCCGTGCAACGAATTGGAAGAAAATTACGGGCCATTTTTATTTATGTTTAATTTGTAGAATCGAGAGTATTGTATTACTTATATTTTGTAATGAATGATTATAATGGTAACTAGTTGATGCCTGCGGCTCTGCCCCCATGGAGTATATTCTCTAAAGCAGAGGAGAGAGACATTGACTCAATTTGTCGCACGCTTAGGCTGTGAAATGGTATGGAGTTCGACAAAAATGGCATTAGAAGGTTTATACAAGGTCGGTAGCGCGAGTATGTGGCTTCTGGTGGTGCAGACATCCAACAGTGACCACTTCCCATCAGATGGTCCGTGTGCTTGTCTGCCACCTAACTAAAAACCAAATGAAGTCAATTGATGTGCTAAATATGAAGAAAAAGCTGAAATATCCATTTGAAGCTATAATAAGTTCATGCTAGATTAATATTCTTATACCTAATACTTAATTTAAACATACTAGATTGTCCCAACGTATACAGCGAACATTAAGTTATACCAATTACTCCATTAAGTAATTAATATATTAATATAATAAACTTAAAAATAATAACAAAGTTAGAACGAGAAATTACTTCGTTTCAATGTATTTATGAAGGAGCCATTTCCTTGAAACATTTCTATAACGATTCTAATAAAATTATAGTACTTGGGATTCGTACCGCCACGAAGTTTTGTGGGTAATTTAAAACAACAAACCTTTTTACTTTGTTACAATATCAGTAGACTCCCGTTCCCTCCCCCAATCCCCCATCCAAAGTCGGCACCGCGAGTGTGATGCCCCTATGTTACACACATCCATATGCCACGGTGACCGTTTCCCATCAGGTGGGCCGTGTACTTGTCTGCCACCTAAGTGCTATCAGTTATTCAGAATTGTGTGGTCTGCAAGGTGTAGCCTAAAAGAAAATGTTGTAACAAGAATTGAAAAGATTATGCAGCAGTAGTCAAGGTCAAAGCATCGGATACTACTGGCTACTATGATGATGAACATAAATCATCATCATCATCTTAGCTTTGTGTTCCGATTGAATTCAAGGCCTACACCTAGGAGTCTGGGGTCCGTTTTTCTGCTTTTCCTTCTCCACTTTACACCATCTTGGAGTTCCTCAAAGGACATTGGAAGGTTTTTATAGGATCGGCGCGCTTCTTTTTCTTCAACCTAGCGTTAATCCCAGTCGTATTCAAAGCTTCCACCTCGGAGTCTGGGGTCCGCTTTACCAGTCTTAACTGCGGATTTGACTGAACCTCGATATTTTCCGTGAAGCGACTGCCATCTGACCTTCACAATCCAATGGTGACATTAGGCGATATCGAAGCATTGCGCTTCCCGTGGTATAAAAAAGTATTTTTTTAAGTATTACTAAACACTGTAACTAATTCTGAGGTTAAGCTCACTTCAACATTAATATGCGGCTTTCAACTAAAATGATATTCAGTTTCGATTTACGACCATTTTACGAGTGAAGACACGGTAATAACAGGGTCGTTAAATTAATTATAGGCTTTACGACGCGCTGACGAACTAGAGCATAAATTATTATTAGATATTTTGTATTTTCTTTATTTATGGTAGGGTGTATGGGCCCACCAAGAAATTTGGGACCAAAGACTCAAGGAATGCTGCAATGCAACTTGAATGCGGCTTTCCATCACCTGCTGATTGACGAGGCTGTAGGGCAGGCTTCCCTTTCGGGGATGGGTGGGTAAGTCAGGTCTACGGCCATCAGGTGGGTCGTGTGCTTGTCTGCCACCTAAATAATATTAAAAAGCGACTTCCATCGGACCGCCTAACACCAAGAGAATCTTATTTTGGAGTAGGAAACTAATATAAAAGGCAACATTGCCAAAAATAGTCGAGTCCTTTCTATTATTTCGTAATTTTCTGAAGATTTTAGGAGTTTCACAAAAAAAGATGTAGGGTGGCCATGATAAAGTGCTACTTGCGGATAAAGTTTACGGGATTCTTATAACTCTCAAGGTCATAAAAAGTCGACGTTACTATGAAATGGGCCCCTTGTTAGAACAGTCAGCAAAAAAATTGTCAAGCTTGTTAAGTAGATCAACTTCAGCATTTTTACAACATTGCAGGTGGAATGCACATTCAATCGCTAGTCCATTGTACTGTGATGTTTGTAGGGTGTTGTAACTTCTGGCCCCGTAATTAATGACTCATCGACACTTTCATACTTGTTAGGTAGCATTTCAATTGTGTTTTTGTTGTTATATTGGACACCTCAACTCCCGGTAAGCTAAAGATAAAGTCGCAGTTTGATAACAAACTAGTTATTTTTTATTCCTAAAATACGATGACGTTGAATGTATACTATTAAAATTTACAAACCCTAAATGGGTTCAATAACTTAATACCTCATCAAAAATCACAGGGTGAAATAAGAAATGATGTCGAGTTCAAGTATGACATAACCCCCCCCCCTCTCCCCCCACCCTCCCGCTGACGGATGGTGGTTCCATGAAGATTTCCGCACTCCAAAAATAAGAGGTTCTGAATAATTATATACGCATTAGTTATAATTGTGCGTACAAAATTCACAAATGACCAACAAAAACAATACATGACCATTTAGTTTCCTGTTTTTTCTTAAATCTTTATATGTTTAGGAGCTTTTGTCCTAAATAGCCATGCCAGCTCCATCGTACCCTGACAAGTAGATAATAAAAAATAAAATCTCCTAATAAACAAAAATCATGGTAGCCCTATAGACCGCTCTTATATTCGCTTCCCAATAACTGTATGTAAATTAGGGGCATTTTTGTATAAAATAGCTGTTTGGTTAAGCCGTAGTATAATGGTGCCAAAGAGATCAGCCGTATTCGCATAGGTATACGATTTTCAGTTTTAGGCCTCCCTAAAGAGCAATGAAATGTAAGATACATTATAATGAAGGAGATACCCATCTTTTTTTAGATTGTAATGCCATGCTTTTACAATAGTGGTAGGTAGGTCGGATAGTCTTTGTAATTACTAGTTAAGGTACATCCCCGTCCAAACGTAATTGAATTCTATCTTGTCTATTTTTTTTTATATAGGACACGTCAAAACGACTTTACCTCGCCTAATGGTAAGCTAAAGGTAAAGTCTCAGGACTGGGGTCACCACCACACATACCAGTAGTGCTACAGTGGCGGCCCTCAGCTTGACGGCCTCATCAAATGCTTTTTCACGCCCCGCTTAAAGGCCCTGGGACTAGGTATAGGAGGAAGGAAACACATGCGCTGGTAAAGAATTCCAAGTCTTTATAGTGCGGCAAATAAAAGAGGCACCGAACCGCTTGGTCTAGTATAGTCTATTGACTTGTTAAGCCACTTAATTAGGTAGGTAAGTGGCGTGCGGTTTCAGTTCGTTCGGGTCCGACTAAAACCACACAGACATTCCGTTCGAGTCCGTGGGGATTTCCCGCATGACAAAACTTCAATTGCGCGATTCAGGATTGGTGGCAGTTTAGCTACATTACCCTAGATGGCGCTGTGTACATATGATACCACCACATTTCTTCAAAAGAAATAGGTCAACAAAATCATTACGAACATTAAAAAAATGTCATCTTCAATTCATGATCGGTAGTTTTGTAGTAGTTCAACTAAGTTTCGCTTGATGGCGCTGTGTATCTACATATTAAGATATCGCCACATTTCTTCAAAAGAAATATAGGTCAACAAATCATCAGTGACATTAAAACGTCATTATAAAACCGTGTTTATGCCGGTTGAGTACTTAAAAGTGACACTTTAAAAAATTGATTTAGATATCGCTATAAAAAGAACATAAAATTGTTGATTTTTTAATTAGTTTTCAGAAAAAAAGTGGGTTAGTTACAAAAATAATATTTACTTAGTATGTCATAAATTATTTGAAGTAGGTAATCTGGGTTAGGAAGTGAAGTGAAGAAACAAGCAAAAAAAAGATAAAATCGAAATTCAAATTTAGATTCGGTCCTTCTGGCAACATAGTTCGATCGCACAGTTCGATCGGTCGCACTATGTTGATTTTTAATCCTCATAGTGCGACCAATAGAACGATGTTGATTTATAAATCCTAATAGTACGATTGGTCGCACTATGAGGATTTTTTGAATCCTTGTTGTTCGATCGGTCGCACTATGAGGATTCTTAAATCCATTTGGTAGGTATTAATTTAGTTTAGCAAAAATGTGCGATAGAATTCACGTAACTATTAACTAAGTATTTCGAACTAACTAACCCTACCTCGCGCTAATAAAGTTCTCACACTGATAACTAAGGTATATTAGCGTCAACATTTGGGCCTAATACCGCAGCCCGTCGAACATGTTCCCCTAGAAACTTCGGCGGATCATCCCTTTGTATTACAGAAACATCTGACTTAGAGATACCATCAATTATAACCTTAATCATGTGCCTACTGCCTACATATGAAACTTAACTCCTAAAATATATACAACTAATATTATAAGGTCGAAGAGTTTGTTTGGATGAACGTGCTAATCTCAGGCACTATTGGTTCAAATTGAAAAAAACTTTTTGTGTTGGATAGGCCACTTATGGAAGTAGATTATAGACTTATGTATCATCACGCTACTGCCAAGGAGATCAGGCTTCATACATTATGTAGAACTAATATATTACGGGCATGTATGAGATTAATAGCTGTGAAGCGCAGCTAGTTTACAAAATGTATATAAAAATAATATCTACTTAAATTAAAATATTTAATTTTATTGTATTATTTTTTTTATACACGGCACCATAATTCAAACATCCAGAACTTTTTTTAAATTGTAAGTGCCGTATATTTATATTAAAATGTTATTTTTATGTTACAAATATTATATACACTTCAATTTTATTTATTTGACTATAATAAAAAGTTATCTAGGTAGATATATTAAAAGCGGCATCAACAAACACAAAGTATTAAGCTCGTGTAGGTACCTACAGTTATTTACAGGTGCTGTCATATTTAAATACTACCTTATGCATTTCGGCAATCTTTGCACGATCCCTTATGCCCTTTTCTTATCATCTTCAAGCTACAGCTAGTAAAAGCCGACAGTGAGATAATAATCGGAAACATAAATTTAAAAAAAACTCCACAATTGATCAAAGATTAACCTTGCTATTAGCCGAGTCAAATTTTAAAATACATATGCTCACGTATTGGGGTCCAAGGATCCTAGAGGCCAAGCCAAATTTATATGAAAGTCGATTCACCTTTTGATTGATGAACTAGACTTTAACGCTGGCTTTCTTTTCAGGGTTAGGAGGTCAGACAACAGTCTCATAAAAGCGTTAATTAAATCTTAACGAGTAGAAGGAGTAAACACATCTCGAGTGCCGAGGTGAAAGCCTCGGCAACTACCAGAAGTAACGCTAAGATGATGATGACATAATATATTATACTCACCAATTGGTCTATCAGACCGAAACTACAGACAGACCAACCACTCAATACCATCGAGATGAAACCTGCCTATTAAAAGATGACTGTCTGAAATGGTGGCCCGTACCCTCTGGACTTTGCCCTTGCTTCTTACCATCCAGCGGGGTTAAGCCAATAGACGGACTGAATATAAAAAAAAAAAAGCTGGTAAGTTGAAAGACGATATTAATCATTTCGGTTACTATTTTTCTCCAAAAAATTACTCTCTACACTATCAAGTGACATACAACACAAGCGCTTTCCATTAGAAAGATTGGTCTGAGAGACCAATGCACTGGTATGCGAAGGTTAAAATAAGTCACTGAACAGAAAAGTTTCGTAAGTAAATAAAAATTATGATTCAATAAAACGAAACGATGGCCATCATTACTTTCGCACCCGGATAAAACCAAAGTATTTAATTATCTGTCTGAATACCATAAATCTTGAGTTTTATTTCTTAATTTCACAATCTGGATACGCAGAAATGCGTGGAAGACGCATCAATTGCAGATAAAATCTATTTTCATCATTATTCTGACAGGGATTTCCTAGTTGAGTCAAAAGTTTGTACTTTGGAGTTTGAGGTACACATGTTATTATTGTTTGGTATGTCGGCTTTTCCGAGAGCGACTGCCGTCTGACCTCCCAGCCTTGAAAGCCTACCCAGAGTCTCGTTCATCAATCAACAGTATTTTGAGTCCGAAAGACCTAGTTAGTCCCTCATATACTCAAATAAACCTATGATAAAATACCACCATATTTTTTAAACGTAGTCAATAAATTGCCATATTAAAACCAAAAAAAGTATGTAAATACGAAAATTGAGTTATAAAGTTGCCAGTTGCAAAAATGATTAAAAAGCAAGACTTTTAGTAATAACCTTGAATTTATGGGTGCACACCATGTCCAGTGGGCGAGTTTGCATACCGGTATGGATGGGTTGATGTACGATGTTGTCAGCGATTGCGTGTATAAAATAAATTTGAAAATCGGGCAATATATTTTTATGATCGCGAAAGTTTATACGGTGAGATTTTTATTTGGACGATCGTTGCTTATATTGTGCAGTGAAAGATTTTGTATAGGGCAACAGCCCAATACAAAATCGTTCACAATTTGTCATAGCTGAAGATACCAGCACTTTGTTCTAGCTATAAAACATTATAGCTAGAACAAAGTGCTGGTATCTTCAGCTATGACATTTTCTTATTCAGTAATTAAGAGTTCAGGAGCTGCTTACCTACTTTTTATCTTGATTTGATTTTATGGCTGCGTGTGGTGGGTGGAAAGTCAGAGCCTCATTCGGTCAGCCTGCTGGTAAGTGAAAGTGGAAAAATCTTGGTACAGTCGCCCTCAGAAGTATTTGAACACGTAGATGTAATACACGAAGAGTTAAATCAATCACTACATAGTATAAAACAAAGTCGCCTTTTCTGTCCCTATATCCCTATGTGCGCTTAAATCTTTAAAACTACGCAACGGATTTTGATGCGGTATTTTCCAATAGATAGAGTGATTCAAGAGGAAGGTTTATATGTATAATACATGCATTTCTGTAGTGTATTTAATTTAGTATCAGCATTGCACCCGTGCGAAGCCGGGGCGGGTCGCTAGTATAATATAAATTCATATCGATGACATTTTTCTGCTATTCAGAGCCAAGTTTTACATTTTTCATTTAATATTTATTATTTTATGTAAATGCATAAAAGGCTTAGTGACAGTAGAGGAAGCGTGTGCCTACCTGGAGGGAAAAAGGTATGAGCATAATTTATGTAGGTAGGTATGTATTTTATGTAGAGTTTTAGAACTGAAAGGGCAAGAGCGACTACAGTCATTCATTTTCACTATCTTTATTACATTTTATTCAAAATTTTTAGTATTTACATTGATATAATACTGATAATTTGAAAACGATGTTATAATCAAAAAGTTTTGATTACTGTTGCGATGTAAATGTATCTACTATTTTGAACTTTAACGAAGTAATTTAGACATTAGATACGTCTATTTACTGAAATTGGACGAAAGCAATGTTTGTTCAATTTAACTTTCAAATTTGTTGGATATAAAGTTTTTAATTTATTCGTCTACTTCAGATATAACAATGTTCCTCTTCAACATATTCATATTTGTCTAAAATTTTAGACAAATACGGCATGAAGCTAACCTCACCTGAAAAACGGTATATCTGCTGATTGACGGAAAAGGGTCTAGCGCAGGCATGCAATTTTTTTTCTTAGAGGGCAGACAAGCACACGTCTCACCTAATGGGAAGCGGTCATCACACTCGCGCTGCTGACCCTGTAAAAACCTAATGACCTTCTTGAAGAATCCCATATTGTAGACGGTAGGGAAAACCATAGCACAGTTGGAGCTGTCAGAGTTGTCAGATGGCAGTGTTGCTCCCGTAAAATTTAAAGCAAATCAAGCTTTAGGAAGTAGGCGTAAGAAAGGTGACCTCGAGCTCCAAAGTGTTTAGATGCAACTGGAATTTTTTTCTCAGACGATAATGACTAATTAAAACATCTCACATAAACCTATCCATATCACATCACTAATAAGAAAATTATCCGTTGTCGAATTAACTTTATCGACTCACACGCCGCGTTTCGTACATTACAAATCAACAACAAAAAAGTGGACCTACCCACTACTCAAACAATTTGCATTAAATCGAACAAAACGGTGCATACGTTTAAATGGGCGAGCAGTGTACGTACATATTGTTGTATTTGCATTTTAAATTGGAACTAATGTTAATGGAATTTATTAAATGCACTGCAGTGTACCTACAAACTAGATAAATTGTATAGATTAATTGAAAGATATTCAATCCTAGGTAGCGTCGATATCTTAGTAGTTAGGAAGTCGGCCTTGCAGTCGGTCCCGGATTCAAATCCTGGCTAAAACCCAAAACAGTTATGAAAGTGGCCGAAACCACACTACCGAGGGTGCGGTCCGGAACCTCCACGTGGTGCACCTGGGCAACGGAGGCGAGCAGCGCCTCCCACTCGCCACGGGAGACGCTGCTGCCTGCGGCCAATCCGGCCGGGGTGGGAGTGGCCCTCTAGAGGGCTGCTCCGAGGCTCTCCACGTGTCCCTCTAACTAGCAGATGGCAGAGTGGGGAGCGAGCGGGGGGCGAGCTGATTGTCTGCGCGCCTACGGTTGGGTGACAGGACGGCCGCCTGTCACCCTACACCCCACCGTTCGCGAAGTGGCGCGACGTCCATCTTATGGTACTTGACATGAGTAGCTGTCTAATGTGTGAGAGTGTGCGTGCCGACTTGTACATGTAAGCAAGCTGGCTGACTCTAGTATCGTAATTTCAACGCATTCCGTCCGTAAGTTTTATATTTCCTGGATCGACCAGGAAATCCCAATTAAACCCCTGAGCTAACAAAACCATTTGTCTACCACTCGTATTGATTCAAAACATCGTACAAACAACTTTCCAAACTAAATGTATATTGTAGTATTTAAATTAATTTGCATTCAGCCAACGTCGCCCAATTTTAATATAAAGATCGCATCTAAAGATATGAACGTCTTATTATCTCTTGTAGGCTCATCAGATCGTTACATGATGTTGCGGTACAAGCTTGAATTCAGACATTTGAAGAAACTACTATTTTTCTCGGCAGTGAGAGTGTGACACCCTTGGTATTGCATACGTCCATCTACGGTGACCGATTCCCATCAGATGGGCCGTGTGATTGTCTGCCACCTAATTAGTATAAGTAAACGATCTCCTTGGTGCGTGGTAGTACATCGGTCGACTGCTACGTTGAAGGTTGCGGTATCGCCAATGGGTTGTGGAAGTCAGATGGCAGTCGCTTCACAGAAAATATCGAAGTACGCCGCATCGTAGTTAAACCGAAAAGCCTTGTGGGCGGCTTTCCAGTATAATTACGAAGCGGAGTCCTCAGTTTAACTGAGTCCTAAGTCTAACTGAGTCCTAAGTCTAACTGAGTCCTCAATCTAACTGTGTTGGTAAAAGGCTCGGAGGGTGATAACTTTTTTACTCTATCTTTAATGTTACTTCCAATGATCTTATAAAAAGGTAAATACTGTACTTGCTGTATAAGGTAAAAATGGTTACGACTAACTCATACGACGACGAATGAAAATGAGAATTAAGTAACATAAAATGGGTTAAAAAACCTTTGTATTTCTGTAGCGTGCTACACATGTTGGGATATGCTAAATATGAGAAAATAAATCATTGTCGCACGGCTTACTTAACTTGAATAAACAATAATTAGCTAAGCACACAACATTTTTTTTGCAACGTTTTGAACTTAGTTAATGCTTCCATTGTAATTAACGAAACCATTACTCACTTAGTTTTTAAAATAATCACTTTGTATGTAATAACGTTTAGGTACCTATACTATTATAAAATTGTAAAGTAGCTGTGTCTGTATATACATTGAAAATATTTAAAAAAAAAACCTTCTGAAAAATCTGATCAAACATACCTACGTCAGATTTTAAGTTTGACCAAGACCTGTTAAACAAAAAATCGCATCAAAATCCGTTCATTAGTTTTTTCCTCCATCGCGAATAGGTATACCAAACCGGCAAGAATTCCAAAATAAATATTTTTTGTTTGAAATCGTACAAATAACATAACCAAAGCATTTTTTTTAAATAACTCCAATGTACAGACTCAACTACATTACAATTGTACAAATAGATATCGCTATAGGAAATCCCAATAATGTCAAGATTTTACTTTTACATTTTTGATAGTTTAACTTCTCTTTCTGCCTGTAGGTATTGTCTTCTAATCTAATATCTACACTAGAATTACGAGAGACTGGTTTTAGGCAAACGATTATTATTATAACAATTACCAGAATGTAGTATTGTTATCAAATGTCCTGTTTTACAGTTGAACTGCGACTAAAATCTCCTACGCGCCCCGGGCAGTACTGTTAATGAATATTTGCTACTATATAAGTTTATTACAGGGGATCGCTGTTAGTACCTATCTTGGTACATCGTCTTGATAAGAAAGCTTCAGTCTTGTAATATAATGGCGCTATAAGGCCTATCGATGGCTCGAGAATCTTCTCAAGATGTACCTATATTAATAGTTTGTTGTCAGCACTGTTACTGGGGATTGAATCGAAAAAAAGCCAGAGGTACTCATGTGAAAGACATTATAAAATATATCGGCCTAGACGGGAGTGGTCCTGTAGAGGCTTGTTAGGAGACTCTCCACGTGTCCCTTTTTTTATACCACTTAGATGGCACACGGCCCACCTGATGGGAAGCGGTCACCGTGGCCTATGGACGTGTGCAATACCAAACACCAAGGGCGTAACCCACACGCTGCCGACCTTGAAGAGAAAGGGCGGGGGTAGGAAAGGGTGGGGAGGCTAGGAAGGGGTGGGTAGTTAAGAGACACACTTGAATAGTGCCCTCATTGTACAGACCAAGCAAGAGGGGGGCTGTTTCTCCGAGCGCAAGGGACACCGTGGTTTTCAAACCTTAAGGGCCATCTCGAAATCGGAGATGACCCTGGGTCAGCCGGGATGTAAGAGAATTATTTATAAGTTTTATGACTGTGTCTGATGAACCAAGATGGCATGCGGTTTTAGTCTGCCCGAGATCCCGAGATCTACATTATGGTTATCTCCCCGATATGGAGGGCCAGGATAGTTGACGGGGCTGGGGATTTCCGCACAAAAAAGGCTATCAAATTAAAGGGTATTAGTGATTTATCATTGCTGATAAAACTACTTACGTAAAACATGAATGTATAAAACCTTACATAAAATAACAAAGCAATTTATTAGTCATCTGCTATATCTAAATAATATCAACCTACCTACATACATTCTTCGGAACTGCAATGGCTGTTTGTAGCACAAGAATTATTTCCTTTATTAGGTGAAACATGTAATAAATACAGCTTACACAACATGAAACATGAATAGGACGCATAAAAATAAAAAAGTAAGTACAAAACTGTTTATTGACGTTCGAACGCTACCAAGTCGTCCATTTTGTTTTGGCGGGTCGGCGGCGCGCCATTTTCTTTTACTTTTTTTTTAACTTAAAAAGCGGCTCCGGTAATTGACAGATGCGGTCTTCGATTTGTGAACTCCTTGCTCATATCTTTATGTAATTTATGCGGAATTAAATTTAAAGTGGCAACCGGAAAGGCAGCTTGTTATTTATGATGGAATTAAAATATTTATAGGTATTCTTGGTTCCCATGGCTTAAAGTATTTGTGAAATAAGTTATGCACTTTATTTTCTTCATTAGGTAGGTAATTTTTGTAGTCACAAACCGAAAAAGAATTTATTTATGCAGAGTTATAATACCTAGGTACATACATAACAAAATATTTCGAAACGAGTGCTAATAAATATTCTAGCTAGGACGTTCTACACAGCGCATCTAGACCCAAAATAGGTATAGTTCAACTAGGTTGTGTTATGGGTTCTAGAATACGGGTAAACATTATTTATTTTTAATTATTTTATTTGGAACAAATACAGTTACCTTCAGGTTAAAATATTACAACAAATAGATATAATTTACCAATTGGTAAACACGCAACCTACACTATTGTTCGCAGATTAACAATATACGTACCTAAAAGTTAGAAATTGCATATCAAAATACCTACTGTCCCACTTTCTAAATCAGGTGTTCTAAATTTCATGAAAGATTCAATAGAGCCTTAGATACATTTTTTACTTTCCAAAGATACCTAGCTAAATTAAGATTCGATAAAAGTTTCACAAAGACAAGTCTTAATCATAATAGTCTTGAAGTCTGATTTAATTTCGCAAACTCCAAATTAAAGTCAACCTTCAATCAGTTCTAAAGTTAACACCAGACTCAATACGAAGCGTTCTCTTTATTCAGTATCAAAGTTTTATCTGAAAGTAATCTGTTACTATAATAAAACTGTCGAAGTGAAAAGTTACCGAAAATATTCTTTCAACAAGAAATATCGTAATACAGGTTTCTATTATTTTAAGAATTTATGTCTGTCTGTCTAGGTATTTCTTTACAGCCTCTGTGGCGTAGCGGTAGTGAACGCGGCCGCTGCCTAGGTGGCGCGGGTTCGATCCCCGCTCAGTGCAAATATTTGTATGCATGAATATGGGTATTTTCATTAGCCTGGTCGCGCCTCGGAGAGCACGTATGGCAGTCATTACGGGTAGTTGGAGCCCTAAAAAGTCCAACAACAACGGTCTAGCTGCAATGCTTCGATATCGCCTAATGTCACCATTGAGTTGTGAAGGTCAGATGGCAGTCGTTTCACGGAAAATATCGAGGTCCAGCCAAATCAGCAGTTAAGACTGGTAAAGCGGACCTCAGACTCCGAGGTGAAAGCTTTGGATACGACTGGGATTAACGCTAGGTTGAAGGTATTGTCTAGGTATTTTTTTGTGAAAATAGCGTAGATTTCACTGCATCTCTGGTGGAAAAGCACCCTTAGCCTCGGAATTTCTCGATGGGGGACTTCTACTTGAATATTCAACCCATCTAAGGTCCTGAATCAAAAATATACTATACTGTTCGTACATGCTAAGAGAATCAGCACACTGTAACTTAAACTATACGACTTAAAGTCGCAAATCGCTTGTATCGTTTTATACCAATTTTAAGGAAAATACTCGCCCCATAAGCGCAGTGGAGCGAATGCATTGATTGACATGAGAATGTGTGCGAAAAGTTCCATTTCCTGCCAAAGATTCATTATATTTTTTCCTGTGTGACGTCATAAGATCGTGACGTAGTTAACCTTCGAATTGCGAACTCAATATATGGATGGATATGGATATATAATGCCAGGTTTTATGAAGATTTTTACGTCATCATTTGAAGGTCTTGGTGAAAATGGGCTTTACCATAAAGACTCAACGTTTATAAGCTATTGTATAGCTTTTACCGCCGGTTTTGAGGGGACCGAGTACAGAAATTTCGTAACGAAAATAAAAACCTAACACCTCCCATCGTTTTGATATAATTTCTAGTTGCAAGATAGATAATGTCAAAGTCAAAGTCAAAAGTAATTTATTCTGTATACTATATCGACCATTAAATGCGGCACTTACAAAACGTCAAAATCTAGAGGACACGTCAAAATGACTTCACCTCGCCTGATGGTAAGCTAAAGTTAAAAAAACTAAGATGTTTAATGAACAATTCTGAACACAAAATATATTAATTTTATTCTTGTCATTCATTCTTTTTGTGATGGACACAATCTACTAAACATATTTTGATGCGGTTTTTTGTTCTATTAAAAACATCTTGATTAGACTTAAAATCTGCCGTATGTTTTATTGCATTTGATTAAGTAGAGCCGGCTATACGACCAAAAAACGGTAACCAACTTCCGCGCGGGCAGAGCCATGAGCGTCAGCTAGTGCAAGATAAACCAATTCCTAAGAAAACCAGGAATAAAAGATCCGACCTTGTACTTCAAAGTGCAATTTCTCCTTTAAAATAAATTTCTGACATCTTCACTCCATCATGAGCTCTAACCATTAAATTTCAACAAAAGGAACAATAAAAACGCAAAGCAAAACATTTCATTACAAGCAAAAGATACAAAAGATAACAGAAAACAATTTCCGATAGCATTACCCGACTGCGTCACAATAAATAAGTATTGTTATCAACACCCCCGACACTAAAGCCGCCCATTCACGGGCTTATCTCGTTCTAACAAAATCTTACGTCTACTATTAACATTAAATGCCCGTGAACGCTCGAATGAAGCCGTTTAAAAAAAGGATACGGTAAATATATGGAGGTTATAAGTTAATTTTAAAAATAGAACAGATGAGTTTTTATCGTTATAATATTGGAGATGGCGCCACTTTGTATACGGGGACGGTTATTTCTTTTTTTTATGTTGTAACCTTTTTAAAATGTTTTGTTGTATGAGTCTATGGGGATCTACGGGGCCCAAGCCAACGGTAGGTGAGGTTGGATTGCCTGTAAGTCTGTTGATTGACAGTCGAGGGTCTGGTGCAAGCTTTCCACTAGGTGTTTGAGGGTTCCAGGGTCCGTCAGCAGTCGCACCCGTAAAAGTCATAATTAATTTAATACAAAAATAGAACCAACCTACTTCCTTTTTTAAGATGGTGAAGTATACTAAAACAATCTCCAAAAGTAAAAAATACTTTTCTGAATACCGCATCAAAATCAGTCCTACCAACAAATATACAAAAAAAGGTATTCTTGTAACCAAAACCATACCATTTTTGACATTTGCGAGATTGACATGAGATCGAGACGAGACTGAGACTAAATTTTAAATTAAACTATAAAAAAGAGGTGAGATAGAAGTCAAACGTATCTTGAATTAAAAAACATATTACGAGACTTGGCCGTCCGATTAAACAGTAAACCTCCTTTTAAAGTCGGTTAAATAGATTCACAGAAATGCTCATACTAATACTATTAGATTAATACCCGATAAACACTTCAGCAATTCCAGTTTAGGGGTAAACTCTCAAAGGAAATGGATTTCGATAACGTACTAGTTGCTAGTAACAAGTTCACATCGTGTCTTGCAAGATAAACCATTCGGCGACGTGGATTTACTAAAGGATAAACCGAATATAGTTGGGGATGCGATAATCCTACTTCCTAGTAATATTATAAATGTGAAAGTTTGTGAAGGGGTTTGGATGTTTCACGCTATAACGTGTGAACGAATCAAGCTTTAATTTAATACTTTTTTAATCCTGTCGACTGCTTGTCACGCCACCGCGGAGTTTTTTGTAGACATTATGATGTTCTTCAATATTGTTGTACATTATTTTGTTCTATCGCTAATAGTTTCGGCAGCGCATTCGACGAAAGACATTTTAAGACTCATTTTTCTACACCTTCGGTTACATTGTTCAAATTTTACCAAGGATCCCTAATTTTTTTCAAAATGAAATGTAGCCTATGTCAAATTGGAAGAATGTAGCATTCTATTGGTGAAAAAATTTTTTAAATCGGCCCAGTACTTTTTGAGCCTATTCATTACAAACATACAAACATACAAAAATAGGTACAAATCTTTCCTCTTTATAATATTAGTATAGATGGACTAGGTCTAGGACAAGGTCGAATTTCACCGACTCCTCAACTATTAGATGAGAAGGCGTGATGATTCCCTCCCCCCCTTCCCCATCCCCTTTTATGGGGATCGGATGATCCAAAAAGAAGATCCCATAGATACTCGTACAAGATACCGCGCATTCCAAGATTCGCATCCGTGAGCGATGTCTATATTATTTAAGCGTCGCTCAAGCAGGCATTAAATGGAGTTTAAGAAGTAAATGCTAGCGATAACGTTTCTGCCCCCGTAGACAAGTGTCGCAGCGTAAATCGCTAAGGAAACGAATAGATTAGGTCGATCAATCACATCCAAGCTCGTCGCCAGCGTACGATGCGCTTGGATGGCATCACGAGCTGGAGTGTGATTGGTTGACCTAATCTATTCTATTCCTTAGCGATTTAGACTTTTGACACTTGTCTACGGGCCCTGTTCTCTTACTAGTATGCAGCAGATAACCACACGGCCCACCTAATGGGAAGCGGTCACCAAGGCTTCAGGATGTGTACAACACCAGGGCCTTCACACTCTCACTGACGACCATTCCTAACCTTTCGATACCCTTCTTGAAGAACCCCATATTGTATGCTAAAAGTCGACCCTAGATGAAAGAACCTCGGAGAATGCAGGCATTTATTACCGTATCCAAAATAACTTCTTCCACCTTGAATGTAAAGAACCAAATTGCTAATGTCACGAAACTTAAATCTCTCGTGTGTACGTTCGGTAAGCCGATTTACTGTGCACCCAACTGAATAATAAGCACCTCACATACTCGTAGTATTTGTAATGAAGATGGGCATGTGTGGTGTGAGCTCCAAGGCACCGTGTCTTGATCCTCTAGAGAACTTGCAACATTGCTGTGTACGTGTAGGTAAATGTTCTTGAAGCTAAACTTTCATAGGTAGTACTACCACAGATTACCGCACTCTCCTAGTTACTTGCAACTCCTGTTTATAACAAGAAATTGCTGTTTTCAGATACAGAAACGCTTTATTTTTTCAGCTAAGGATTGGAATTGCCTGCTTGCCGTATATAAAAGTGAACAACCAGGACTTGAACCCGCCACTAGTACCTTACAGGGTGAATACTCTGACCAAGTGGGTTACCAGGACACATCTTGGGGCAGTTGGGGCCACGCTTGACCTACTACCGTAATTCTTGCAAACTACGGAAACTGAAGGATGTTTCAACCATTTTTCAACATTTTTTGAAGCCACATAAAAATGTCCGTCTAATAAAAAAATAATTTTGTTTATAATATAACAGAATTATGCCCTTAAAAATACAACCATCGGAATTGAGAACGCTTTTTTGAAGTCGTTTAACAAAATTACAGGATAAGGGAACAGCATAAAAACTCCACACGGGCAACAACAGCTAATTCTTCTTTCCTTCTTCCTCCATAGATCCTGAGACTTCCTTTCCATCAGGCGAGGTGAAGTCGTGTTAACGTGTTTAAAAAAACGTAAAGTAACTCTTTAACGGACATTAAGGTTAGTGCCACTTTCAATAATATGTATTTATGAAATGATTGCTTTTAATAAAAGTACAGATGGCAAAGAAATCACTTCGAGATACCAAGAATTGCACTAAATTTTAATATAAATGCAGATGGCTTTGATCCTTAAAAGTGTTATTATGATCCAGATGAATAAAAGATGGGTTCTTATACACATTGCGTGTTAAACCTGCCTTTATGAGACTTTAGATCCAATTCATGTTTATCATCGCAGATGGAATATATTTTTAAAATAAATTCTATCGAAATAGCTATAATTTATGATTTTTAGCCACCACGATAATATGATACAATTTCGACTAAATTTATATTTTACTAGTAAAATACTCGTAATCGCGATCAGTACTAACTGTGTTTACAAGTTCAAAAACAACCATGGTTTTAGATAGCACCAGCTAATAATAAAATCAAATAAGAAAATGATCATCAAAATGAGTTCACTCAGTTGAAAGTTCTGATGTTAACTTAAAAAAATACAGTCAAATTGATACCTCCTTTTTTGAAGTCGGTTAAAAATACCATTGGTTTTGATCCAGAAAAAAAACAATTCTCTTTTTTGAGAACTATCCAAATACCCATTAGTTATTCTGTACTGTGAGCATTGTTCTAGGTAACTAGGGACTCCTAGGAATAAACACAATGAGTCTGTCGCATTAATTAGGCAGCCTAGCGCAGCCGACAACACTAACTAGTTGTATTGTTTCTTTGATTAGGCATGAGCTTTGTTTCATAGAGCTGGAAATTGCTTAAACAAACTTTTTAGTACAATTTTGTTTATAGTGAGGATTCAATTGTTTTAACGTTTGAAAGTGAATTTGAACAAAATATAGGTATTTGCGTGGATGTAAATAAATAAAAAAATAATTATGACATTCTACACAGCGCTCCCTATACCCAAAGTAAGCATAGTTTAACTAGCTTGTGTTATGGGTTCTAGAATGCTAAACATAATTAAATTACATACTTATTATACATAGAAACACCCAGACCAATGCAAATAAACATATTCATGCATACAAATATTTGCACTGAGCGGGAATCGAACCCGCGCCCCCTACGTAGCAGTCACATGCACTACCACTACGCAAGAGAGAAAGAAGATGTAACTCCCTACAATATTTTTGTTGCCCGCGGTTTCGCTTGCGTAGAATTCTGTTCCCGTTACCGCTTCCTTTAACAGCGCATCCTTCCTCCTATAGTCCCGGGTCCTTTAAGCGGGGCGTGAAAAAGCATTTGATGAGGCCGTCAAGCTGAGGGTCACCACTGCGGCACTATCGGTGTATGTAGTGGTGACCCCCGATCCTGAGACTTTACCTTTAGCTTTCCATAGAGGTGAAGTCATGTTGACGTGATAAAACTATAATAGGATAATTGTATGCATGAATATGTCTATTTGCATTGGTCTGGATGTTTCTATGTATAATAAGTATGTATTTACAAAAAAAAAAGTATATAAGTATGTTTATCAGCATTCTAGAACCCATAACACAAGCTAGTTTAACTAAGCTTAGTTTGGGTCTAGGGAGCGTTGTGTAGAATGTCGTAGAATATTTATTTATTATTTATTTATATAATGGATATTGTTTCCAGCGAGTAAGTATGTAAACGCAATCTATACGGAGTCATCTCGGCTCGAAGTGAAAAGGCTTCGATTCTGCTAAAGGCAAACCACTGTCATGCCATTGGCACTAAAAAAAATGCTATTTAATTGTATACTTTACCGATATACAGTTAAAGTCTAAAGCCTAAAGCAGAATCGAGGCCCAGGCCTAATGCTGTTGATTGCCACCTTTTTAGATGTTTATTCATCATTCTCTGAACCTTTGTCCCAACTCAGTTGGGGTCGGATTTCCAGTCTAACTGTGATGCGGCTGAACTTCGATATTTTCCGTGGAGCGACTGCCATCTGACCTCCACAGCCAATGGTCATTATGACCAATGGCGATATCGAAGTTCCAAGTTAGACTGGTTGGACTTTTGTGGGCTCCAACTACCCGTAACGACTGCCATAAGATGTTTGTATGGCAACCAGAACCGACGGCTTAACGTGCTCTCCGAGGCACTAATAAACCTGCGATAAATACACACATAACTTCGAAAAGCATCGAAAAGTCATTGGTGTGTGCCATGGTGAACCTGGGATCGAACCCGAGACCTCGTCTCAGCAGTCGATTACCCAAACCACTAGGCTATCGCGGTTTTTATGATGTCTATTATGCTAACAAAATTATTCAAAACAATTCTAAGGTGAACCACATCTAGAAGTCAAAATAACAATACCGAATAATAGGTACATAGATTAACATTTAGATTATTTATAAACTTAATATATAAACAATTGAATCCATTAACAAGAACGGTGACTACGATAACAAGGTACTGGCTGCTCTGTGTTCGTATAATTTGCGGCCATTTTATAGATATTATTACTGTAAACTTTGAGGTAGGGTGGGATCCTAGTGTTAGCGGTAACTGACATGACCGGAAAAAATAAATTTTCGCGTTTGTATTAGGTAGGAACCGTTAAAACTTTGACACCTCCGTTATCCATGAGCGCAGGACTATGGTGGCAAGTGAAGCCACCTGTCACTCCAGCAGAAACAGACCTAGACTGTGGGATGGGGAGCGTGCCTCTCGCTTTCTCGGGGCAAGATGGGGACATCGTAGTCCCCACACGGTGTGCGGTTTTGGTCAATACGAGTCCGACATAACGGTCCCCGCTGGCAACGGGGATGGCATCCATGGGGATTTTCACGCCATTAAAAAATAGAAGGCCCTGTGTAAGTGTAAAAATAATAAAACTATTAATCGCTCTCAGTGCGACCCCAGCTCACTTTAAACTAGATGATTTCACAGCTCGGGTCTAATGTTTACTAAACACGCTGTCTGTTATTCTATTTAACGTAAATTACTGCGAACGCTTTGATGTTGCATCTTTTATTCGTTTGTTGCACAAAGTTAGTTAGCAATCAGGTGAAATGCTGACTCGAAATTGAGTTTGTTAACTGTGATGAACTATTTGTTTATTGGGATATGGCACGCTATGAACGCTACGGACCTGTGATACCACCGAATGACGAATAAATACCCTTAACACTACCTGAGGGTCACGAGGATTACAAATACCCTAGACACTACTATAGGTACTGGTGGAGTCGCGAACATTTAAAAATACCCTTAACACTACCGGTGGAGTCATGAGGATTGAGAAATACCTTTGACACTATCGGTGGAGTCATGAGGACTTTAAAATACCCTTGATACAACCAATGGAGTCACGGGAATTTAAAATTACCCTTTACACTACCGATGGAGTCACGAACATTTAAAAATACCCTTGACACTACCGGTGGAGTCACGAGCATTAACTTAAGGGGTTAACAAGAATACTAAATTTTTTTTAAAAACCCGTCGAATCGCTAAGCACATTTTTAGAGCTTGAAATTTTAACTAATAATCTAATGTTTCAATAATAAACTATAATAACTATTTGAACAATGTAAAATTTTAGTGAAAGAATCTATTTAAAAACGAAAACTTAAAAAAATAAAATTTTAAAATTGACAAAATCATAACCCTTTCTTGGGTAGCTAATAATTTAAAAATTAAAATTAATAGGTATTTCCATTTATGCTCGATTCGTTGAAGGTTAGTTGTCTAGGGTTAAAAGACTTGTACTGTGCCCTCGAAGATTCACTAAAGATAACAACATCGATTAAATTGATTTTATTCGATAGTAGCTGTTGCCCGCGGGTCCGCTCACATGAAACAACATTACACACTGGAACCTTGACCTGGGATAAAAAACTTAAGTTTAATCTAGACTATAATCTATCTCGGTACCAAATTTCAGCCAGATCCATTCAGCCGTTTTTGCGTGAAAGACTAACAAACACACATTCAGACATCCAGACATCCATACATTCTTACAAGCTTTCTCGTTTTTAATATTAGTAGGATTAGTTGTGACGCGACTTGGTTCACGTAGTTTTAGATTTTTAAAGTTTTAATTTTTTCCACAGAATCCTAATTTTTACCAAAATTAAAGTAGCCTACAAAGTAGACATCGGCTATTTACCAGTGAAAGTTCCGTCAAAAATAGATTCAGCTGTTTCAGAGATTATCCAGAATAAATAGACAGATCAACATTTTTTTAATGTTGTTTTATACACTTAGTAAAAAAAGGTTATTTTAATAATTACAAACAGACAGATTTTATTTATTTGTATAGATGTATAGATTATTATCTATTTTATCTATTATACTGCGATAACACAATGAGATATTTGATAGCATGATCGTTATGACAATGTTCTATTATGCAGTGTTATAAATTCTCAATAAACAGACAGCTGAAATATAAATTTCATGTTAATTCAGCTCAACATTGAATTCAATTTGAAATTCAAAAGCGTTTGTTATTTATTAAAATTGGATTGTAAAATTAGTAGGTACTAAGATACATATTGCTGCTAATTCTGTTGTTACATCTCTAAACTTAAAATTCTCTAAAATTTTCTAAATGCTTCTGTTTCTTTCATGATCAAGATAGAAAAGGACAGATGATTTATTTTAGTGAACGCCTGTCAAATTAAGTCGGTGCCTTGACGATACCTACCCTTCAATTTTAGTCGACATCTACGAACATGCGACTTAACTTACTACGCACCAACAATGCGCTGTCTTAATTTGACAGGTCTTAACTTGAATAAATTCATCTGTCCTTTTCTATCTGATCATGAAAGAAACAGATGAAATTATAAAATTTTAGAGTTTTAAGTTTGGAGATGTTACAACAGAATTAGCAGCAATATATATCGTCCCTTAGCTTGCAACACTGTCTAAGTCATTTTTAGTAACTTCACAGAAACGAAAAGAGATTGGTTTGGGCACTGAAGATTTTGGTGAAGGTTCATGCCTGTTTGACATACTTCAGCCATATACAGATGTTAATGTACCTATATAATATGTATATGTGTATGATGTGCGTGCGTGCGTGCGTGCGTGCGTGTGTGTGTGTGTGTGTGTGTGTGTGTGTGTGTGTGTGTGTGTGTGTGTGTGTGCGCATGTGTGTGTGTGTGCGTGCGTGTGTGTGTGTGTGTGTGTGCGTGTGTGTGTGTGTGTGTGTGTGTGTGTGCGTGTGTGTGTTCATTCCATATATTATTCAATTAAACTTTCAGTTCAAATGCAAATCCAATTGAAACATTCCACGTGACAGGAAGTAGTTATTTCAATGTTATAATCAGTTGTTAACTAAGCTAAGTGAAATGTCATGTGCACTGTGCACTCGACAGTGCACATGACATTGTACTGCGGTACCTTGTTAAATGAAATACCTACCTCTAAAGGGTATATCTTGAAATTCAGCTGATTCCCCTAATAGCGCTCACTAATTGAAGATTTTTAACAAAGATATTATATATGTAAAAAGAGGCAGATATGTTATTAGAGCGCGTCTGGTGAAGACGCGAAAAAGGCCCAATTGGGACATTTTGTCTTTAGTACATGTCTTGCAAACGCCAAGTTGACACGCGTGTAATTGTGTAAAGCGCATAATAAAATTGCAACAAAAAAGCCATCGTGTGTTTTAAAAACTGTACAAATTACGACACTAATATTAATAAAATACAAGGGATCTCCTATCACATAAGTACATACAATATTACCGATTTATTAGTGTATTTTAATTAAATTTGTTAAATAATATTTTTAAAATAATGGCGGCGGCAAAAAGAGATAAAAACGAGACAGAGATACTTTTTGATGTGACATGACAAAAGCGCAATCATCCGAATTATAGCTATCCTTTTTACTCACGTGCTTATCCCATCTTTCGTACTACTTATCGCTAATTGACAACTATTGTGCACTTTATAGTTATGTCATAGACAGCGGGATCAGATTTGAGGAGTCAGTTATAATCCGCGCGCGATGAAAATGTGAAGGAACCTTGTCAAAGTAAATCGAAAATGACAGTTTTCAAGTAGCGTTAGCGTGTTAACACCGACTTTGTTCTTGATTGAAATATTTATCAAATGCCAGAACTATTTCGCGAGATTGACTACTCAAGATTTTACCCCTTTTTCCACTCATTATTAATCTTTAATCTATATAAATAAATATTAATTGCAATTCTGTTAGCATTGCAAAAACTCGAGAACGGTTGAACTGTTCTTACCTGTCAGACATTTGATGTTCGTCCTATCACTCTCGTCGTCGTTTCGGTATTTTTGGCACGATTACATGTAGATCAGATAAGAAAAGGCGGTATATAAAGATAGCTGTTGCCCGCGGCTCCACCCGCGTGGACGTCGATTTTCGCGTTTTATTGCCGGTTCTAATCAGCCGATTGTGATCAAATAATATAAGATTTTGAGTCTAACCAATACCTTTCTAATAAAAAAACGCATCAAAACCCGTTCAGTTCTTTTTACGTCCATCGATAGATGGAAAATACCAAACGGATTTTGATGCGGTTTTTTTATTAGAAAGGTCTTGCTTAGACTAAAAATATACCGTATGTTTGGTTGTAATTGGTTAAGTAGAACTGGAGATATGACCAAAAACGAAGCGCGGGCGAAGCCATGGGTTTCAGCTTGAATAAAAAGTAGCCTATATGTTGCCCAAAACTATGAACTATAATCGTACCAAGTTTGATCAAAATCCCTCCGGTAGTTTCGGATTTTTGCGCGCACAAAAATTTGTGGACAAACAGACAATCATACAATATTTTAATTATTATAAATCTCGCATTCAAAATTAAACTCATTTAGAAATCTAGTCGCACTAAAAATACAGCTTCGTTTTGTAAGCTTCAACATGAGTTTGCCGACGCTACGGCTAGCCGGCGGCCCACGTACGTCTCAGTTCCAAAAGGTAGCATCACATTTTGATCGCGCGCGGATTATACTATGAACATGACATATCTTGTGTATAAAATATCATTGATTTTTAAGAAATAAAAATAATATTCTAAATTATGTGTTTATTTGTTAAATTTATCAAATAATTATTATTGATTAAAAAGAGCTTACCATTAGGCGAAGTGAAGTCAACATGACCGAGATAAAAAAAATCTTCTAAGTAGTGGGTGCCAGGGGAATCAACTGAATACTGCCAAATGCAAGATTTATCTTAAACTGCTTGATCAAACGTTTTGATACTCAGTGGATGCGCCATTTACAAAATTTGAAAAAGATAAATAAATCCTGGACCATTCATATGATAGCAACCCATTTTTATGTCCCACTGCTGGGCACTCGTCTCCTCTCCTCTAACGAGACAGAAGTAAGGGTTTTAAAGTCAAAGTCAAAAATCATTTATTCTGTATAGACCATTTTAAGCGGCACTTACAAAACGTCAAAATCAAAATTAAAATTAATCAAAGTTTAGACCTTAATCCACACACGCCGACTTAATGCGGGTTGGTGGATATCAATAAAAAAAAAACTAAAAGTATTTGACTTCTCTTCACAGCTGACCAACCTCCAAGAAGTTTGATAAAACAAATTCGTGATGTCCATCGTTTTTATTCAAACGACATTTTAAACTTTTAATTAGCAAATTCTTCTTTTGAATTGGTGTCAAGTTATAAGCGATGAAGCGATATTCAGTATTATTGGTATTATTTATTCTACAGTAAAAAAAACATTAAGAGTTGATTTTTCAATTATGCGTATTTACTCATAGCACCTTTTCTCGTACCCCCGTCAGCTATCAGGGGTGGTAATATCGGATTCGAACCGACTAAAACCCTCACGCCCTCTTGATTATTATTATTTAGAGGTGATTTTTAAGTATGCGTATTTAGTATCTTTTTTCAGCGATCAAGGGTGGTTATGTCAGATTCGAACCGATTAAAACCGCTCTCCTGTCTCAATTACCAGGGCGTGAGATTACCTGAGAGACATTTCCATCACACCCCGGATTCGTATCGACTAAAACCGCAAAACCGTTTCGGGTCTCAATTACCAGGGCGTAAGATTACCTTAGAGTTATTTCCCTCGGACCCCGCAGGCAGCAGTGTCTCTTCTGCAAGTGAGAGGCGCTGCCGTCTGCGTTACTCGGGTGTACCACGTAGAAAATGTCGGCCCACCACGTCTCGTATTTAGAACCTTACCGGCTTTTGCTTAGTTAGGTACATCGGAAAGAAAAGTAGGCAAAAGTAGCTATGATTTAATAAATATCTACTTCCTTGACAGGATAAATTGGTCGTAAATATAAAATAATAAAACCGTCGGTCCCGGTTGCCATACAAACATCTATGGCAGTCGTTACGGGTAGTTGGAGCCCTCAAAAGTCCAACCAGTCTAACTTGGAACTTCGATATCGCCATTGGTCATAATGACCATTGGTTGTGGAGGTCAGATGGCAGTCGCTCCACGGAAAATATCGAAGTTCAGCCGCATCACAGTTAGACTCGAAAGCCGACCCCAACTGAGTTGGGAAAAAGGTTCAGAGAATGATGATGATGATGTTGACAGGATAAATTGAATTTGTATTCAAACCTTTTATTTTTTGTGGAGACCTAAAAATATAAGTTTACTTTGGGACATGCCGAGCATTGAGTAGATAACTCAGCGTTTCGCGGATCCCAACTGTTGCTACTGAGTCATAAGTTACTCAACTTATCATATTGAATACTAAAATGTCGGGTTATACCATTTATTAAGTCGTCAGGAAAACTTCGTGGCATTTGATCCTATTCTTATATCTTGGTTCGTAGAAGAATTCCACCATTATGGTTGCCTATTTTGCGTCCCTAAGTATGTATGTTGCAATAACCCTTTACATAACATAAGCCTAATGGATGTAATGGTAATATTAAAATAGAAGTTCTATAGTTAGACACGTTATAGGATTTTTAGGGCTCAAACCACCCGTAACGACCATCACAGATTTTCGCATGGCAACCGGGGACGGCTTAGCGTACGGAAGAATCTCGATATAAAAGATTGGTCACCCATCCTAAGACTGACCAGTATTGCTTAATCTTACAATGTGTACTCGGTTAACCACAAGCTTATTCTAATAAATTCTTCATACACGTTCACACGTTCATAGGCCACGGTGACCGCTTCCCATCAAGTACGCCGTGTGCTTGTCTGCCACCTAAGTAGTATAAAAAAAAAGATTAATACCCAATTCATAGAGACTAGATTGCCGCGAGCTCTTACAACTTGTACCACACCCCGTCAAGCTCGAGCCCCCCGCTAAGATTGCCTCCTTTTACTTTTCCATACCTTCGTCAGTTTGTCACTTTGGAAATTAAAATGTTTCAATTGGGAATGTTTTGTAGGCCTCCAGAGATTGAGTGAGGCATTGGCTTTTTTTATTAGCGCCTAACCACTCCACCAGGACCTGTTCAAGAGAGAATTTCTAATGAATATCTACTTTAAAATGCTTTGAAAAATCGGAAGTTCCCTAGTTAAATGTTTGGAGGGTACTCTGAAGGGTCATAATATTACACCACAGATTAAAATAACTTTGGTTTTTTTTTTATTATGTGTTAACGGACCTAGTATCACATGGGAAAATTTCGTAACAAGATTTTTTGAACTCGATACAATCGAGTTCAAAAATTCTTGCTCACCATCTACCGGGTCCAATATGCATATGATTTTCGCGCAAGTGCCAGCTACATGTTGATAGAGTTAAACAGTGTTTGTTGTTTTTTGTTGTGTTGTGTTCCCGCCGGTAAGTAGGGTAGCCAAAGCTCACTGTACAGCTCCTCCCCTTGTCTGCCACCTACGTAGTATGAAAAAAATATTCCCCAATAAAAGTGGAAGGACCCAAACACCTTTCTTAAAACACGAGTTTGTATTAACAATAAATTCCTCAATTTACATTTGCAAGATTACGTGGCAATCTTAGCATTGAAGCGATCATAAATCTCCATTTTGTCGTTGACACACAAAAAGATGCATTTCCTTTATTCATTGTGTAAATACGTTCCTTAAATCATCGTAAATCCTATATCGTAGATTTATTTGCTCCGTACAAATTGAGGGGAAAATCTCGGAAGTGGATTGAGTTATAATCTTGTAAGAAAATGGAGAGTTATTAACGGGGAGAATATTTATATTTAAGAAGGTAATCAAAAATGTTTCCTTCCTTTCGACACAAGCATTTAAAACACAAGACTTATTATGAAACATATATTTTGTATACTGAATTTAGACTTTTCCAGCACAGGATAAGGTAGTTGAGAAGTTAGCAAAATTCAAACCTCCCCCTCCCCCCCATCTCCCCAATCCTGCATCCCTCCTATATGACACCCCTGATATTGCGCACGTCAATAGTCCACGGTGATCGCTACCCATCAGGTGGGCCGTGTGCTTGCTTAAGTAGTATATAAAAAGAACAGAACCACATGAATGCGAGCACCAGTGGTTATATTTTTAATTTGTCTAAGAGCTTTTCTCTTCAAATATTTATTTATTTACAGAATGATTTATGAAACAACGTTCATAAGCCATAAATCAGAAATGGTTTCTTTTTTTTACAGAATGACCATTTATATCTATAAAGGGTCTTGGGCTATGCCCACGACCCCTAAGCATAGACAAAGATAGACATTCATGTGAATGAAAAAATGAAATGGACAATGTTAGTTTTGATTATGATTTATTTATTTTGTTTTATCTAGCAAACAAACAGTCATAATAATTATACAGTTTTTAAATCTTTTTTTATACCACTTAGGTGGCAGACAAGCTCACGGCCTACCACATAATACTTATTGACCTAGAGTTCCATAGACATTTTGTAAAAACCATAACATAAATCCTCATAGTCCGACATAACCAGCTCCGCGGCCAGCGGGGTTGGTACCCCCGCTGGCCGCGGAGCTGGTTATGTCTGAGTCTTACCGACTAAAACCGCACGCCGCATAGGGTCTTCTGACGCCAGGGTGTAAGGTGGCCCATAGAGCATTTCCCTCGCACCCCGGCTCCCTGACACTCTGGATCCAATTGTTCCTACACCAAAAGCACTTCAGTTCTATTTTCCTCATATGTAGACTGAGTCACGGTTCGGAAAACTAAAGTACGAATATACGAGTATTCTTTCGGTATAAATAACAATAAACCTCGAAATGCAGCATAACTTAAGCTGAACTTAGTCAGATAAACTAGTTTACTGCAAAACAACAACCATATTCATAATCTAAGCTATTACGAAACATGCATTTTAGTATAGACCAACTATACCTGCGACTTAGCCCGCGAGGAGATATTATTGGTTTTAAAAATTTTTGCGTGGCCCCCCGCGAAAATATTTATTAAATTTAAAAAAGGCACTCAGCAAAAAGCCACTTAGGTCTGAACAATTAAAATCCATATTATAATATTATAATGTCAATCATAGGTTATGTAGGCTACCTAGATTCACATTATTAATACTAGCGCTCACCTCCAAACTAAGCTAAACATTCCCAACCCTAGTAACAGATTACCTAAGGTTAATTTATTATCAAGCTTCATTAATGTTAGGCTAAGAGCCGGTGTAGAGCGACCTTCTACCATTTGACAACCATTATATTTTTCGTCTATTATCATGCCTAAGACGTCTGCCTTTCAAAAATTGTTCATGGCATTTTTTTTAAACAATCTTTTTATTTTTTGTCGTACTTTTTTTTCGTGCAGAAATTCCCACAGATGTGGCACTTGTCTAAGGCTGATCCAATAAACAATTTAAAGTAGTATCATGAGAAAGACTTCCATAACAAAATCAATGGCTTGTCTGCAAAAAAGCTACTAATAGTCATAAACAATTTTTGATAGGCAAGTCATCAGACAGGTGAAGGTCGATCTCTACCGGCTCCTCTACTATTTAGGGAGTCTAATTCATTACCACAGACTAACTCATTTCAAAATGGAATACTGTAAATCGCTAATCCTAATAGACAAACATAATAAGGCTCACTTGAATTAGGTTTCTGAGTTAATAATTAATGGCGAATATGAAATATTTTTGATCCATAATAAATTATACCAAATTGTAATAAATTATATTATGATGATGATGGAGTATTAGAAAGAGATTATTCAAGAATAAACTAAAGTTACCGACATAGCTCGCAGAATAAGATGGGCTGGCCACATTTGTCGAAGAACCGATGGCCGTTGGAGCAAATGAGTCCTAGAGTGGAGCAAATGTGTCAGCAAACGAGAGGTAGTTGCGGAGCGGAGGAAAAAGGGGAACCAAGCGGCGGAGATCGCAAAGCGATTTCCATCCTCCTGGAGTTGACAGTCGGGACTAGCCCATCGCCCATGCAGAAGTAGACCCAGGGCAGCGGAGTATCGTGTTTCCACGCGCCTCTCTGCAGGAAAGTAGGGATTTTTATACCCAACAACACGTCGTTATTGAAGCTGGTTGGGGTCTCTGCGATATCCTCTGTAAGACGAACCAGCCCCCGTAGACAAGTGGCACAGCGTAAATCGCTAACGAAACGAATAGAATAGGTCGACCAATCACATCCAAGCTCTATATGCCGGTGTATGACGCTCGCGCCGCAGCAGGATCACGTGCTTGGGTGCGATTGGTTGACCTTATCTATTCGTTTTGTTAGCGATTTTCGCCGAGCCACTAGTCTACGGGGGCTGGTTCCCACCACGCAGGCCGTTGTTACGAAACACCGTGCGGTTTTATCGTTTCCATTCCGACGTAACCCCCGTTGCCAGGCGGAGAAGTATCCGTAAAGATTTCTGCACGATAGTAAAAAAAGGCTAAGATTTTATCAATGTACAATACATGCTTACATCTGCAGAAACCCCGTCTAGCAACAACCAACTTTGTCACATCAACAATAACAACACGCCTAAGATAAACATAAACTCACATACATAAACTCACGCCTATATCCCCGAAGGGGTAGGCAGAGGTGCTAGCACCCACATTTCGCCAGTTTATGTTTAGGTCCCAATGTAATAGATGGCGAGCCTATTGCCATTAACCGGGCACTTATAAACCTGCGATAAATACACACATAACTTCGAAAAACATCGAAAAGTCATTGGTGTGTGCCACGCCCAAGATGTCTACAACATATTCTCAAACTACCCGCATATTTTCTCACGCCTACTGAATTTCGGCAGATTTCTATCACGTCGCCGGGTAACGCGCCAAATCCTGTAAGGAGCTTACAATACTTCATTGTGTACCGACGACGCTTACACTAACACGCGTAATGTTTGCCACAATGTTATATTTATGCTACTTTTAAATAGATTCTTTTATATTGGAAGCTGTTGCTGAATTGACGGTAAATAATTCTTTATGTGATTTTAAACGTTTACTATCTATACTTTACTTAATTCAAATTTATGAATTCTTTCTCTAAAGTTACGTGTTTTGCGCGTTTCACAAGCATTTTTTAACTTGCTTTGTTGTTGGTTAGTGTTGGTCAAATCTTGGAAGCCCAATTAGAATCACTTCCTGTCGTTACATTGAAGTCAAATTTGGCGTATCTTTGACAATAATGCAATAAGTACCATTTTGCATTAACTACCGAAGATACGCCAAATTTGAGTTGGAACCACACATCAACAGACTTGTTTCACGCATTAAGTTATAAAGAAGCGGCCACTAGGCCCTGTCATATGAGCTTCGAATGTAACCAAGAACAATATGATGATGACGACACCGCTCAGCTTAAATGAAACCAAACCTCAACAAACTTACCTCATGCGTTAAATTATAAAGAAGCGGCCTTTGTTCCCTGAAATTAGAGCTTTGAATGCAACCAGGAACAACGCTAAGATGATGATGATAACACCATTCAGCTTAAATGGAACCACACCTCAACAAACTTGCCTCGAAACAGACCCTCGGCCCAGAAATGAGAGCTTCGAATGCAACCGGGAACAACGCTAAGCTTGATGATAATGATGACACCGCTCAGCTTAAATACAACCACACCTCAACAACTAGACGCTGGTCCCTGAAATGAGAGCATCTAATACAAACGGCAGCAAAGCTAAGATGTTGATGACACCGCTCAGCTTAGATGGAACCACACCTCAACTTGCTTCATGCGTTCAGTTATAAAGTTTTAAGAGGGTTAAAACTGCGTGTGCTCGCATAATGAGGTGTGAATATAGCGATGCGATGTCGCGTTAGCTCGAGTTTTCATAGTGACATTATAAGCTAACTTATAATTAAACAGAATGACTACATGTCTAATAAAGACAATGATGCTTTATAAAGGGATAATCATAACAGAGAATGCTGTTATTCTGCTTATGAGTTCAAGAGTTTGTGAAAATGATTGTATGTTCAGATGTTTGTCACTCAATCACTCTCTAATGGCTCAACGGATCTAGCTGGATTTTGGTAAATAGGTAGATAATCTGGAATAGCGCATAAGCTACACTGGAATAGCTTTCCATGGGTAGCGGGATTTAGAATTATCATAACACGGGAAGTGCCAGCTATCAAATAAAAAAAGAATCATCAAAATCAGTTCATTCAGTCAAAAGTTCTAGGGTAATAAACATTTAAAATAAAAGCGTTCACAAATACATTTGAATTTAGAACCTCCTCCTTTTTTGAAGTCGGTTAAACAGAATATATTTTGTTCTTGTTATAAACGGAATCTTTGTAATAAATGAGTCCCGCTTTATAGACTGCAAAAGTATCTGTTATCTGTGACAAACCTTTCGCGGTTGTCACTCCAAATCATAGTCGATACTTCCATGTCATCTCACATCATGACACATGAAAGAGAATGGATGTTTTTTCTACTAGAAAGAAGGTAACTATAGGTATATTATTATGTTCATATATCATACTAATATCATATTATATCGGTCCCGATTGCCATACAAACATCTATGGCAGTCGTCACGGGTAGTTGGAGCCCTAAAAAGTCCAACAACAACGGTCTAGCTGCAATGCTTCGATATCGCCTAATGTCACCATTGGGTTGTGAAGGTCAGATGGTAGTCGCTTCACGGAAAATATCGAGCTCCAGCCAAATCCGCAACTAAGACTAGTAAAGCGGACCCCAGACTCCGAGGTGAAAGCTTTGGATACGAATGGGATTAACGCTAGGTTGAAGACTAAATCATATATTATTATATAATTTATCTGTAGGTACTAATATTAGCTTATTTGTTTGGTTGAACATACAAGTTGGCACGCATACACTCACATAGTAGTCAGTCACTAAACGACAAGCGACATTCAATTCAGTCAATTTAGTTAATTTTCAAGGAGGTAGGACACGACGGTATCTCTCGTCCGAAATGAGCTGTCCGACTGGGGTAGTACCTCCACCCTACAGAAGACCGCGGCCATAATAACCATCGTGTTGTGTTCCCGCCGGTAAGTAGGGTAGCCAGAGCTCACTGTACCCCTCCTCCCCCTCCCCTTCCTAGCCTCCCCACCCCTTCCCAGCTCACCTCCTTTCCCTTCAGGGTAGGCAGCGGGTGTGTGACACTTTAGTGTTGCACACCTTCATAGGCCACGATGACCGCTTTCCATCAGGTGGGCCGTGTGCTTGTCTGCTGCCACCTACGTAGTATAAAAAAAAATTAATTAGCGAAAATACACCCAGTTGAAAAATTCATCCTGTATATATACGTATCTATATCATTTCTTACGCTTTGATGATACACAGTTATCAAATAATCCCAACTCACAACACAGTTCAATGACCCGTATCGAACTCCAAAAGACACAAACCCTTAACTAAACATACCTATTCAGTTTTCAGTCCCTTCGGCAACCTAAACAGGACCGAAACCGAACGTGCTTACACAGTAATATTCTTCCAAAACGTCGGGAACAAAGGAACGTAGCGTGTGTTACGTTATTGCGTCATCCAATCTGGCATTATGACGGCATCGGCGTACAGGTGCCTGGCCAAACAGGAGAAACTCAAACAAGCCGATCGGGATGTTGAAGCGTTATATACCGGCCACTTTTTGTGGCGATAATGTTGCGCAACAGTTGGTGTAATAATTGCAAATAGCTTCTTCTTGAACCTAGCGTTTTATCCCAGTCGTATCCAAAGCTTGCACCGAAGTCTGGGGTCTGCTTTACCAGTCTTAACTGCGGATTTGGCTGGACCTCGATATTTTCTGCGAAGCGACTGCCATCTGACCACATTGGGTTGTGCAATGTGTTCCTGATTTTATTCAGATGCGTTGACATGACTCACTAGCATAAGTAACCAACCATCCAACCATCCATCTATTCAAACATTTCAAAATTTCGCATTTATAATAATAACAGTAAAAATAGTCGAGACTATCACTCATTCCATCATCACAACCGTCTCCCTACGAGTTTTCATCAAATCAGGGTCGGCTTTCACTCTAATTACGAAACGGCCCAACTTCGATATTTCTTAAAGCGACTGTCATGGCGATATCGAAGTTCTGTTCTTTTCTTTTAGACGAGATTGTTGGACTTTTAGGGCGTAACAAATGCCACAGATGTTTGTATGTTGACTAGAAAAATGATTTACCCACATAGCTGGCCACTGGCAGCAACTGTTTTGTGCAACTATAAATTTCAGAAAAGTTGCTCGTTTGCTTCCAGAACAGCTACGCAAATATTCCTTTTGTTTATGAGTAAAAACCTTGTATATTTTGAATTGTTCACTTTGAAGTTTATTTAAGACGCATTTATGAAGGTATACGGCCATATTTATTTCCAAGTATAACCCAGTCGGCAAACAGTATACGTACCTACTGCTTAATTAATTTTATTGATCAGAGACTTGGCGAAACTTCGGTTTTAATTTGCAGGTGTTTTTATAAAGAGTATTAACGAATTACTATACTGCCCTACTAAGCACAAAAGCGTTATCTCAAAAAAAGTCGAAAATCTGATTTTTATGGCATCGGATAGCTTAGAAAAATACGCATCTATTGAACTAAGCCTCATAGCGATATGTCACTTAAAAGGTATAAAAAAATCGTTTTGAAATATTTCTCTATCTCAGTTTTACCTTAAATTTCTAGGGCTATTAGAGGTATATCAATAATACGTAGGCAACTCGCCGTATATTGAAATACAGCCAAATCTTTCAAAAAACAGAAGCGTCGTTTTCTAAGCCAATAAGTGGTGTAATGACTTACCGCTACAACGCTTAGTTATTTAATACTGACTTGATTCATAAATTATGAGATACGACTGCAGCCGCTAGTCAAATTGGTCTTTAAGGTCCCATATGGTCAAATTTGTAATACATTTTGCTATGATTTTTCCCTACCTTGGCTAATATTCGTGTCATTACTTGTTTATAGGTAAATTTGTTGTTGTAAACAAGTGGAAATGTTATAATTACTGTTTTACATAATTGAAAATACTGTGATTTCTTGACTACTTGATTTCGAAGTCTTCAAGTCACGAGTGATTAGTATCCTTCTAGGCAATTTGATTCCTCGTAGACCACGTCGTCACTTACCACCAGGTGATATTGAGGTTAAACGTAGGCCTATCATGGATGAAAAAAAATCTTGACTGAACTGCACTGTTTGCCAAGTAATGCGTTTTTAAAGATGAGTAAGGTCCCACGAATTATATCTTCAGTAGTCAAAGAGTAGGTATTCAAAGATACTCGGCAAATGGCAACCTTATTTATTAGAAATACAGCGATAGTAACAGTTAGCTAGCTTCAAATGGAATTTGAAGCTTCTAAGCATCTTTAGGTTTTTTTACCTAGGTAAATATTGCCAGGATTACTTTCAAATTCGTGATATTATAATTTATTTTCTGTTCAAATATTCTGCAATCCAAAGGCGTACAAAACATCATAATCTCAAATTTGTTCCTGGTTGCTTTCGTCCGCATAATTCTCGTCTTTGGCTTTTATGACTTTTACGGGAGTGACTGCCGTCTGACATTAAAAACCCGACAGAATCCGTCTTAGGTATTTCTACAAACAAAATAGATAATATTTTGAAATCTTTCGAAAATATCATACCACAAAATGGAATGTTCTTTTGGAGAGAACTCCTCACTTTTAACTGATTAGAATTCATAGAACACGTCTCTTTTTTAAATATTTTTTTTAATGATTATAAATTTCAATAATAAAAGACTTTGTAAGTGCACTTTGATTTGTTTTTTTGTATATAAAAATACGTATTTCATTTGACTGAAAATCAATATATTTTTGTATAGAAGAATGTTAGGCGGAATGCTAACCAAAAGGCGGCAACTCAAATTTTAAGTTTGTAATTACTAAGCGGTGTAGCAGTAACTCACGATTATGGCATTTCCATGTATATTTTACATATTTTAACTATTGGAATAGAAAATATACCTAATATTATACATACACTGCATATAATAACCAAAAATAACAATCGATAAATTAACAAAAAACCTAATTTTACAAAACATCAATTATCTCGAAACTAGCTTTCACTGAGATACCGCTTTTGTGATTAGTGGGGCAGTATATACCCCTTAATATTCTCCAGCTAAGATAAATTGCTTGGGTTAGGAGTGAGGCCAGACTAGGATTCGAACCCGGGACCTCTCGATAATAAGCTCTAACTTCTAAACTAATGGCACTTTACATAATAAAGTGCTATGTATGTAGAGATGATGCTCTTAATATTTCATCCATCATTTTCCATAGCATCCAAATCTCGGTGGACTATAATTATAGAGTTACAATTTTATTAGCCCTCCTACCTAAGTGGTATAAAAAAAATTAGGAGTAGGGAATGTTTTGAATCAATCGGTTAATCCCTTAGCAAGTAACTAGTACGTTCCATTTCAGTTGAATCAAATTGTTATCGATAATAACAATGAAATTCATTTCAGCATGAGAGTAATATCTCTTTCAAAATTTTCGTTCAGTAGAATTTAATACATTTTCGATTACGTACACTTTGAATAAATAAGAGTGGTTAATTGCATTTTCATACAATGATCGCGTAATGCGTTTTACTATTTTATAATTTGTATGAATAATTTATTTTAAATTTGATGAAATTTTATCAAAATTAATTGGTAGTGAGGATTTAAACTATGTAGGCCCCATCAGATTTTTGGAGCCCAAATCAATTTGTACTTTCTAAATATAATAATTCTTTTACTAAGATAGGTACTTACTTGTATTCTTTTATCATCATTACAATAATTTGGGCACATATTTTATACATATGCAGTTTTAGTACATAAAACATCGGGGCTCCAGTGAGGTGAAACCCGGGGAGTTTTCCGCACTTAACAAAAGTCAAAGTCGTATCGTAAGAAAAAAAACCTTAGCAAATGGGTACTTACTGCTTAAAATTCTACTTGGTGATAATTAGGCACATTCCACTTGAGTACTCTAACTGGCTCCTGGCTCCCCCAGGGGGCCAATAAACTTGACAGTTCATAGCGGACAGTGTTGAAAGAAAAATGTCTTTGATTTAGTGTGAGAATTTCTTTATGTTATTTACTTACGCTTTTTCAAAATCACCACACCTGATGGACCTGTGTGGGGTCTGTCATATAACCATGAATCTTGTTTTAATTGAGTTTGAGAACATCGTTATAAATTGGTGTTAAACTTTTATTTTTTATTTCTCGAGCCCATGTAGAGCACGGTTTATAAAAACAGGTGGAGGCCTCTTGGATGTCGGTTACCTACTAATAAATATAAAAACCCATTCTTCTTGCAATCCAATGGTTGCCAGAAAGAGATTGCCACAGTGCGATAAGGCCAATTTTTGATCTGTTTTTTTTGTTTTACTTTTTTTTATACTACGTAGGTGGCAGACAAGCTTACGGCCCACCTGATGAGAAGCGCTCACCGTGGCCTATGAACGTGTGCAACACTAAAGTGTTACACACGCGCTGCCTACCCTGAAGGGAAAGGAGGAGAGCTGGGAAGGGGTGGGGAGGCTAGGAAGGGGAGGGGGAGGAAGGGTACAGTGAGCTCTGGCTACCCTACTTACCGGCGGGAACACAACTTACTTATGTGTTGTGTTACCCACTTCTAACGCAAGCTTAGTTGGAGGAGTGAACGGGAAATACTAGGTAGTAATTTCGGCTACACTTATAAATCTAATAAAAAAGCTAAAAGCTTCTCCAATCTTTCAATTCTTACACACAGAATTTACAATTTTATAACTAGCAAAACATTAATATTCACGAAGGTTGCACTTTATTTTCAATTCGAATTTAAAGGTCAAGTCTAGTAAAGCCATAATCCTTTTAAAATTATAAAGTCATTAAAAATTTCCCATCAGTTTTTCATGGGAAAATAGCCACCTGGCAGAATCCATCTCTCAGCATTTCATCAAGCAACAAACGGGCCCTAAAGCCAGTAAATCTTCATTAAAAACCGATTACGAAGAATAATACAGAATTTGGCTTTTTTGTTGTTTTCTTTTTTTTTCTTTGAAAGACTTTTTTTGTAAGTATCGACTGGTTTACCGCAAAAGTTTGTTTTTGTACGGATGTAGTAATTAATGGGTAAATGTATGTATGTAGAGTAAAATGCAACCCATTGAAATTTAAAAACCTACATGCTCCTAAAAAAATGTCTTCCTAGACATACAGACAGACAAACGGACAGAGATACTAAGACAGACTGATAGACAAACCGACAGAAAGACTGGCATTGAAGTGATTCTATAAGGATTCTATATTTTTCTTTTGAACCTCAAAAAATTATAAAATAGTAAATGCGATAAAACTATTCTTCAAAAATATTAGCAGCCCTTATCACTCGGGATATAAAAAAAGCAAAATAAAAAAGGTGAACACAGTGAAACTCACATAGAAGAAACCTAAAAGCATAACACTGCCTTTTGGGCAGTCGGGTAAAACAATCCACGCAACCCGCGCGTACCTTTTTTATTAAAGGTATTAATTCATTAGAGAACCCTTTCGATTCGTGAAAAGGTTCCGTACAACGGCTGAATCCTTTTTTGTGTAGTGAAGAGAACGTGTCAAATAAAACCTTTCTCTTACAAGTGTGACTTGGAGCTACGAAAGATTGTTTTTTTATTGACTAGCCGTGCATGCGACTTCGCCCGGATTTCTATTTTTAAGGCGTTCTTTCTAAAATAATAGTAGCCTTTGTTACGCCTTATAATATTACTTACCTGTCTGTAAAAGTTCCGTCAAAAACAGCCCAGTGGTTCCAGGTATCTTAGTCAAACAAACAGACAGGCAGACCATTTTAAAAAGTACTTTTTTGTCATTATGTATCGTACATATATTATATACTTATATGCAAGTATTTAAAACCTGTTATTTTAATATTACAAAGTGACACCAATTGCTGGTGTCCCTAATAATTAATAGCAACCCATTTATGTCCCACTGCTGGGCACGGGTCTCCTCTCCTCTAACGAGAGAGCTGAGAGGGTTTAGGCCTCAATCCACACACGCTGGCCTAATGCGAGTTGGTGAATCGGACATGTCCTAAGAATTTCTTCTGGACATGTGGGTTTCCTCACGACGTTTTCTTTCACCGTCAGCAGATGGTATATCATGTGATCCCTAATAATATGGCCGTAAAAACATCATTTTATTTATTGATTTATTTGTGGGTAGAAGATTATAAATTAGTAAGTATTCAGCAAATTTGAAGGCACACATATCAATAAAAGTAATGACTTTAAAGTCTAAAAACAAAACGTGAACACTTCATTAAATGAATACATCAATCAATAAATTAATTATGCAAGCCATTCATTCGCACGCCGTCTGCTAATTAACTGGATTAACTTTCATTCATTCATTCGTTCAATTTATTTCGAATTTTGTACTCTATTAGCTATGGTATTGTTAACCAAAAATTTGTTTTTGGTGTTAAACATTAATTCAATATTCTTCTTTATTCAAATAGCTAGATATGGTCCATGAGACGATGTAGATCGACCTTCACCAATTAATCATGAAAAAGATGATTCTATTATAAATTAGTTGTATAGGTTTGTCTGCATAAAATGGCTCATGAAATAGCCACGAAAATTTTAAATTTGCTATGAACCCTTCTTGATACGAAAGCCATGTTAATAGGTGAATAACATTTAATAAAAAAAATACTATCCAATCTGGCTACCAGATGTGTGATGGTCGATCTTCACCGGCTCCTCTCCTGATACAAGTAGTTGAGTTACTAATATGTAAGGTGTATAAGTCCAACCAAGAGTTTTAGCTTTCAAGATAACCTCGCCGGTACACCTTTATACCAGCTGATTGACATACGAGACCCAGGCATAGGCTTTCCTCTAAGGATTAAGGGTCAGACAGTAATTTCTCACGTAAAACTAATCCAATTTTTTCGTAATTTAGATTAGTTGTCGCTGGGCTTAGAAATGCAAGCTTTGGATACTCGAATTTAAAAAAATAAATCAACATTTTTTTATTATTATCTTTTGTACATCATTTAAAGTAGTAGATATTAACATTAACTTCGAAATTATAGCCCTTTCAAATGACGAATTATTATTATGTATCGTCTATTCAAATTTATTAGAGAAGGTCTATTATAGTAGGTATAACATCAAACAAATTAGTAAATGAAATTTAATGAGATCCCAAATTTATTCGCCACTGAAACGCAATCATTCGATTCAAAGCTTTTAATAAAAATCATTCATTTAAGAACATTAATTTCAAAACATTCGTTTAAAGTCATTCAGTTAGATCATTCATCTGAATGAATTTATTTCAAAACGTTCATTCTATGCGAATAACCCACTCCATTTTATTTATACTCTGGTGGAGAAGGTATTAGATAAGAAACATCTTGGCGTATCGCATGTGGGTTGAAAAGGGTGTCCGGCTCGGCCGCGACGCTCTGATTAGGACCTGAATCCATTCGTGAGATACATTGCCTTTATTTCCCCCTATTTTATTATGCCACCCCCTAAAAACATCTGTTTGACTTTTATTGCAATTTACTTACTGGACCTTCCTTTTATATTTTGTTGAAGTTTTTCTGTCGGCCATTTTGTGGCGAGTAAAAGAATGAATGAAGTGAATGGTTCAGATTGACGGGTCGGGAGATTGAATGTCCTTGTTGAGAGGATGTGTTTTATATATTTATAGAATTTTTTTATTTATCATGAAGTAGACTTGTCTTAAGCCGTAAAAGTAGGTAGACGGTAGGTAAGGCCATGTCGTTTCTGCTACTGTTACCTTTTATATTACAACTGTTTTATTTTATACCTACTTGTTTGCTTCTTTCACATAAGTCACGAAGGCTACTTTCAGCAGCCTACGTGATTTACTGTTAATATAGCTTTCAATTGATAAAACATATTTTAAAATCGGTTTAGTTGAATTTATTCGTTGTTTGCAAACACAGAAATATTTCTTTGCTACTACTGGAAAAAATACATGGGTATGCTAGCTACCTCTTACCACAGATTAGATAATAATTTAAGCAGTTCATTATCATCCTCACAGCGATTCTCCAGTTGCGCCCAAGGGAGCACTAGGTCCGCTAATTGTTCCTGTTTGATATGTCGGCCTAGGTGGCCAGGCCTCAGAAGAAAGCCAGCGCTAGAGCCTCGTCAGTGCAACGACTTGCAGGTGAGGTTGGATAGGACCTCAAGAATGTTGATACGACTCTGTGTGAACAGTTCTTTATCAAAGAATACATCAAAAAGTGCCATAAAACTATACTGCACATTACTATACGTTCGTTCGTGTACGGTTGTGCAGGATTAAATAATCGAGTTAAACATTTGTACAATTCATTCTCAGTTACTGGCAGCCGGGCTGCAGTGAAATATTTGCACTAAAATGAAATATTTCGCCAAATGCCGCACTTCAAGCGAAAAGCAAAACTAAGTTAATACCTACATTGTTTTACGAGAAGATAAGTACCTACCTAAATAAGTGTGACACTTATTTTACTTTCCTCGAACTAAAGGCTTCTTAGATTTTGATTTGAAATATAATATAATTATAATTAGGTACTAAGTACTTGCTTTTGCTTGGTGTTACTTATGTTTGTTGGTAATTATTTAAAATCTAGTCCATCATTGACTGCATAGGTATATTACCTATGTATGTATATCCTTTTTTTTGGTTTTATTTTATCGTGCGGAAATCCCCATGGATACCACCCCCGTCGGCCATCGGGAGTGGTTATATTGGAATTGAACAGACAAACCGCATGCCATCTCGGGTCTTCTAGCAGGAGTGGTGGTGCAGGTGTACACCTTACACCTGCACCACCACCACCGGCCTCAAAGGTATTTCCCTCGCACCCTGGCTGAAACCCTCAAGAAGAAAGCCTGCTCATAGCCTCGTCTGTCAATCAACAGGCATATCGGCTTGCAGATAATTTTGACTTTTCTGGGGGCATGACGGGAACACCGTGGTTCCCAAACCCGAGGGGGCCATCACAAATCCGGAGATGGCCCGGGTCAAGCCGGGGTGCGAGGGAAATGCTCTATGGATCACCTTACACTCTGGCTTCAGAAGACCCTAGACGACGTACGGTTTTAGTCAGTAGGAGTCCAACATAAAAATATGCCCGGGGGGAAAAAAAGGTGATGTTGACTTGGGCGTCAAAGGTCTTACCATTATTGTTATTATTTATTCGTTGTAAACCAATAACCGAAATAACAAATTTCGCCATTTTAATTTAGTCAAACAGCTGTTGACCTAAAGTTTGTTTATAAAAATACTTGAGTTATAGCAAGCAGAGAGAAAGTTGTGATATATTGTTTGGAAATTTTCCATTATGAAGACAGTCTGTGTGTACCGAATCAGAATTAATTAATGAACAAGTAAGTTCGGGAGTCAGATGTCGGCCAGCGTTGTTTTACCAATTAAGCACTTATTGAAGCTGAAAGTTTTGATAATTTACATTGCATTGCTCGTTGTGAGGTAGGCAGTCATTTCTTGATAAGCATTTATTTATTTGAAATAGGTACAATAATTGATTAACTTTTTTGAATTGGTAAACATATTTAACAATAATAACTAGCTCTCAATACCCCTCCCCACATTTAAAAAAAAAATCCCCATCTTGTAAAATATTTACTTATTTACACGAAAACTCACCTCGTGATAATTGCATCCTGTGTGAAACAAAAACTAAGGGCTTTGAAGCTTTGCCACCAGCCCGCCCTGGAGTTATCATGGCTTAAGTAAGAGGGGAAAACTCGCAAATTACTCGTACATACGGAAGTACAATCAACAACAGAAGTACTTAAAAATAATAAAAACAAATCACCATAGGGTAGATTGGATAAATAGTTTTACTACATAAATTATATTATCTATATTAATATTATAAAGAGGTAAAATTTTTGACAATTCGTTTCGAAGCTATTCCAATGTGACTTTGTAGGTGTATCAACTCGCCGCCCGAAAGAAAAACCTCCGAGCTGCTCCGAGGCTCTCCACGTGTCCCTCTGACTAGCAGATGGCACAGTGGGGAGCGAGCGGGGGGCGAGCTGATTGTCTGCGCGCCGACGGTTGGATGACAGGACGGCCTCCTGTCACCCTACACCCCACCGTCAGCGAAGTGGCGCGATGCTCGCCCCACCCCCCCTTTCGGGGGGTCGAGGGGGCCATCTTAAAACCGTAGAATGCCCGGGGTCAGCTGGGGTGCGAGGGATATGCCCATTGGGTAACCTTACACCCCGGTTACTAAGGCCCGAGACGGCGTGCGGTTTTAGTCGGTTCGATCCCGACATAATCACCCCCGATGGCCGACGGGGGTGGTATCCATGGGGATTTCCGCACGATAAAAAAGGGGTGGTAATACCTATCACACTTAAACCGACTAAAACCGCACGCCGTCTCGGGTGTTCAAATGAATGTAAGGTAACTCAGAAGACATTTCCCTCACACCCCCGCACAACACAACCCCGAAGTTTAATTCACTCTATAGAAAATAAAGCAATCAATAAACCTGACATTTTCGTTTAAACTGAAACCTTTAATAATCTCTTTCATAAATATAAGCGACATTCTAAATACCAAACTACCCACGAAATTGTGAATTATTTAACATAATTTAACAGGATACAGGAAGGTAAACGAATGGGAAACCATTTTCAATATTTAGAAGCCGGTTTAGAGAGGTACGGGTGTAGAACAATACAGTAAGTAGGTATGTCGAGGTCAAACTGTTTTGTTTAGTTTTTATACCAAGAGTAAAATACGGTGAGTACTCTTTTAACGCTTCGTAAGCTCGTGGTAGGTGAGTTAACCTTTTTTTTTATACCACATTTTTTTTTTGGTCCTAATTTCTAATCGGGGACTGGATTCTGAAATTCGTTTTCACTTTATGCAAATTTAAAAATGTAGCTACTGGTACAATCAACGACAAACTTGCTAAATACTAAAATATTTGCAATTTTATAACACTTTTTTTTTACAATTTATCAGTATTACGCCGTTTTCTTTATACCACTCAGGTGGCAGACAAGCACACGGCCCACTTGATGAGAAGCAGTCACCGTGACCTATTGACGTGTGCAACATTAGAGGCATGAAACTCGCGCTGCCGACCCTGTAAAAACCTTCTAATGCCCTTCTTGAAGAACCTTATATTGTAGCCGCCAGGGAAAACCACTGGAGGGAAATCATTCCACTACTTTGGTGGCAAACAAGCGCATGACCCACCTGATGGAAAGCGGTCACCGTGGCCTATTTAATTGACGTGTACAACATCAGAGATGTTACACTTGCGCTACCGACATTCGAGCGGGAGAGGGGTTGTGGAGTTTGGGTGGGGTTGGAGGGGAAGATTGGGGAGATGGGGAGGGGCTTGTAAGCTGTGGGTACCCTACTAACCGGCGGGAACACAACACGATGGTTATTATGGCCGTGGTCTTCTGTAGGGCAGGTTGGAGGGTACCTACTACCCCAGACGGACAGCTCAGTTCAGACGGGAGATACCGTCGTGTCCTACCTCCTACTAAACTAATACTAACTACTAACTAAACCTAGTCGGTTAACATTATGGCAAACTTAGACAATACTAGCTAGATTAGTCTCAGGATGGGTGACAGTTCTTAATACATTGAGACACCTTTATGGCTCGGAGAGCACGTTACTCTTTAAAATTTTCAAAAAGGATTAACGATAATGTACTCTTTTTTAATCATCACAAATGAATTTCTATAATCTAATTGAATGATAAACAGTCAACATAAACTGTAATGATTAAATGCATAATCAAATAATCATTATCATTAACATCGCATTTCATTTGACTGTATTTCATTAATCCGTATAGTTATAATAATTAATAACCTGTATTTGTGAAACGAATTAAATGCTATTTATTATTTTGACATTAGATTAACTGTGCGAATGTATTATTACAATAATATTATGTTTTACTGATGAACGGCGACAACGAATCATATAATTATAATAATACGAGTATAATAATAATGTAATATTGATAATAAATAATGTTAAAATTTTAATATTCGAGACATACCTACCTAGCTGTATAGACCAGTGCCCATAGCTATGAAAATGGTAAAAAGTAAAAGAAAATTATAGTAGGATGAAACCTGTTGTAAAAGGACGAGAATATAACAAAAATGAAAGGAAAAATAAATTACGGGCGATCTGAGGTCGGGAAGTGGGGAGGTGGGTGAGTTTTAAGGGTAAAAACGGTTTATCTCGATTTCCGGCAAAACTACAAGTCCTATGAAAAAAAGTTAAATGACAAAGTTGTAGGTAATAAAGAGACCTACAACTTTTGTATTTACACTTTTTTCACATAACCTCAAAATGTATGTGAAAAATTCAAATAATCAAGTTTTTGGTTTTTTATTTTTATCTTAAGCAAAACATATTTGTTTTCTACGACATTTGGTGAAAACTTAGCTTTTTATGTCCCAAAGATACTGTATTTTTTTTGATTTGATATATTTTTTTTACAGCTTATTTTGAATAAATATCGAAAAACCACCCCAATTATCAATCGAAAATTCTCACGTCAAAATATCAGCTTTTTAAAAAAAGTCAAAGAGTTTTTGTTCTTTGAAATCTCTTCTTTCTGATAATGTAAAAAGATATGTACATTGCTATGGTAAATGTTCTCAGAAAATGCAAAGAAAAAAACTCGAATTCGAAATTATTATTTTTGTATTTAGTCATTTCCTCGCTGAGGTGGGATGAAAAGTTACGTGTTGCACTATGGCTTCATGGTTACACTCGAGTGTAAAGATTTTTCACCTTGTGCACTTTTGATTCCCTCGCTAAAGCTCAGGGTTCTATTTTGTGAATCGCTCGTTACGCTTGTGATTCAAATTAAGAACCCTTCGCTTACTCGGTCATCAAAACTGAGCACGCGAAGGGTTCTAAAAATTGAACCCAGAACTTTAGCGAGGGAATCAAAAGTGCACAAGGTGAAAAATCTTTGCACTCGAGTGCAATCATGAAGTTATAGTGCAACATGTAACTTTTCATCCCACCTCAGCGAAGAAATGACTAAATACAAAAATATTAATTTCGAATTCGAGTTTTTCTTCTTTGCATTTTCTGAGAACATTTACCATAGCAATGTATATATATTTTTACATTGTCAGAAATAAGAGATTTTAAAGGACGAAAAACTCTTTGACTTTTTTTAAAAAGCTGATATTTTGACGTGAGAATTTTCGATTGAAAATTGGGGTGGTTTTTCGATATTTAGTCAAAATAAGCTGTAAAAAAGAATATTTCAAATCAAAAAAATTACAGTATCTTTGGGACATAAAAAGCTAAGTTTTCACCAAATTTCGTGGAAAACAAATATGTTTTGCTTAAGATAAAAATAAAAAACCAAAAACTTGATTATTTGAATTTTTCACATACATTTTGAGGTTATGTGAAAAAAGTGTAAACACAAAAGTTGTAGGTCTCTTTATTACCTACAACTTTGTCATTTAACTTTTTTCCATAGGACTTGTAGTTTTGCCGGAAATCGAGATAAACCGTTTTTACCCTTAAAACTCACCCCCCTCCCCACTTCCCGACCTCGGATCGCCCGTAATTTATTTTTCTTTTCATTTTTGTTGTATTCTGGTCCTTTTCCAACAGGTTTCATCCTACTATAAATTTCTTTTGTCTCAAAGACTATCGGCACTGGTCTAGTAATCAATGCACCCATAATTTATTAGTTCTACCATAATGTACGGGTTTTGCCGCTTTTGCCATATTTAAGATTTTTTATACCACTTAGATGGTAAACAACCACGCAATCCACCTAACAGAAAGCCGTCACCACGGCCAATGGACGTGTACAACATCAGGAGCATCACACAAAAAAATTTCAAGAGGGCGGAATCGATAGTAGGTACTTACCCTATAAAAATAATTATTTCAACAAAAACTAAACTGATAAGGTGACCTTATTTCTAGAACGTTCTTTCACTTTGTAAACAGTATCGGTTTCAGGAAAATGGCGCGTTTATTTACCTTTACCTTTAGTACCTTTTTGTAGTATTTTTACGATGGTTTTGAATTTAAACCTGTGTACTAACGAATAACGATGGACCGAACTTCTCCTTTGAGGTATGAGCCGAAGTTCTTGTAACTTGACAAGCTCTTTATCGTCTGAGTACTACATTGTTACAGTTCAGAAACTTCTCATTTTAGTTTTATCCGATCCACCAACCTGCATTGGGCCAGCCGCCAGCGTGTGTGGATTAAGATCTAAACCCTGTCAGCTGTCTCGGTGAAGGAGAGGAGACCCATGCCCAACAATGCAGTCAAATGTTTCAGCCCTTACAAATTTCTATAAACGTCTACATTCATCAGTTGTGAGCTGCAGTGTGAAACAAACAGTGTGTCTCTGCTCCACAATAAAATATAATGGTCTCGCCCGTCTTCGGAACCGTCGGCACGCCTGCACTGCGAGTGCATTGTTGAAAGCATAATACACATGGTTTAATAAGTTAGGTACACAGTATTTTGCACAAGTTGGATGGTTTAAAAAACCGCGGTAGCCTAGTGGTATGGGTAATGGACTGCTAAGACGAGGCCTCGGGTTCGATCCCAGGTTACCATGGCACACACCAATGACTTTTCGATGCTTTTCGAAGTTATGTGTGTATTTATCGCGGGTTTATAAGTGCTCGGTTAGTGGCAATAGGCTCGCCACCTATTACATTGGGACCTAAACATAAACTGGCAAAATGTGGGTGCTAGCACCTCTGCCTACCCCTTCGGGGATATAGGCGTAAATTTATGTTATGGATGGTTTAACAAATTGATTTACTTGCGTTAGTTTGTAAGAATTTTCGGTATATGGCTCCAACGTCGCCCTAAGACGCTAATGAGATCTCTTCTTTAGCGACTGGGGCAGGTGGGACTCTCTGGGACACCAGTAGGGTGAGCACTAAATTTCTTATCGTATCGTATTCGTAACGAGAGACTGGAGACAGTTAATAAATATCACGATACAATCAATAGTATTAATTGTAATGTTGTGCAAACGTGATATTATTGATAGCATTGTTGTTTGTTATACTGCTTGCCGACTGCGAAAACCTCGCCATACCTTCCTGCTGTGCTTATTAAACGATTACCAGGTAAACTAGCTTTAAAAAACAAACTAACTGGTATCTATAAGTATTTGTTCGCCAAACCTCAGCGCTGTAAATGTCATGAAACGCAGTGTTATCGTTTTGCTCTGTTACCGGCGCAAACTGAACAGATTATCGCCTCAAGATGTCGTACTTCTGAACAGTGCTGACTCGATTTAAGCCGTTTTAACGGTATCCTCTTAACACTGCTACTACTAGTTCATAGGACACTTCGTCACTTGGCGTATAGTGCTGCTAATTCTGTTGTTACATCTCTAAACTTAAAATTCTCTAAAATTTTCTAACTGCATCTGTTTCTTTCATTATCATATAGAAAAGGACAGATGATTTATGTTAGTGAACACCTGTCAAATTAAGTCGGCGCTTTGACGGTACCCTTCAATTTTAGTCGACATCTTACGAACATGCGACTAAACTTACTACGCACCAACAAGGCGCCGACTTAATTTGACAGGTGTTCACTAACATAAATCATCTGTCCTTTTCTATCTGATAATGAAAGAAACAGATGCAGTTAGAAAATTTTAGAGAATTTTAAGTTTAGAGATGTAACAACAGAATTAGCAGCAGTTTGTGGTATATTATTGCAGTTGAATTTAAAATTTTGTCACTTTGTGTTTGATATCCAGGTACAGCTCAGGATCCTACCCACCACTTCCCCGATATTGCCACTGATTTTAGGGCCGTATGTAGCCGCTTTTACCCAATTTTATTTTAATATCTCCAATTTACAGACGCAGCTACTTTACAATTTTATAATAGTACTAGCTGTTGCCCGCGGCTCCGCCCGCGTGGATGTCGAAATCCGTTTCAAAAACTATCCTATCTCTCAAGTTGGATCGAACTGCACATGGTGTGCGAATTTTATTATAATCGGTTAAGTGGTTTAGGAGTCCATTGAGGACAAACATTGTGACACGAGATTTATATATATTAAGACTAGCTGTTGCACGCGGCTCCGCCCGCGTGGATGTCGAAATCCGTTTCAAAAACTATCCTATATCTCAAGTTGGATCGAACTGCACATGGTGTGCGAATTTTATTATAATCGGTTAAGTGGTTTAGGAGTCCATTGAGGACAAACATTGTGACGCGAGATTTATATATATTAAGAAGATAGATAAATGACATCATTCTCCAACGTACAACCACTGGCGAACTGTTTGCCTAGTCTGAACGATCCTTAAGAAACAATAAAAGAGCTAGAGAATTTGAACTCCGTACCAATTAAAGGTTTATTTGAGAAATAATTGAATTCAGTACTCGAAGACGAGGGGGATCAAGTATCGGAAAATTGTTGTTTTTTTTTTCAATCATTTCTAGTCTTTACTGCTGGACCGTGATTGATCATGATTGATTGAGCTAGATTGAAAATGTCGAAAAAATTGAAATGGTAATGATGGCAATGGCCTAACGGAATAGAATCGCCCGTCGAAATCTAACCCTTTTAAATAAGAAAGTAATGGCATCTTTTTACAGAATACTCTAGTTTGTTAACTACGATTCTCTGTAGGTAGGTGTTGTCAGAATGCTTTTGCAGAAAGACCCCACTGCGGTTGAGTTTTTTTTATACTACACAGGTGGCAGACAAGCACACGGCCTGATGGGAAGCGGTCACCTTGGCCTATGGACGTTTATGTGCTACGCTGAAGGGAAGGGAGGAGGGCTAGCAAGGGGTGGGGAGGCTAGGAAGCGGTGGGGGGAGTAAGGGTACAGTGAGCTCTGGCTACCCTACTTACCGCTGAGAACACAACACGATGGTTATTATGGCTGCGGTGTTCTGTAGGGTGGAGGTACTACCCCAGTCGGACAGCTCATTTCGGATGGAAGATACCGTCGTATCCTAACTCCTTGTAGAGAGTGAATTAGGCCTTGATGGTAGCTTGCTTTAGCACCTTTATTGATGACCTGGGCGGTGAAATGAGGCCCGAAACAACTTCGCCTGCAAGTAAGTATATCTGCTGATACTGGACGAGGTGATGGCGCAATCCCCTCTTTGTGTGGTGGAGGGGATCCAGATAAAAAGTGACTTCAGTCTGAATAGGAAAGTTAGTGGGGTGGGGACACTTATTTCCTTTATTCCTTCCTTCCTTCCTTATAGTAAAAGGTTTATTGAAGAGCCCAAAGTTTAAGAGAAAATGTACTGTAATGTAATAGTTGAGGAGTCGGTGAAGGTCGACCTTGTCCTAAACCTAGTCCTCAAAAATAAGGAGGCAAGCAAACCAACTGATAGTTTTTAGCATAGAGAATAGCTATCTATACTCTATATTATAAACTATCAGTTAGAATTAAAAAAAAATACAGTTACCAAAAGTGTGCACGAAAAAATTACTAAACCTTTTTAAATAGGCAAGGCAAAGCATGTTAATAAGTGCATATTATTTGACACAAAAAATTACACCACTTAAGTGGCAGACAAGCACACGGCCCACCTGATAGAAAGCGGTCACCTTGGCCTATGGACGTGTGCATTGTGTGCAACACCAGGGATGTCACACTTGCGCTGCTGACCCTGTAAGAACCTTCTAATGCCCTTCTTAAAAAACCCATATCGTAGAAACTCCATAAATGACATGGCATGACTGGTCTGCCTTTAGCAGAATCGAGGCTCTGGTTGTCAGATGTGGTATATGTCTGGTGAAGGTCGATGTTCACCGGCTCTTAGACTATAAATAAATGAATACAAGGTATCGTTTCGTAGTCGCTATCGACATCTTCCAGAGTTTATATTGCTCTTTCTTATTCTAGTTTCCAACTGTTTTTTTCTTTGATCTTCAGTCAAAAGTTTTAAGCTAACGAAACGATTTTTCCTCGCAAAAATCTTTTTTTCTGACAATAGTTAAAGATTTAAATTGAAAAAAGTTATACTGGGGAGGATTTGTGAGAGATTGTGTACTTTGATTGATTGGTTTATGGCTCGCCTGAGATGTTTATAGGTTAGGGCTTAGGGTATATTTTTGTTCACCTATGATATGATATTTTGTAGAGCGAATGAATAAGTTTAATGAATTCTTTTCATTTGATTTTAGACTTTAACTGTGTAAAGATAAAGTTAACAATTAAATACCATTTTTAAAGTATCAGTGGCATGACAGTTCCTTTAGCAAAATCGAGGCCCTGGATAGCTGAATTTCGAAAATCTTCCACTCCACTTAAACTCAGTAACAATCAAATTACTTATTCATTCAAACTACATCGCGCATTAAAGTTATTTCAGCCAAAATTGTTTTCCGAATCTAAAAAACTGATTCTCGAAATCGTCTAGTTCCTTCCTTCTCGGGAAAACCTTGGGTTTAATAAATGGGGGGTTTGCATGTTGACTGTCATTAGGGAATATTTTATGGGCAACATATTAATGTACAGGAGATTAGTTGAAAACCGGATAATTAATACAACTGTTGACTAACTGTTTCTTGGTTGAATTGAAACGATAATCATTTTCTTTTTTTCCATCCATCCATTCATTGAGACCATCATTCTCATCATTCTCTGAACCATTTTCCCAACTCAGTTGGGGTCGGCTTTCCAGTCTAACTGTGATGCGGCTGAACTTCGATACTTTCCGTGGAGCGACTGCCATCTGACCTCCACAACCAATGATCATTATGACCAATGGCGATATCGAAGTTCCAAGTTAGACTGGTTGGACTTTTATGGACTCCAACTACCCGTAACGACTGCCATAGATGTTTGTATGGCAACCGGGACCGACGGCTTAACGTGCTCTCCGAGGCACTAATAAACATGCGATAAATACACACATGACTTCGAAAAGCATTTGTATTTCCATCTGTATGTTTGAATAAAGTAATTCCCTGTAACCTGGATGGTTTTTCTGTGGGTTTAGTTCATAGAGTTTATATGTTCATCTCACTTAATCTTGTATGTTTGTTATTATGTGTTTCCTTCCTCCTATAGTCCCGGGGCCTTTAAGCGGGACGTGAAATAGCATTTGAAGAGGCCGTCAAGCTGAGGGTCGCCACTGTAGCACTACCGGTGTATGTGGTGGTGACCCCAGTCCTGAGACTTTACTTTTAGCTTACCATCAGGCGAGGTAAAGTCATTTTGACGTGTCCTATATAAAAAAAAAATTATAAGCACACATACAAACCATACAAATTACGCAAACAACCTACACTCCCATTGCCAAATAAGGACTTGGTACTTTGTAGTGGCACCTCAATCCAATGATTGCAACATCTCCGAATACATAAAGATACATTTAACGACATGCTCTTCATTAGGGGGCTTGTTGTTTCAAATAATAGCACATCCAAACATCCTTACTTACTCAGGACTGTTTTATTGAACCAGCTTCGAAAAAAAGGAGGTTCTCAATTCGAAACTCATAATAAAGTGGTAGGAAAGACAAAACTGTACATTGAATATTTTTTTAAAAGAATACTTGGGGTGTGATCGATATCGAAGCCAAAAATATAGTTTTTAGAATTTTTGTCTGTTTGTCTGTATGTATGTCCGGGATAAACTCAAGAAGTACTGCATGGATACTTCAATATAGGGGTTCGTGGAGCCAAAAGTTTGAGAAACCCTGCTCTAGGCATTAGTGGAATCCCCAAGGCGACAGTATAGCAAGTATTTATTAAATGGCAAGACGACAGTTATATGCACAGTTTCCACAAACTGCTTTAATCGGGTATTGCAGCTTTAACGCTCAGTAGACCGCTTCAGAGCTAAAACGACGGTATTCCTCGTATTGATAATATTCTACAACTTGCTACACAGCGTAATCTGGAGCCATACAAGCGTAACTTATCTAGTATGTAGTATGTGTTCTAGAATGTGGATAGTTGAGATAAATTTTCTTAATAATATAATTAAGTAAATAAATGTATTTGCTTTCTAGGACTAAGTCTAAATGGAGTGGCGGTAGAACGTTCGACTGCTCGAAGGTCGCAGATTCAATTACCGCTCAATGCAAAAATATTTATATGCATGAATATGTATCATCATTTAGCGTTAAGGTTTTCACTCCTTCTATAAATCTATAGGAGTGAAAGCCTCACATGAGATTTGTCTGATTGTCTGTTTATTTGCGATGGACACAAAAACTACTAAACGGATTTTGACGCGATTTTTCTATGAGAAAGTTCTCAGTCACTTGATTGTATAATTGATTCCAATTGTTTAAGTAGAACCAGACATATTAACCTTAAAATGATAACCGACCGCCGCGCAGACGTAATTGTCATCAGCTGCTGGTTATTTCATAATATATTTTTTTCTTTTAACTTAACTTGTTTTACATATCCCAAATTCCCAAAACACAAGGCCACCCTACAAATACGTACACACAAACTCCGTGAATGTAAATTCAGTACATCTAAGGCAGCATTAGATTGTATCGCATTCCGTTCCGTCCTTTTAATTTCGCCCTGTTGAATTAGTAATGTCCTTGTTAGAATCGTTCGTGCCATCTCGCCCCCGAATGGAGAACGTTCTTTTGTTTTGCTCACAAAGAATTGTTTCTGATGTAATTAAAATGTGCTGGAAATTTAACAGTTTTTGGCTTGCATAACAATAGCGCTGCCTCTGATTATTATAGTGTTTTGTTTTGTGTTTAGATTGGACTGCGATTGTTGTCATCCTACACTGATTTTATCAGGAATAGTATATGCAGCAGATTTGAGGCTCGTGCTAGTGGTAATAGAGTAGATGAGACTATCGATTCCTTACTCCATTCACGTTAATCTTCCACGACTCATTTAATGTCTTCAGGAGAACGGTTTTGGGGCTACTTGCATAAATTTGGTCCTTGATTTTCTTTATATACCTACTTGTAAAATAATGTAAACTCAATAATTACCGTATTCTAATAAGTAGCATTTGAGAGTATAATATATCAGGTTATGGTGTGAACTGTACATGCCTCTAATTGGTCTACATATAAGAATATTTTTACTCTGTACCTATTATATTAAGACAATGTTGAATATGGAGACTGTTGGTGTGTCTAAATAAATAAATAAATAAACCCGTCAGTTCTGGTTGCCATACGGTTCACGGATAATTTGAGCCCTAAAAAGTTCGACAACTTAGTCTAATTACAGAAATTCGATATCACTAGTGGTTGATAGAGATGATGGCAGAACATTCGACCCCGAATGAGTAGGGAAATTCCTCTAGGATGAAAAAATAATATGGTTATTTCAGCTACTTTTGAGCTTTTGTTTGTGGCTAGAGAGCTAGAATTGGATAGTAAGTATCTAGATCTACTAATTCCAAGATTTAATACACATTGTTTCTTACAACCCCTTTCGTTTTTCTTTTTCTTTTTTTTCTTTACTTTCTTTTGGTTCCTTAAAAACCAAAACAAAAAATTGAAGCTTAATAAAAGCTTATTTTTAACAAAGTAGTTGATATGTACAAATATGAATACATATTATACAAACATTGTTGTTTCAAAGGAACAATGTCACTTGTTCGGAGACGGCGGGGAGAGCTCGACAAAGTAGCTCTACGTAAATATAAGCGTGAAAAGCGTCTAGCCGCGGTCTAAAGACACTGGATGTACCATAAGGTTAGTTAATTTTACCTGGGCCTCGATTCTGCTAAAGGCAAACCACTGTAATACCACTGACACTCTAAAAATGCTATTTAATTGTAGACTTTACCGTTATACAGTTAAAGTCTGAAACCAAATGAAAAGAATTCATTTAACTTTTTCATTCGCTCTACAAAATATCATTTGACTTTTGACTTTAACCTGATAACAATAAAGTCTACAATTAGATGGCATTTTTTAGAGTGTCAGTGGTATATCAGTGGTTTGTCTTTAGCAGAATCGAGGCCCTGTTAAGATTGATGTGTGGTATGACGACAATTAACTTAATTAAGCCACGTTCACACGGCCATTCTAATCGTGTACCTATATCGTACACTAGATTTTATCGATTATAGTAATAGCAGTACAAAATATGTTAAACTGTTCACACGGAGTCCAACCGGCAAAACTTGGTGTTCGAGAAACACTTTTTACCAAATAATTATATTTCGTTCAGCTGCGCAGGAGGCGCGGGTTCGATCCCCGCTCAGTGCAAATATTTGTATGCATGAATATGGGTATTTGCATTGGTCTGGTCGTGCCTCGGAGAGCACGTAAAGCCGTCGGTCCCGGTTGCCATACAAACATCTATGGCAGTCGTTACGAGTAGTTACAGACTAGCTGCAATGCTTCGATATTGCCTAATGTCACCGTTGGTTTGGGTAGGTCAGATGGCAGTCGCTTCACGGAAAATATCGAGGTCCAGCCAAATCCGCAGTTAAGACGGGTAAAGCGGACCCCAGACGCCGAGGTGAAAGCTTTGGATACGACTGGGATTAACGATAGGTTGAAGAAGAAGGATATTTCGTTCAGCGTGTAGGTAAATCATCATAATAACTGCAATGTGCGTTGTTTTATAATAAAAAGAACTTTATTTTTTTTTTCTAATTATTCTTAGGCCTATTTATTTATTTTTGGACAACTTAGCGCAATTATAGTAAATTAGATATTTTCATCTATAAGTAAAAACTATCTTGTTCTAAAAACGACTTGAAGCTAAGTCATATTTTGAGAGCTCAGAACAAAATTGGGACAGTAATATCACCAAATGTATGAGAATTAACATTTAAAGTACGCATGGTGTACATACTGAGGATTTCGCAGTCAATTTATATCCTTGCAAATGCTTGATAAGCAAGGAGTTTGCACAAAGACGAGACTAGTCGCGCCGCACGGCGTAGTTCGCACTTTCTACCTTTAGTGACAATGGAGTACAGCCGACTGCAGTGTGAAAGCTTCTCATTCAAGAGTTGTCTTGTCCACAAAAGGAGCTTTCGAGAATACTTAGATGTTAACTTGTGAGTAAATATGAGTTGTAGGTACCTACGAAGTGCTTATCGATTTGTTTTTAACCTACTTCAAAAAAGGATGGTGTGTAGTTTTATACGTTGCTATTGATCACGTAAAGACTACAAATTAATTTAAATTATTTACGTACTTTATGCTAACTAGCTGATGCCCACGGCTTCGCCTGCGCGGAGGTCGGTTATGGTTTTTTGTTCATACCTTCAATCAATTGCAATCAAATATACGGTAGATTTTAAATCTGACCCAAGACTTTTCAATTGTCACCGAAGATAAGCAAATATACAATATTTGAGTCCAATCTAACGTCTGGAAGTGTTTCTAATTTTTTTCAATTTCTAATTATAATAATAGTAAATTTAATCATTTAATCCAAGTGACCAAGATTTACTTCTTTTAATTCAATTGGGCTCCCAAGATTTGGTATAATATATAGGTATCTACTAACAAACAACACAGCAAGTTAGATAAACTTATCTATCTATCTGTCTGTATAATACATAGTGTTCATCTCTTTAAAAGGTAGTCTGCCTATTTTTTTATACTATTTAGGTGGCAGACTAGCACTAGGTACTTATGTCTATTGTATCCCATTAGATTAGAAGGTAAGTGGGTTTACTATATTTCTAACTCTCCCAATTTACTTTTGCTTAATTTCAATGTTTTTATAAGTACTACTGGTACTACTTAGGTGACAGACAAGCACTACTTATGTCTATTGTATCCCATTAGCTAAGTAGGGAAGTGGATTTACTATATTTCTATCTCTCCCAATTTACTTCTGCTTAATTTCAATGCGGGTTTTAAGACAATTGAACTTTCCCTGGGACTCTCCCAGTGTTGGATCCTGGTGTACACGAGTTACAGTAGTGGGAATGTGGGTAGGATTTTACCAACCCTAGGCTACACTTTAGGCCTTTTATGTGGAATTCTCACAAAAGCCTTCACCGGAGTCCGAGGTGGATGTTTAAACAATGTTTGTACATCGCAGTACACTTGGGGACATAACGAGGTACTGTCGCGTTGTCGCCACCCCTAATTGTAGCCGATGTGTTATACCAATGGTGTCGACACTACGATTCGAGTTATTTAGTTTTGTATTGTTCTTTTGTTTGGGTCTGAACACCGATAAATAGGTGGGACATTCAATTATGACTATTAAAAACAAGTGTGATACGAAATCCGACTCTTGGAAGCACTTAATCGAATATGAGCGCTTATCCTAAGATTCATTCACGCATGGAATATAAAAAGAAGAAGAAATGCTGTGCATATCTTTAATTGGTGTAGCACATACCTATTGTAAAATCTTATCAATGTTACTTAGGAAAATGCTTGTGTAGGTATATACTGTTGATATGCCTTTTAAATAAATAAATAAATAAAATAAAATAAATAAATAAAAGAAGGAGAGCGAAAACCGGGTTCAAGTCTAAGATGCCATGAAAATTATCGTTAAGATGTTGATGATCGAACTCGTCACTTGTGCAACATACAGTCAAAAAATGATGGGTATACACAAATGGTGGATATTCCGCTGATACGTATGACCCGCCTTAGCAATACGTTCATTATACGCACTGCTATAGAGTGGAAGGCCCTGCTAGAGTTTGTGTTTCCGAAAAGTTATAATCTGGGAGTCTTGAAGTTAAGAATTAATAGGTTCTAGACAAGCGTGCTCAATCGTTGACTACATTATCACTTACCATCAGGCGAAATAGCGGTCAAACGCGGGCCTATTAACTGGAAAATAAAACAAATACCTACGTTCTATATATAACACGTGCGCTATAAGTTGAGACCTGACCCGACCGCTATGACGCGTCATAGCAGTCAGGTCTCAACTTATAGCGCACGTGTAGTAGGTATATATTTCTGCAATATAGTCTTCATATTGGTTTTCGTTAGCGCAATTTAGGGGAACGAAATATACGTTGTTAGGTATTTGTTTTATGTCCGCGTGTCGATATCCATCACAAATGGAAAAGCGCACATAACCACGAGTAGAAAAACACGTAAAACACACTCGAAACGCGTCAGAGTGTTTGTTGTTAGGGCGTGGCTCGCCAGGTCTACAGTCTACCGGCGCGGCGCATTTTCCATAACTCTGGTGTGGCGTAAAAACACACTCACATGCACAGCGGAATGTAATCCTACTAATCTTACAATCCTACTGCTACATCTTAGGAATAGGTTGCTGTAAGCTGAGATCAGAATTTCACGCGGCCGGGGCCGCGGGCAACAGCCTGCTAGTTTTACCTATAACCTATAAATATGTTTTATCTCCTACTAGTTATTGAAAAACTCCTTTATTTCCAAAAAGCTATATAAGTATGTTTATCCTTGGGTCTAGAGAGCGCTGTGTAGTATGTCTTAGAACATCATTTATTGATTTTATTTAATTTATTTAGTTGTATGCTATTCCGCGCAACTATTCTCAACTCACTAAAGCATTATACCTAATGGCGGAACCACACTTAGCTAAACTCACCTCAATCGAAATGGGGAGGGATTATTCGTGTAGGTATATTTGCTTTATCCACACGAATATTCGCCTTAGTCACTCTTCTATGACGAATTGTGGAGGGTTTAGTCATTAAAGAATTTTCTCGAATACAATATTATTAGGTGAATAGCGAATACCGAAGTGTGATTCCAGCATAAGAGCATTGCACAGGATTGCAACAAAGACAACGATAACCTTGTACGTGAAATAACATTCCGTTTGACGTAACCTCACTTAATGAAGGTTTACTCAGTAATTAACTACAATAGCTACGAGATAAGCCTTGCTAATGAACCAGAAACTACCTCAGGGAACCTATTTTGATGACACACTGTCCTTTAGTTGGAAACACGATTATCATTAAAAGAAACGACAATTACACGTGGGTCAAGTGAAGTTAAGAAAAACTGTGTAACACAACTCCTATTTGCGTTAAGACTTAGAAGTTGTTTACCCTTTCTAGGGTAAGCCATACTCTCAACTCCTATAGTCCTATACAACTCCTATAGTCCCGGGGCCTTTAAGCGGGGCGTGAAAAAGCATTTGATGAAAAAAAGTTTTAACTGGCCCGTTGATATGTTTACCGGGCCAGATGACCCAAATCATGGTAACTTTACCTTCAGCTTACCATCAGGCGAGGTGAAGTCAAATTGACGTGTCCTATATATAAAAAAAATTACGAGGCGTATCCTCTATTTTTCCCTTACCGGGGACGATGGCACTTGATTTGTGTCATCTGGCCCGGTAAACATATCAACGGGCCAGTTACTTTTTTTCCCATGTGGCCCGGCACCGGGCCAAGTCACCGGGGCAGATGGGATACACCCTGTCAGAGTATAGGTAGGTACTATTAAATAATTAAGAAGTTTTCTGCTTTTCGCTTCCTCCTATAGCTTAGACCCTAATTCAAACTCCCGCCAGACTGCACGAGTAGTGTGTATGAACTATTCAGCACCCTTGACGTGCAGCTAATGTACTTATTTCTTCCTGCATTCACGTTCACGACACGCCGGCTACGCATCCCAACATCGCTCACACAATGTTGGTAATTCAGTTGAAAAGTTATTATTGTGAAAGTTATTTTAAGTATCTCGGTGTCACGAAGATAAATTAGTTCATGCATTATTTTTTTGAAGCAATTTCCCGTAGTACTACCACTGATATAAATGGTTGTACTACAGGGATTTTTTTCCTATGGACAAACCGTTCGTTGCAGCTCCACTCCTCTGTATGTTGACAGAGAAGTGGACGACCTGCCCGCCCCGCTGATGCCTAAACGTTCACAATTCACAAATAACTCCACTTACCACGTAAACCTTATTAAAACAGATCGGATATTCGTTCAGAAAGCCAGATGTCACAAATTGACGAGCCCGTTGATCCAGGATATCGTGTCGCCGCGATCAGAGCCGAATGGAGCTAATCCTTAACTCGGGTTATTTTGCTAGTACAGTCGCCATCAGATATATTGTAGCAGACAAGGTGACCAAATACTTCTGAACACTTCCATTCACTACAAGTTACCATTAATATCTGAACATTCATTACCTAGTTAATATCTGAGCAGATGCTTGTCAATAATTTCCATACAAACAACTAACACCAAAAATATCTGAACACTTAGGTCCAGCTCAGATTTCTAAGACTACCCCATGACCCCATCTACATAAATCCACTTGACATTGTGTTCAGATATTTTAAGTTAGTAGTTTGTATAGAAATTATTGAGAAGCATCTGTTACATAAACATTTAATACTTCTAAATGTTCAGATATTAATGGTAACTTGTAGTGAATAGAAGTTATTGACATTAAAAATCGTTCAGAAGTATTTGGTCACCTTGTCTGCTACAATATATCTGATGGCGACTGTACATTTGTCACTGAGCCCTTGGAGATTTGTGGAGTCAATTTTACAAATGGCGTTATTAGATTCTATTTGGACGGTATCCCGGTTGTGCGTCATCGATCTGGGAATATGGCATTGTTTGAATTTCAAGATTTTTAAAACGGGTAATGGGATGGGGGACGCTTGGACTTGTATCTAAAATACCAGACTTAGGCACAAGGTGGATTTTTGAGACCGGGCAGTAAGTAAGAGGTAGAACCGTTATAGTCCAGGAAAATATTCCTAGGAGACCATAAGTAACTTTTTAAGATATCCTGATACGTTCATAGATAAACTTAGGTAGGTAGGACAGTCAACAAAAAACAAAAAAAAAACGTTTTATTTTATTTCATGTGTGGATCAAAAGACTATATACATATATGGGACCCATTTAGGTATAACATAACATCATAACATAAACTCACGCCTATATCCTCGAAGGGGTAGGCAGAGGTGCTAGCACCCACATTTCGCCATTTAGGTATGAGAACTAGAAATGACAGAAAAGTATGTTAAACGATTTTATGATATAGGTAACATAATAAGTAATACTAGAGGCTTAGGTACCTACTGGAGGTAAAGTAAATTACAATATTTCAGTCATGACTTTGATCAAATCATGACATTCTTAGATATAATTTCAAATGTAATTTAACATTAACTTGTAAAGAAAAACCATGGCTCTGGCAAAAGTTTCTCTCATCATTAGTATACCAATTAGCAGGTTGGCTTGGGGCTCAAAGATACCATAGCTTGTTTTCTATACACTAATAACCCTAATATATCTATTACCCTATTAAACAGGTCGCACATAATCTAATAAGAGCCCTTTAAGCCCAATTCGGGCCTTTACATAACCTGAACAAACTTGTTTCACCCCAAGTTAATTTACCTCTAACCGAATTTATACAATTCTGTATCTCTGGGTGGAATTTCAATTTGTTTTATAGAATTTAACGATTTATTCATACTAATACCTAAGGTCGAATATTCTATATTTTCCTTGTAAAATTGAAAATAGATCCAGGTACAACCTGCGTATTGGCCAATGGTTTCTTACGTGAGAAATAAAAATAGACGAATGCCCTGTCACGAAGGACCCTGCAGTTCCGATGTGCGATGTGATGTTATGACGCATATATGCGTCATTGGCCACGAGCATGACTTAACCTTCCTATTGCAAGGTTATCATACTAGCCAGATCAGGAATTGAATTTCCTAAATTTAGGAACCACTGACTCTTGGACCACAATCTTAAAGTACTGTGAAATTGAATGACCAGATTTTAACATCGTTTCGATTAGGTACCTATCAGAAGTTATTCCAGCATAAATAAGTATCTCGACATGAACCCTCGTGTCAATAACTCAGGTCTAATACAACCCTTGTCATGCTGAGTGACACAAGATCATATTGCGATGCAAAAATATACATGATTTGGTGTCCGAACCGATTACGGTTGAAGAAGGGATAGAATTGCTAATGCCGAATTTCTGTCAGACCTATTAATCTTTACCTACCCTACATTTCAATTACTTTACTACAAACTTATAAAAATATGTCATACAAACAAAAATAGAACCGACTTTTCTGTTTTCAAGTAAGTTAAAATTACTAAAACATTCTCCAGAATCCCTACTAATAATAATATTATAAACGCGAAAGTAACTCTGTCTGTCTGTCTCATGAAATATCTTGGTAGCTAATACACACTAATTTACAAAAAATATCTGTGGGAATCAGTGCCACCTGTTCAGAATAGTCTGTCTGTTACGCTTTCACGCCTGAACCGCTGAACCGATTTTGATGAAATTTGGTATAGAAGTAGATTTGACCTCGAGAATGAACATATGTTTGGTCGCGACAACCGACATCCACGCGGGCGAAGCCGCAGGCGGAAATAGTGTAAAATAATTCTCTGAAAATCGTAGCTATCTACCTACCTACCTACCGTGTATTAATAATTTTAAGTCACCTTGTGAACTGTTAATGTTTGTGACAATAAACTTATTATTACTTATAACTCTATCTCTCTCTCCGCCGCCGTCCAGCAATCGCATTTCCTGCCACGCCGATGATATAATAAGCCGCGGTTTATTTAAAAAAAAGCCACTGATCTGTATTAAAAAATGCACTTAACTTATAGTTCACGGCATCTAACGTGGCCACGTTTTAGAGTAGTGTGGACCCTATTACTCCAAAACCTTGCCAAGTTAGATGCTGTACACTATACTTGTTTGTGGCAAAATGCGTCGCCTAGAGACAAGTATAGTGTACAGCATCTAACTTGGCAAGGTTTTGGAGTAGTGGGGTCCACACTACTCCAAAATGTGGCCACGTTAGATGCCGCGTACTATACATAATTACAAAGTAGGTAATCTGACAAACGATTTATTGAGAGATTTTGAACAATCTCATATGCGAAAAAAATAATTAACAACTAAACCTACCAACACAAATCTATTTTAGAGAAAGGATGTAAAAAGTAAGTAGTCTATTTTTATCCATTCCTTCACGAAGGTAATGTCGAAATTCCAAACACTCCTGTTACAGCAATGAATGGAGTTTGAATAAAAATATATCGACGATCGAGCAGTAAATCAGACGCATTCGCAAAGTTGAGCAAGCCTTTGATATTTGAACACAAAGACAATACACGAACCTGATAATCGCAGACCGGGAGTGGAGTTACGATATAAAATACAAGACAAGTAAATAAGGCAATACACATTATTCGCTACGGACCTCTGGCATTACCGAATGACACCACCTGACCTGACCACCGGTAGTGTCAAGGGTATATATTTTTTTCTTTATACCATTTGGGTGACTGATAAGCACACGGCCTACCTGATGTGAAGCTGTTATCACGGCCTATGAACATCAAAGGCGTCACACTCGCGCTGCCGACCCCTTAAGAACCTTTAAATGCCCTTCTTGAAGAATCCCATATAGTAGACGCTAGGGAAATCCACAGCAGGTTGATCATTCTACAGCCTAAACGTGCGTGGGATGAATCTACTCTCATACTTCACACGATAGATAGGTATACCTACTGGCTAGCAGGAGAGGTTGGCTAGGGATCCGAAGTTCTTGGTGAGGCTCCCAAACACAAGTTGGAAATAACTGAAATTATGTACTGTAATAAATTCGGAATTCGTCAATTTGAATTGATCTACACTTCAAAGTGGCCACGTCTGTGAAGCAAATAATTCGCTTAATTAATAATATTTAAATATTGTCACAATCAGAGAAACCTCCGTGAGCTGACCTGAATTAGGTACCTTTGAGAAATTCATGAAGACAGATTTACTTCCTCGCAATATTTACAAAGATATTATTATATTGTTAGATGTTTCTGGATATTGTTTTGAACAAGTTAAATAACCTAAAAACACTAATAAATTATAATTTATAAGTGCTATTTCTGCGTAGCAAAAAAGTCACACAATAAACTAACTTTTGTCCAGCTGTATAATGGAATATTCAAAAATGTCCTTTCAAGATTAACTGTTAATTTCTACCCAGAATATTAACTTCGAAATCTGTGCAATCATCTTCTATTTTTGACGCTAACTGTACCTACGTAGTTAAGATGAATCGAACGCGGAATCCTCTAGTAAACTGCTATTGCTTCGTGTGCGTTGGAAGTATAGGCTTCCTTTTGCGCTATCGGTCACGGTGAAATTGACCGGCCCTGCCCGCGCCTCCGTGTGCTCGATAGGAGTAAGTATTTCATGAAATTGTAAACAGAAAAAGATCACAGCTGTTGCTGGTAGGCAGGTTCAATTCCCAATTATAACCTTGTCCAGCGGCAGAACCTCATACGTCATTGTGCCCCAACTTGCAGGTTAGATTGACTTCTGTCCCGGGCCCCGAATATAGTACGGCAATCGGAATGATCTCCTTGCTTTTGTTTTCCGTAGCGACTACAAAATGGGGTTCTTCAAGAAGGGAATTAGAAGATTTTTACAGGGTCAGAAGCGCGAGTCTAACGCCCCTGGTAGTGCACACGTCCATAGGCCACAGTGACTGCTTACCATCAGATGGGCTATGTGTTTGTCTGCCATGTCCTAAGTGGTAGGTATAAAAAACGGTAATATAGAAGAAATAAATATGTTCAGTAATAAAGCAGAATGTTATGTCCTGGGATAAGTACCAATAGATCTAAGAAAAACTAAATATATCTGAAAAACACTCTCTCAAGACTGCTAACACAAGTTATTTATTAGAATTATTTATTGCCTCTAAAAGGACTATTTGTAACTCTTAATACCCCATACAAATGACTCGTAAAATCTCTCACTGGACTACTACTATCTGAAAAGACAATACTTTGTAGTTTCGGGAAAGTTTAGATCACCATTCAATCCCCCCTCCCCCTTGTTATCGTGCGGAAGCCCCTACGGAGACCACCCTTGTTGGCCATTGGGGTATTATGTCGGATTGAAACCGATTAGGTAACCGCACGATGCCGTCTCGTGTCTCAATTACCGGGGTGTAAGGTTATCCAATAGGCATTTCCTTCGTACCCCAGCCGGGCCTATATCAACGGTTTTAGATGGCCCCCACGACCCCCAGAAAGGAGGGAAGTATTGCGCCGCCGCACTGTAGTTGGAGTATAGGATGAACAACGGCGGTCGTTCTGTCACCCGTCTGCGCTCGGAGAACCAGCCTGCTCCTCGCCTGTTCTCAACTGTATGCACTGCTAGTCAGAGAGACACGTGGCCAGTCTCGCGTCGGCCGGCAGCAGCAAAGTGAGTGAGAGGAGTTGCCGTCCGGTACCGGTCCACATCGCCATTCATTTTAAGGCATTCTACAATCTTTTTAAGGTAAACATTTATATACCTAACTAAAAAAAGACGAATAGATACAAACCCATAAAATAGATTCCGAACGAAACAATAAAAGTCAGATAACGCCTTATGAATAATTCGTATTTTGAAATTAGAACCTAATTATATTACTGACCGGAATGGTCAACATAAACAGTACTTTTCATAACAAAATACCGTGCCATACTTGTAATAATGTTATTATATTGTCCAATTAATTTAACCCTCACGCTATTGTTCAGTATTAATATAATACTAACCCCTCTTTTATATTCCCGAAGGAAACGGATACAGATTGTTTCATTCGAAATTTATTATTTTATCTGGCAACATTATACCTATTCAAAAACGTATGGAGTTAATTTACGTTTTGCTTAATCCTGTTTTGTAATATGGTTAACTGCTAAGTACATTAGATTAGTTGCAGATTTCATCACAAGATAGCACTTAAATTTACGGTCACAATAAGATGTTGAACTTGAGGTTGATAGTTGAAATAATTATGTATTCGAAAGTGCCATCAGAATGTTTAAACGGAATTTCAATTAAGTATTTAAATATATTATATTGTCCACCTAGATTGGTCAAATCGTCTGCTGTGCAAAATGGGATGTAGCGTGACAAGCGGCCGTCCTGACACCCCGTCTGCGCTCGGAGAACCAGCCCATCCCCCGCCTGAGCCCCACTGTGCCCTCTGGTAGCCAGAGGGACACGTGTGAAGTGGAGAACCTCGGAGCAGCCTTCTAGAGGGCCATTCCCGCCTTGGCCGGCATCTGCCATGGCAGCAGCATCTCCCCCGGCAAGTGGGAGGCGCTACCGCCTCCGTTGCCCGAGCGTCCGTGTGAAAGTACCTATGATAAAATTGTACCCACATAAACACTACAGTTCTACTTATTGTAGCTTAAAATTGAATAACATCAATTCAAAAGACCTTTTCAACACAATGCTTTAATAAACTAATGAAATAAATAACCTTAACATCTATAATACAAAGCTTAATTTTACGCTATGGACTTGATCGAGGGTACGCCGAGTCGTAGACGGTCTCGGAGTATTAGAAGTCGTTGATACATGCTCAATTTGTCTGTAGGAAAGCTGGTCTTCTGATCTCTTTCCTGTAAAATATATAACATTTGAAATTAATAACCGCGGTAGCCTAGTGGTTTGGGTAATGGACTGCTGAGACGAGGTCTCGGGTTCGATCCTAGGTTCATCATGGAAACACCAATGACTTTTTTATGCTTTTTGAAGTTATGTGTGTATTTATCGCAGGTTTATTAGTGCCTCGGAGAGCATGTTAAGCCATTGGTCCCGGTTGCCATACAAACATCTATGGCAGTCGTTATGAGTAGTTGGAGCCCACAAAAGTCCAACCAGTCTAACTTGGAACTTCGATATCGCCATTGGTCATAATGACCATTGGTTGTGGAGGTCAGATGGCAGTAGCTACACGGAAAATATCGAATTTCAGCCGCATCACAGTTAGACTGGAAAGCCGACCCCAACTGAGTTAGGAAAAAGGTTCAGAGAATGATGATGATGATGATGAAATTAGAACTCTGTTTTCACTAACTAAACGGATTTCAGCTGCAAGACTGATAAAATCCTCTGAGCCTTTACCCAACTCGTAGTTAGCTTTTCCGTGTATGTGTAACTACGAAGCCTTACCTTAAGGTCCTTCTGTATAACCTATATCCATCAGGGATAATGTACAAGTACTTTTCAAATAGTGCAAGTATTTTTCCAATAAGTGCAATGGTTCCGAACATTACTTCAACAAACTTACAAAATTCTGTCTCCCTGTATATTATAATAGTAGGATAGATTGCATAAATTAGTATAGACTATTATATAAGGTGTAACAAAATTATTTCTCTGAGCTTAGTGAGGTTACTTGATACTAGTAATACTTACCGTATGTCGGGTCACCAAACTTATATAATTCCCAAATACTCACATGAGGAAAGAAATCAATCTCCAACACGATAATTGACAGAAATGTTGCCGCTACAATGACTGGACCAGTTTTTCTCTCACACACATCCAAGTTCACAGCATAATTGCCATCTGGCAACACGGCGATAGTCTCAAAATATGGCTTCTCAGATGTATCGGACTGACGTGCCAGTGTATACATTAATATCTCACCAGTTCTTGTGCCAATTAGAATGAGATCTCCATAAAACAATAAAGCTGTGATCGGTGGAAATTCTAAGTACACATGTTTACATCGGTCCGTTTCAATTTGTAATAAGTGTCTAGAAAAGTACACGTAATTATTTGCATTAATTGCGCAGATATGCTTAATCTGTTGAACCCAAGCTGGTGGTAGGTCAATCATCTTGTCGTTCAATGTCCTATTTCGTTCATTAAACGTGACTACATGGCCACAAACGGTGAATAAACACAGTGTCCCAGAATTAAACAGAATTTCTTTAATATCATATTTAACGTGCATTATTAATTTTGATTCCAAATTTTTTTTTGTAAGATCACATTTGTATACATGTCTGTCGTTAGTAAAATATAACTCTTTCACATCTAGGTCAAACCTGTTGGCTTTGAAAAATGCCTCTGTCATATAAGTTGGATCCTCAACAGTTCTTTGAAGTAAGAGCCCCGATTTTAATAGAATTACTGTGACCAGATCGTTGTTGGCAATTTTTAAGCAATCTTTCTCTGGGACAGCGACTGGTATGTGTCTTAACGTGTTCATGTCGTAAAGAACTATACCTCTAGTATCTTTTAAAGGTAAAACACTATAATCTATATGTAGAGCGTGCGTTTGGTCAGGCAAAGTGAATTGATAGAATTCACGAATGTTCTTATTGAAACTAGTAACTTTGGTCCACATGATGAAGTTCTTGTAGAGATGACGCCACTTACAAGCATTGCCGGACCTTCTTTTAGCCACCCAGGAGGCATTTTTGAACTCTCTCCGGCATATTTTTTCCCAAACACAATCAAATTCGTCTACAGCTTCCTTCCAATATTTGCACACTCTGCGACATTTTCCCATTGTGAAACCATCGGTATTTATTAATATTTCAGCAAGGATTTCCAGTGGTATGTTATCCATTTCTTTATAAATATATTTACACTCTGCCTAAGTAGTTTCCCGTAATCCTACTGTTATAAGCGCTTGCATATTACATAGCTGAAATATTTTCAAAAACACCAGTTTTAAAAAACAGTTTGAATTCCTATTTATTTGCGAATGTTTAAAAATAATTTACCTTGTTTACAATTTTATCTCTTGTCAACTGACTGATTAGCGGATAACTCGTGATTTTGACGTTTATTGGCGGATGGGAATGTTGGCACTTTGAAATTTCGTTCGGAAATTCACATTACCTACTTTAATGCATGCGCATGTAGAAAAGTAAGATTATAATTTTTATTATTCTTCACAGAAAAAAAATTCTTTTTACGTTTAATTAATTAAAATGGAAATATCTAATACCCTTACATTTCATATTTACGTTTTGGAACGATTTTTTTTACTTAATTTTTAGGCGCCTATTTTATAAGTATATTATAAAGGTATTTTGTAGGTCAATTCAGCATAGTTATCCAGCAATCCAGTATGCTTCAATCACTATCAAGATCACTATACACAACAAAACAATCAATAAACTTTCACCACCAAATATCACCACTTTAACTAAATCGATAATAAGTAGGTAGGTCTTAATATTGTCTAAACATTATTACGCTTATTGTAGTTTGAACCAGTATTCAAATTACTTACATGCTTGCAGAATAAAGCAGGTACCTACCTAAGTACTTACGCGATAAAATAAGGTAAAAAAGATGGTACTAATTCACTGTTTTGCCTTGTTTGTAGGTATATATCTACATTCATGGTTCCTCATCCAGTTTTTTTTTTTTTTACTACTTAGGTGGCAGACAAGCACACGGCCCACCTGATGGGAAGTGGTCACCGTGGCCTATGAAAGTGTGCAACACTACAATGTTCCAATGTACCAATACAAAAGAGCTGCAACAGGTACCTAACGCTTTAAAACTTTGAATTAAAGGCAAAGTTTGTTTAGACAATAGCGACCCTGTGAGTGTGGTATGTAACGGTACATAGAGAAAAGGAAATATCAAAAATATCGAAAATATGCGGGTAGATGAAGAAGCTGCTGCAGGTAGGTATATTTATATGGGTGTAATAGTGCACGGCATCTAACTTGGCAAGATTTTGGAGTAGTGTGGGCCCCACTACTCCAAAACCTTGCGAACTTAGATGCTGTACACTATACTTATTTGTGGCAAAATGCGTCGCATATAAACAAGTATAGTGTACGGCATCTAACTTGGCAAGGTTTTGGAGTAGTGGGGCCCACACTACTGCAAAATCTTGCCAAGTTAGATGCCGTGCACTACAGGTACGTGGTTTTATACCTAATAGTTTTATAGAATTTCGTTTCACATAATTTTTTTCTAAGATTCTTTGATAAGTTAAAACAAAAATAATAAATAAATATTCTACGTTATTCTAACAGTGCAACCATGAGTGCAACAAAGAGAGTGCAATCTAGACCTAAAGTAACTGTAGCTTAACTAGCATGTGTTATAGATTCCAGAAAGCGGATAGACATACTTAGTAAACATTTTTTTTTGTAAATACATACATAGAAATACCCAGACCAATGCAAATAGACATATTCATGCATACCTACAAATATTTGCACTGAGCGGGAATCGAACCCGCGCCCTCTGTCGTAGCAGTCGAATGCACTACTGCTACGACTCAGCCCGGTCGAAGCCGAGCCCAGCCATTCACACCAGACCCTAGACGGCGGCGGCGTTTTAGACCGTCAGAGTCAGACATAACCTGCCCCGCTGGCCACGGGGCCAGGGGTGGATATCCATGAGGATTTCCGCACGGAAAAAAGGCTAAATATTTCAAAAATGAAAAGATTATTATGGGTTAACTTTAGTTATATAAGAAGTCACTAAATAATGGAAAAAAAATGAATTACAGATTTAATTCAAAACATTTAATTCCATACACAACAACTGCAACACTATATGGCTTTGAGATCCTTATTTAATAAATGATTCTACACAATATTTAATAACCAAACCCGTCCCAATATAATTAACAAATATCCATAACCCCATACAACAATCAAACTCAAAGAAATAACCAAATCACAATTCAAAAATAATAAAAAAAAAACAAGCAAACATAAAAACAAATGTATAGGTACGCGCGACCAAAGATGTTACCAGATTACCAGGTGCCAGATTCAGTGACTCCACGTTTTTAAACCGCGTGCTTTCAATTCGATTAGAAGGAAAAATAGCAAACAAAACTTTGTTATTTGGTATGATCTGCCAAAATAAAATCTATAGTGAGATTATTAAACCTGTAAAATCACTAATGGTACGATTTTTTTTCGATTAGATTTTGAAAATGTATTTCTAGAAGTTTTCGTAATCTTTGAAATCACTCGTTTTAAAAACGCAATTTTGCTGAATCATGCCCCTGGGCAGGATATGCTACACAGTAAACCTGCATAACTATTTCTTTGACCATGCATACATATCGACGGTTGAAAGACAAAAGGGTGCAAGCAACATCGACTTTCATACAAAAAAGTTCTTAACAACATCAAAAACTCTTAACAGGACAGTAATTTTCCTGTCAACTGTCGATCCTTTTGGTCTTTCTACCGACAATTAAACAACTTCAAAATTAAGGCGGTTTCGAATTAGATTTCCTGGATTTCTAAACGGACTGCAATCAAAATGTCGTGAATTCGAACCCCGATAGAGGAGGGGTTAACGGGAACACTAGTAATTTCGATTTATATTAAATAATAATAATTATAGTCTGTTAAATGCCAATTAGTTGCTAGGAATGAGTATTTTAAAACAATCATAGAAATATTATATAGATAGTCACATTCTATGAGATGACCGTTTGAATAAAATATTTCACTACAAATTATTTTTCGAATGTCGAAATTATTAATAAATTACGAATAAGTACAAAAAATACGGTAAGTCCAGAATTAAAAATTGACATAATTACATATATTTATATACAATTTACATGATATATAATGTTGATTCCTTTAATGTTGTACTCAAATGCTTATCGATTAAATTGCGAGCCTAATATATATATGACAAATAATAAAAAATTGTTAACTTACGTATAGGTACTTCGCGTAGAATTATTCAGTCAAAAGCAAAAATATGCTGTAACAATGATTTCGGAACAATCAAATATGATAAAATATTTTAGAAATCGGGACAATTTCACTGTTATATCAATGTTTTGCCTTTTTTGCGCCTCATATCGACGCAAGAAATATTTTTTATGAAACTCTTAATACAATCAGCTGTTAAAGTTGCTGAACATTAACAGACTTACAAATAATCATTAGATATGTTTTTTAAATTCTTTCACGAAATTATACAATTATTGTTCAAGTATTTTTGAAGTTCTTAAAGGACACGTACAAAATATTTTTTGTTTTATAAATTGGAAAGTGATAAGCAAATTTTGTCTACTACTCGATTACATGTTTATAATAATAGTAGCTACGCGAGAATAGACATGAAAGGTTTTTTTTAAATGCGTATACACTTATACTTAAATTCTAAACTCCAATAATTGATTTTTACTGAAGCATATATTATAATTCCACATACTTTTTTTTTTGTCGGTCACGTCAACATGACTTCACCTCGCCTGATGGTAAGCTGAGGCAAACTGACATACATTACAATCAGTCACTAAATAAATACAAATTTACATCGGAAAAAGATAACAGCCGGGGACTTGAACCCGCCACCAGACTTTTCTAGGGTCTACTCTGACCAACTGAACTACCCACAGCTTCAGTATGGCGTTCGTAGACATAATATGTCTTCCTTTCTCTTTATTCAATGAAATCGCAGAAAAAGTAGAGAGGTGACATTTCGGTGACATTTTGATCACATGATAACTTTTTTCTGTGATTTCGTTAGTCCTTTGTAGAGAAAAGAAGACACTATAATATGGACGGCATGCTGAGGCTGCCGGACACGTCCTGGATATTCAAAATTGTTCTATAAAACGTATTGGAGCGACGCTGGAGCCATCTACCGAAATTGTTACGAACCTTTCTGAATGTCAACATTTCCGATGTAAAACTGCAAATATTAATATTCAAAATTCGATTACACTAAATATTTATTCTACAGATATTTGGCTTATCTAGTATTGTTTTTGAGCAAGGTTGATACAACTAACATTGTGAAGCTGCCTATGAGATACAAAGACCCCGGGATTGACGCCAGCAGTCTGTATCTGTCCTCTGTAATAAAAAAAAAACATTATTATTTAGTAGGTAAGCAATGACTTGACTTCTTTGTATAATAGTAGATACAGCTGTTTAGTTCTTGGGTAAAGTAGAAATGCATTTTAAACGGGACGCAGAAACTAGGCGCAAAACAAAAATTGGTTTGCAATTCCGGGAGAGGTGGAAAGGCATTTTGAATTAGGAACGGGGAACAGGAACTAGACGTAGAACAAAAATTATGTCACCATTCCTGGGTGAGGCGGAGAATTTTAAATTTAGAATTTGGAACGGTATGCAGTACTTATAGAGATAATTAAGTTTGTCGTCTATCTGTATAATGATACATAGCGTTCCTTTTTGTAATATCATCTGTATGATAGCTACAAAAGGTTAATAATGGTCAAGGGATTCATTGCCCCCTTCATTTTTAACCACAAGCCATAAATATTGGAGTATTGTATCTACAGGGGATAAGAAAAATATTTTGTTAGCAGTGATAATGGCAAGTATGAGCGTCGAGCGAGCGAACGAGAAACAAATCTCACTAAAAACGCCATGACGCACATATGCGTCATTTTAATCATGACGCACATTTGCGTCATTTACTCGTGGCGCATATATGCGTCATTGGCCATGCCGTTTGTGGTCTTTACCATTCAATTTTTTTAGTTAGTACAGCCAGTCTAGTATACATAGAAGTCATTAGGTGTAAGTATAGTTCAGAGCTACAGTGGAAGTTTGTGAATACAAATGTAAGGTGAAAATACTTGCCGATTAGTTTTTAAAATGTATAATGAATTTTATTTTACTCTACATTTATTCGCAAATAATAGTATAATCTTACAATGAATTAAAAATAGATTTATTTCAATGTGAAATACTCACGAAAGCTTTCCGCGTAAGTAAGTAGAGAGCTTAATAAGCGAATGAGAACTTATAATTTATTTTATATATTCGTATGATACATAAGTAAATATACAGGGTGGAATTTTAAGTGGGTGTGGATGGCTAAATTCAAATTCATTAGGAATAGCGATACCATCAAATGGCGTGATAGTCAATTTTTTTTTCTTTTTCAAAATCAACGGGTCCGATTCTTGGATAGTAACATTGTTTTTCAAAAATACAATGATGTTGTTTTAGTGTACTTTTCGCTATTTCACATAGTTTCGAATTTGGTCATCCGGCGTGTATATCTTGATTTTTTTTGTAAACCATTAGGTGGCAGGTTTTCATTGTTTACAGCAGTTAGACTGAGCGACCAAGAGAGTTCGCTTTCTATATGTGATTAAACTGAGTAAATATTAAAAGTGTATTTGAAAATTATTTGCGAACAGATAAGGCAAGTAGTAAGTGAATCGTATGTAAAATGGTACTTATCGTTTTAATTCACAAATTTCCACGGAGATGACTCTTGCACCGGTAGACAAGTTGATCCTTCACATGTAGGTACACTTTACTTATAAGTAATGAGAATATTTAACTTTTACCACTGACGTAGTATGTAAATATTAAGTAATATACATATTCATAGTAAAGTCCTAGAATAGTACGTAAATGTTTTATTTATATAAATATACTTGAAATATTTCCTACATTTCAGCAACTATTAATCTAGTAGTTGTTACATTAAAATGTCGAGGCAGCAAGATCATGAAGAACGAACGTTGTGCGGTTTGCACTCGAATACCTAGTCACATTGTCAGACAGTCACATTTCCAGACTGTCACACTGTTAGACTGACCCAGTGTCCCACTGTCAGACTGTCACACGTATGATTTAAGCTGGAGGTCAAACAGAAATGTGACCGTGTAGGTACTGCCCTCACCCCACAAGTGTAATTGATGTTCGACCAATATGAATTGTAGAAAGCACCTTTTCATTACCACATATGCAACAATATCTATGATAAATGTAATAATAAACCTTGGCTATCTTTGATTTCATCACATGCATCATAACTTATTGCTACCAAAAATAACCATCTCGCCCTCGTGATGTTTTTAATCATTTCATGCAATACTTCAGCTATAATAAATACTAAGTCTAAATAAAATTATATTACTCAAGAAAGTTGAGCTCGTACTTTGTTGAGCAATAAAACCAGTTAGACGATATTATGATCATATTAATAATGAATTGTTAGTCGAATGACATAATAATTGCGTAAATAAAATTATATTGGCGTAATATTTGATTACAATTATCAAATTATTACTCAAATTAATTGTATTATAATATAAGTATAAAGTAATCGTAGATTAGTTTGTAGATTAGTCATATTTATAGGGATTTTAAAAATTTTATTGAAAAAGGAATGTTATCTTAATTACTATACTAAAACAATCTAGTTTTATGATTTATAAGAGTTATAAGGTACCTACACGACTTTACGAGTGGATTGACATTCTCGCTGCGTATATTCTGAGTAGCTATAACTGCTAACAAAAATACATACTAATATGTATTTTTTGTGTAGCCATAACAAATAAAGGGTAGTAACAATGCGGTGATCATGCAAAAAAATCGTTCAAAACCTTTAGTTTATTTTCATGCTAAAATACCAAGCAAGGAGTAACTAAAAAGTAAATTAAAAACCCGAAAGGACAAATAAACAATTTATTCAGTATTCAAGTTAATAGCAGTCTTATTTTAATGTTAGTAGAACAATATTATTTGATAATGACGTCACAAAACCAATTACCGTAGATTCTGACAGATTCTTTTAAAATATATGTTAGCGCATATTATTGATGTCGAGGGGCCAAAGTATAATAACCAGCTTAGTAATTTACCAACAAAAATAAACAAGTCCAAAAAACAACTTAAATTGATATCAAAACTTTACAAAATAACAAAATAACTAAAACATCCTTTTGTGGGACCAAAAATTTTATTTTTGGAAATTAAAAACCCATTGCAACTTTAATGTGCGCTTTCTACACATAATATTATGTCTTTTAATACCATGGCTCACATAAAACTAATAAAGTACAAAAAATTCCGCGTAAGTAATAATTTATTAATTTACTACATCTCACTCAGTACTTTATTTTTAAGTACACAAAAACCAAAATATTCAGACAATTCGATTAAAATATCACATTTATAATAACAATTTTAGGAACAATACTACATATAAATACGTATTCCAATTAACAAATAACGAACAATAACTTCCACTTATAGGCACTAGAGAAGCCGTTTAGAACAAAAATTGTATCACGAGAGTGGGGGAGAGGTTCTGGATATACAGGGACTAGATAAATAGTTGCAAACTTTATTTTCAATGACGCACATATGCGTCATTTAAACGAGCGTTTTTTTTGGTGGGAACCGCTTCTCGCTCGCTCGCTCGATGCTCAATAAATTTTGACTCCTGTCAGTATAGAAATAGCGCGCTTTTTGTAATGCCATCTGTTAGACATATTCAACACGGTTGCCATACCGAAAAATAAAATAGAATATCACCTGTATGATTATCATAAATTTACATTGGGAAGTCAAATCCTGTCCAGTATATTGACTCAAATTTGCTAAAGAAAGTTGCGCATGAGTAATGGTCGGTTTTACTTTCGTGATACCAATTTTTCTGTTTCGTACAACCAGTCAACCGGTCAGTAGTACATAGAAGTTATTAATTACGTATTAAATAATTCATACAATTGGGGAATGTAAACTACAAATCTACTCCAGACTAGCCTCGATCACTTTCATAGATTTCGAATTAAATCTACTCTAAAAACCTCCATATTTTTAACCATCTTACAAAAGACGTGTGGTTTCAATGTCTTGACTAAATGGCTCATAATAAAAGATCTTAATTTTAAGGAACCTTACTGCGATATAGAAACCCAGCTAGAAGCTAAACCTACACTATCAAAAGATCTAAAAGACTCACGTAGGCGAACTATTAGTAATTTTAGTATAAATAGTCTTAAAAAGACCCGGCAATTTGTCTAAATTTATTTTCTTACTCAGTGAGGTTGCACTGATACCAAACGAGCTCAACTGCGGTTCAGCTTTCACTGGTTCAACCATTATAGGGTTGTCATCGGAATCGAAAATAATCTCCGGATCATTCTCAATAATCTCCTCGATAGACTCCCAATTAGTCTGGAGTTTTTTCTCAGTTGGGCAACACTCACACGTGCCATAGTCGCACTCTTTCTTACTCATAAAGTAATCTACGTCATCGAGAATAGTATGTTCCGTTTTACGCGTTTTAAGAGGGACAAATAGGGAGAATTTACGCGCAGAGTACTTTAGTAACTCTTCGACGTAAGGATTTCTACCGTCATCTATATTTTTGTCGACCATCATGTCTAGAATATGGTTCTCTAGAAGAGAGTTCTTCCTACTATCTGGTGGAGAATGTGTATCTAAACTTTGCTGTGTTACCATGCTAATTTTTCTTTTAGCCTGACCTGTCATTGTGATTGATTTTTTACTTGTCGCCCATCCTAGTGAACGCTGCACCGCCATCTTCCATTTCGTGTACCTCGCGTCGCGATCTGAAATAAAAGTTACTTTAAAAAAATCAAATTACTTCGCTCATATTACATACGTGAATTAATAGACATGTTGGGTGTTAGGGAAACGCTTCTGAAAACGTAGATAGATAGAGGTGATAGTACTGAAGGTAAAAAATGAGGTTTTTTTTTATTGGTTTTATTTTTTTAAGGTTTTTTTTTCAGAATTATGTACGCTCCATCATGTTAATACAGTTACATGAAACCGCGGACGGGTCAACGACCGGGACGTTGTACCGATATTCCTTGATGCATTCATTGTTTTAGGGAAAGTGATGCATTTTTGCAAAATTATCGTTTCATCATACACAATGGAATCAATTCCATCAAGAACCAAGCGGTTCGGTGTCATTTTTATTTGCCGCACCATAAAGACTTGGACTTTATCAACGCGTGTGTTTCCTTCCTCCTATAGTCTCGGGGCCTTTAAGCGGAGCGTGAAAAAGCATTTGATGAGGCCGTCAAGCTGAGGCCCTCAGCCTGAGGGCCGTCACTGTAGCACTACCGGTGTATGTAGTGGTGACCCCAGTCCTGAGACTTTGCCTTTAGCTTACCATCGGCGAGGTAAAGTCAGTTTGACGTATCCTATATAAAAAAAATCGGCCAAATTTTTACATCGTTTTCGGAACCTAATTTACTGGGTGTAGGTATGCTTTTCAAAGTTATGTGTGTATCTATCGCAGGTTTATAAGTGCCCGGATAATGGCAATAGGCTCGCCACCTATTACATTGGGACCTAAACATAAACTGGCGAAATGTGGGTGCTAGCACCTCTGCCTACCCCTTCGGGAATGTAGGCGTGAGTTTATGTCATGGGCTAACAGCAAGATCTTCGGGGCCCAAAACCAACCCGCAACTACAAGCTGGTGTTCCGGAGATTCTGGGGCAGGCGTTCCTCTCGGAATGGGGGTGGGGGTGGGGGAGGGGGACTCACCGTCGTCCGTGGTGGTAGGCAGGAAGGTGTCGGTGTGCGCGTGGTGCGCGCGGAAGGCGTCGAGCGGCCACACGCCCGCCGCACCCCCCGCCAGCACTCCTACGCCTAGCGCGCACATGTCTCGAGATTGTGCGCGCACTGCGGAAATAAATACATCATTCAACACTCTTTTTTTTATACTACGTAGGTGGCAGACAAGCACACGGCTCACCTGATGGGAAGTGGTCACGTAGCTAACAATGCTAACATGAAAAAACGCAAACTTCTCCGTATATAATTTATAATAACATTTTATACTTACATACTGGTATACCGATCAGGTCGGCCTGTAGCTGCATTAACAGATCATTGCAGGTCATTTTGCCATCCACGTGGAGTTTGGAGAGAGGCATGCCGCAGTCCTTGTTCATTGCTTCCAAAATGTCTCTGTAAATAAATAGAATGTACATTACCAGCCTTTCGTTTATATGAAAAAGGATTATATATATAAATATAAATAATAATACAGGGCATTGAAATAAATGGATGTAGTACATATTTCAATGTTATTTGTATGTGTGAATCTGATGTTTATTGTGCCAGTGTTTATTTGTTACTATCGCGATTTTATTATTAATCTTAATTATATAAATGACATTTTTAAGATTATTATAATTAATTGATTATTCTCATTAGGTATATGCTGTTTTGACGTAATAATGTTAATTGAAATTGAAATTGTAATTGCATGTCTCCTTATATTGTTACTGTTGCATGCCGCAAGGCCAAGTGTAGTGAGTGATACTTGTGTAATGAATGTACCAACCCTCTACCTGCATTTGCAAATGAAATAAATAAATAAATATCCTACGACATTGTACACAGCGTTCCCTAGACCCAAAGTAAGCATAGTTTAACTAGCTTGTGTTATGGGTTCTAGAATGCTGATAAACATACTTATATACTTTTTTTTTGTAAATACATACTTATTATACATAGAAACACCCAGACCAACGCAAATAGACATATTCATGAATACAAATATTTGCACTGAGCGGGAATCGAATCCGCGCCCCCTGCGTAGCAGTCGCATACACTGCCGCCACGTAACAGAGGCCAACAATGAATGAAATGAATTGAATAACGTTTGCCTCATAGTGGCTGACTAGTGTGTGTGTATACGTACCGACTTGTACGTATTAAGCAAGTGGGCCGACTCTAGTGTAGTCACTTGTATTATTTAACGCGATCCGTCCATAGCTTTTACACGTTCATGTATGCTACATGAAGTTTATGCTTACCTTGTTTGAAAGCACACGGCCTCTAACGCTGCTCTTATGATGTGATTCTTAGTTGTGAATGCTGTCAGACCGCAGATGATTCTAGAAGAAAAACATAAAGAAATTACGTCACGATGTCGTCATCTTATTGATATTTATTTATTTATTTAATCATGAGCAAATACCTTGTGTTTGATTTACAATGTCATAATGCAAGAGAAACAAAAAAAAAAACAAAAATATAAGGAAAACAATTCAAAATCAAAAAACAAAATAATTATGTCAAAGAGAAAATAGTAAAATAAAATTTAGTTAATGTCAAATTATGTTATTAATCTAAGTCAATATGTAAGTAATTTGTAAATGAAATGTCAGTTAATAATTCGACCATAGTTCTCATTTCACTGATAAATTATAGAAACATTTCTCCAACAAAAAGGCCTTAAGTTTGACTTTAAAACGTGTACCGGTACGTATTGTGAATCAATAATTTTAAGTGGATAACTCCTGTTGTGGGCTTAGCGGTCCAGAAGAGTCCTGAGATACCCCAACTTACCCCCTAGCGTCCTTCCTCCAGTAGGGCGCGTAGAGGCCGCTGAAAGCCGGCACGAAGTACACGTCCCCCGTGGAGAACACCTGGCCCGCGATGTGCTCCGTGTCCTGAGCCACGTCGTTGATCAGCTTCAGGTTATCGCGGAGGAACTTCATCGCACCTCCCGCCACCGCGATGGAGCCTGGGAACAATCGATAGTATGCTTAACCAACTGGCACCATGGCACACACCAATGACTTTTCGAAGTTATGTGTGTATTTATCGCAGGTTTATAAGTGGCCGGTTAATGGCAATAGGCTCGCCACCTATTACATTGGGACCTAAACATAAACTGGCGAAATGTGGGTGCTAGCATCTCTGCCTACCCCTTCGGGGATATAGGCGTGAGTTCATGTTATCTTATGTATGTTTAACCAACTACAAAAAAGGAGGAGACTTTTTAATACATACATATACGCCTTTTTCCCATTGGGGTAGGCAGAGACAACATTTTTCCACTTGCTACGATCTTGGCATACTCTTTTCGCTTCTTAAACTTTCATTATTGTTTTCATATACGCACGCCCGTTGCGGGCACTCTTTACCTGGCTTTTAGACTTTTTAACCGATTTCAAAAAAGAGGGTTTTAACCGACATTTTTATTTTTAATTATTTTCAAACATTACACCATCAACTTTTAAACTTTCGCGTTCCATGATTATTATACGTAAACGGGAATTAACGCGATCATGGTATAGGTATATACATACCTTTGGATGCCTGACGTTTCGACCAGGTTACACCGGCCGTGGTCACAGGCTGAGTGTCTCAGCCGCGCACGCCCTCCGTCGCCGAGTCCGTGAGGTAGCCGGTTCTTCTACCCGCACATTTTCGACATTTTTTATATTTTCTTGTCTCCAGGTACCGTCACATACCACACTCACAGGGTCCCTATTATCTGAGCAAACGACTCGGTGTGTATCCGACCGCGCAGAAAAGCGAGGTAGCAAGTTTTAATCACTGGATTCCATGTCGCAGATAACTTGAAACCGTCTTCCCGATTGACCACGGCCGGTGTAACCTGGTCGAAACGTCAGGCATTCCAAAGGTATGTTTATGTATAATAATTACACCATCATCACAGTAGAGACCAATACAACAGTGTAGGATTATATTCAACTTGAAAAAAAAACAGGTTTTAACCGATTCATTAAGGTTATCAATTCGAGTGTATTTTTAACTTATTACCTTCTAAAGCATAAACGGGGGGTGCATTAGGGCCCAATTTATAAGCGACGGTGGTGATGAGGCCGTGTGTAGACTGGACTCGCCGCGTCCCCGTGTTGTACAGCAAGAAGCACCCGCTACGATACGTGTTCTTCGCCTGACCTGCTTGTAGGCAGTTCTGACCGACCAGTGCTGACTGCTGATTACCTAATATCTGAAGACAAACATAATTGCTAGATGAAAATAGGTCAGTATATAACGTACCCTAGATTAAAATAGGCCAACGTCTTAAAAAATGTACCCTATCGTCATAGAAAGCATTCTTTTAACCAACTTCAAAAAATGTGCTTCCCTATTTTCCACCGGATTTTTTTATAATAATGATCGCGCGTCAATCAAACAAAAACAAAAAAAAATAATTATTAAGTAGCTAAGCAGGTCGAGACGGTGGGGCTACCCCTTTCCCTCTTTCCAGGGGGGGGGGGGGGGGGGGGGCACCTCAAAGCCGTAGATTGCCCAGGACCAACCTGGCTGCCTCAATTACCTGCTCGAGAGGCGCCGTTGCGTGCAATTTTAGTCGGTTCGAGTCCAACAAAACCACTCTCTAGCAAAAGTACTTAAGTAGGTATGTAAGATATTGTAAATGCACTCACCCCAGATATCCTGATTCCATCGAGTATTGTATCGTTTTTCACAACACCGTAAATCTCTGCACTGCTTTTTATTTGTGGCAATGAGTCCCGGTGTACACCGAATAATCTGAAAAAAAAAACAAAAAAAAAACAATCAGCTCGTGCGAAGATCGTCCTCGGATACCCCTCCGACGACCAGCAGCGAAGAGGGGAGGGAGGCCTGAGCCATTAAGGCCTAAGTACAGCTTTTCTTATAAAAAAGACAGATATACAAATAAATATGAACCTTACCTGCACAACATAGGGTCCCAATTCAAAGTTTCCAAATTCATGAGCAGAGTCCTAGACGCGTTTGTGACGTCAGTGATATGCAAGCCACCGTGAATGCCCCCAGTTAAATTCTGGAATTATGAGTCGATTCGTTAGTAAATATTTCGTTAGGTAATTGTATGATTTACTTTATTTAAATACAGGTGGCGTATGGAGTCCCACCAAATTCTCCAGGGGTCCAAACCGGTACACACATGTTCGAAGGACGATGCTCGCGCCAGAGCACCAGATCCTTTTTTTTCATGGAAAAATCCCACGCATACCGTCCCCGTTAGCCAACGGGGTGCGGGCCGGAACCTCCACGCGATGCACCCAGTCAACGGAGACGCCGCTGCCACGGTAAATACCGGCAGAGGCGGAAGTGGCCTTCTAGAGGCCTACTCGGAAGTTCTTCGCGTATCCCTCTGACTAGCAGAGGGCACAGTGGAGAGTAAGCAAGAGGTAAGCTGGTTCTCCGAGTGCAGGGGAAGTGACAGGACGGACCTGCCATCCAACCTACACTAGAGCCTCGTCCATCAATTAACAGGTGTACCAACTTGCTGATGTGCTTGGCTTGGGTACAAAGATCTTGGTGGATCCAACTACACCCCCCACTACGATGTCAAAAATGTGTCAAACATACCCAAACGATCCAAGTGTCCACAGTACCGAACAACAGTCTCTTGTCCCGACTGGCTCTCCTCACCGCCTTGATATTGTCCTTCAACCATCTCATCTTGAGCGCACTGAAGTACGGCGAGATGGGTAGACCGCATATGTTCTTTAGGTAGTTCTTGTTGCGGTCAGGGATCTTGGCTAGGATGGCGTCTACTGTGCTGTCTGTACGAATGTCGTTCCATGCTAGAAGTAGACGCAATTCAGTTAACATATGATCTAAATATTATGAGACAAACTATACAGCGCCATCTAGATCCAAACGAATGTTTCTGTTGGGTTTGGAAGCCTCAGAGACAGAATAAACAAGAGAGAAGTGTTGTATATTTTTTTTATATAGGACACGTCAAAATGACTTCACCTTTTTTTTTATTCATGATAGGCTTACGTTTGACCTCAATCCCACCTGGTGGTAAGTGACGATGTGGTCTACGATGAATCACGCTTGCCTAGAAGGAACCTATTCACTCGTGACTTGAAAACTCCCAGGTTATAGCTTTCCGGAAACACAAACACAGACTCAGGCTCAGAATCAGCTGAATGTACGCACGAAGAACGACGCTTTTAATAACCAATTACATATTTATATTGATACACAATTCGGCAGTTATATATAGAAACTAGCGACCCGGGACCCGGCTTTGCCCGGGTAATTTTCTTTGCTATAAACCTCACGGAGCCCGAGACCTTCCCAACGAATGCAAAACCGTGGAAATCGGTTCGTGCGTTCTGGAGTTATAGCGTCAGGAAGGAAAACCCGACTTATTTTTATATAGTAGATAAAGCGAGGAACAAGAATAATGGTCTTAAGAGAGAAGATATTTACCTATAGCAGGGTGTAGAGGTTCTCCTGTAAATCTATCCCAAGCGATAGTGGTCTCCCTTTGGTTGGTAATTCCCAGAGTCACTATATCCTCTTTCGAATAACCTGAAAAGAATAAGATAAATACATTAAAAAAGGCTATTGGAGTTTATGGTATGGGGTAGGTAGAGTCGTAGAGACTTGTAATCATGTTATACTTGTTTGTATTCTGTATTTTAGCCGTAAGTTTGCCGGAAAGAGTAAATGTATCATAATTATTTTATTTTTTTATACTACGTAGGTGGCAGACAAGCACACAGCCCAGGGTAGCGGTCACCGTGGCCTATGAACGTGTGCAACACTAAGGGTGTCACACACGCGCTGCCTACCCTGAAGGGAAGGAGGGAGGGCTGGGAATATTTTTTGGTCCCACTAAATAAAAGATGAGCCTATTGACGTCAATTGGAAACCACTGCCAAACTTCGTTATGCTAAAGTAATATTCCTGACAAAGAAACTCAATAACCTGACCGAGGTATCTAACCCTTAATGTCATCCATACTTGAAGTCGCCATTACCACTGCGCCAGTCAGAAAAGCTATTATTAACCAACTATCACGATGTATATTATAAAGTTCATTGATCTCTACATTACTATTCAATAATTCAGCAACACGTAATTAATAAAACATAGGAGCGAGAAATGTACGCTAAACAAACAGCTTATACATAAAACGGCATTACGAATAGTTTTTATTTACAAAAACAATCGTGGCGATTAATGATTCAGAGATACTACCCGTTCGCGCTAAGTTTGCCGCTGTCAACTGTCACGCGTTTGGCATTGTCTCATTGATTTAGTTCTAGTTCCAGTGGGACTACGCTATACTGACGTCATTAGACAGCGTCAAACTGAGCGCGAACGGGTAGTAAAATATGGAGGCTGGTTCGAGACCCACCCACTTCTATCGAATCTTCTAATTGATTAATCTACTGCGTTCTAGAGCATTGTAGCACATTTAAAAAAATGCAATTTTTTGGCTAGTTGTTGCACTACTTGATAAATAGATATAATATATTATGTGAAAGGCCATCGGGTTTCTTCCGGCCTAGTCCGCCCCAAGGATCGTGTCACGGAGATGAAAATAGTTAACGCAGTCTGTGGACTGTTTAGTTTTTAATGAATACCATGCCTACTTTATTGACCGCCAAAACAATATTTTAGATAAGAAATATACGAAAAAAAATTAGTTCAATGGATGACCTTATAGTGTTAAGCAACTTTTGCCAGACAATCAGTAGTTGTTGTCCCACTTCCTGATTTTATAAATTTTATGAAGAATATGGATGGGTGGATGGATGGATGGATGGATGGATAGATGGATGGATGGATGGATGGATGGATGGATGGATGGATAGATGGATGGATGGATGAATGATTGAATGATTGAATGAATGAATGAATGAATAAATGAATGAATGGATGGATGGATGGATGGATGGATGGATGGATCGATGGATCGACGGATGGATCGCTGGATGAATGAATGGATGGATGGATGGATGGATGGATGGAAGGATGGATGGATGGATGAATGTTAGTTGCTCTTACCCGCAAAAACGGCTGAACTTACTTGGATGAAATTTGAGACAGATAGATATTAAGTAGTCAGGATGTTTCATTCCTGTGGGTTGCGGTACGAAAACAGTAATTCATATGGGACGAAACGGGAAATCAAATTGCACCCATACAAAGCCAGAATGAGACACTAGTGTTAAGATTGAGGAATAGGTGCTGTACTTACCTAACTCAATTAACTGGTCGATAGCATTTTCAGCGCATATCCTGATGTGGTGTATGATTTCCAACGGGTCTTGCTCCGACCAGCCTTCTTGCGGCTGAACCTCGGTCTTGTCCAGCTGGTACGACACCAGTTCATCGGAATTCTCAGCTTCATATATCTGTAACAATACACATCTATCTTAATATATATAAATCTCGTGTCACAATGTTTGTCCTCAATGGACTCCTAAACCACTTAACCGATTATAATAAAATTCGCACACCATGTGCAGTTCGATCCAACTTGAGAGATAGGATAGTTTTTGAAACGGATTTCGACATCCACGCGGACGGAGCCGCGGGACACAGCTAGTACTATTATAAAATTCAATGAAAGGAGATGTTTCACAAATGTATGGACCTTGGGCCCGATTCACCCACGATCAGTCCCCTTTCATTATTCATACATACATACATAAACTCACGCCTATAACCCGAAGGGTTAGGCAGATTTCCCACATTTCGCCAGTTTATGTTTAGGTCCCAATGTAATAGATGGCGAGTCTATTGCTATTAACCCCATTATTCCCATATAGCGATTTCCCAGTTGCGTCCAAAGTCTGTACATCTAGTCCTTCTCTAGGGACAATACTCTGAGCAACGGAGATACCTTTTTTTTTATCGTGCGGAAATCCCCATGGATACCACCCCCGTCGGCCATCGGGGGTGGTTATGTCGGGATCGAACCGACTAAAACCGCACGCCGTCTCGGGCCTTAGTAACCGGGGTGTAAGGTTACCCAATGGGCATATCCCTCGCACCCCAGCTGACCCCGGGCCATCTACGGTTTTAAGATGGCCCCCTCGACCCCCCGAAAGGGGGGGGTGGGGCGAGCATCGCGCCACTTCGCTGACGGTGGGGTGTAGGGTGACAGGAGGCCGTCCTGTCACCCAACCGTCGGCGCGCAGACAATCAGCTCGCCCCCCACTCGCTCCCCACTTTGCCATCTGCTAGTCAGAGGGACACGTGGAGAGCCTCGGAGCAGCCCTCTAGAGGGCCACTCCCACCCCGGCCGGATTGGCCGCAGGCAGCAGCGTCTCCCGTGGCGAGTGGGAGGCGCTGCTCGCCTGCTGGTGTTGCGCACGTCCCTAGGCCACGGTAACTGCTTTCCTTCAGGTGGGCCGTGTGCTTGTCTGCCACCTAAGTGGTATTAAAAAAACCTGAACACGTCCTGGATAGTTGAAATTCTCTAGATGAGTACATCTTTGAGCGATGCTGGGGCCACCTACCGAAAATCCTTGCTCACCTCATTAGCAAATACGATAAGTAAGAGACGTTTACAAAAATATTGACTAAGAACGACAGGTCTGGGGTCAAATACGTTATCAAATTTCTGTTATCAGGGCATTCGGGACACGGTTTACGTAAGAACCACGCCCTCGTACTAACAGGCATTTTATAGTATTTACCTTCTTACGATAAGTCGGCGTGGCAGTCGATAGTTACTGCATTATATGTTGGTATAGGGAATATGAGCTACTTATTGCAAAAACGGGCAGGTCTAAAGCATTTGAAACCAGCGGGCTTGCATGAAAGGTTTTAAGACAGTAGAGAGCGTGAATTAGGTAAGAACAGAAGCAGATAGCGCGGGCTGTGTCTTCTATATGTATATGTTAAAGTGGGTTACCTTCAAGGGCCATCTTGGTTTTTACAGGAGTTACTTTTGTCTGACCTTCCAACCACTAGAGGAAAGCCAGCGCCAGTGCCTCATCCGTTGTTTAGCAGGTGCACCGACTCAGCATTCGAAGCTTGGTAGGGAACATGAGAGCTAAGGTGATCTGTACGGGGACTGGAAGGGCGAAAACAAGATAAAAGAATGACTTACCACAAATCTGACAGTCTTTGTACCGTCATCTATTACACCGATCAGGGGCCGCTTAGGGCCCTCCCTCACTGGCATCTCGCTGCCTGCAAATAAAAAAGAAACCTTATTATATAACTAGTAGTTATGTTTTTGATTGGCAGCTTGAATGGTTCAGAATCACTCATACCTAATTTGATTCAAAAAAATATAGTATTGTTATTATTTGTAGAATGAAGTAGAATATTTTTTTATAAGTTTTCATAAGCTATGGAGTCATACTTTTTAAAAATGTAATTTTACTGAATCAAGCCCCAGTTTCGCACTTAAAAAATCAAAATTTAGTAGTAGGAACCTTGGCAGAATAACGTCCATAAAAGTGAATAATATTTTGCATAAAACATATAGGGTGTTCGAGTAGGTACCGAAGTGAATTTGTCAACAGGTATTATTAATAATCGCGTAGTAATCACCGTACTCGTCGAGATAAGCCTAAATTATCTACATAGCGTCAGGTACTGTGATACCGTTCACATAGATCAGGAATTCACCAATCAAATCTAATCTTATAGGTAGTATTTTAATAACATTCCTGGGACGTGTATTATCTAATAGAATCGCCGGCAATGGTCTCATATCGGATGTTTACCGGTACACGAACGTAATGAAAATCTGACAAATAATAAATAAGTACTGATAATACATAGTTACAGTAACTATTAATAAGTAGGATGTCGGCAAAAATAAATGTAGGACTTTTCGAATGTCTAAACGAACAAACTGCTGTTTAAAAAACCTTTTTAAAAACAAGTTTTTATTATTTACAATATTGCATTGTCATGGGACTTCATAAGTACCTATGCCAAATTAAAGCTCAATCGGATAATCAGAAGTGGTCGAAAAATGGCTTGCAAGATTTGATTACAGACAACGGGACAGGTGAAACTAAATAAAAGCTTGTAAAATAGGGAAGAGCGATACATGCGTGTGACACTATTGGCCTAACCAACGTACGGTCCGGTTTTTGAAAAAAAAAAGTCTATTGTAGGGCCTCCACAAAAAAGGACCCTACAATAGAGACTTTTTTTCAGGGCTGTAGTCCCGGATACCTTTCTCTGAATTCGCCCCTGCCTACACTCCTTCCCTGCTAACCCCCCGTCAGTTCACTTACACTTTTATATACACATGCTTGCCATCCTCTGGATAGGTAAACAACCACCATACAACCCACCATCATTCCATTCTCCCCTGACATACCTCAACAACTGTCATTAAACCTTCCATACAAGCTGTCCCTATTTCAAGTGCTACTGACCTGACTAACATCTAATCATCAATTCGTGTAAAGAAAATAACAAGTGTACGTTCTGTACAGTCGACCTCAAATAACCTAACACTTTGTTTGCTTCATAAATAGTAGGCAATATATACTACAGTATGAATGAGAAATTAATTTACGGCAAACCGCAGTATACGGGCGTTAAGGAAAATAGTTTTGTTTATTCTAGTATGACTTGGCTATGAATTCACAACCATAAGTTTTTATTGAGGTAAATGAAATCATACCTGTGTAGCCAGTTTAGCTATACTAGCTATCCACGAAGAGATAGGTATAGTGCACGGCATCTAACTTGACAAGATTTTGCAGTAGTGTGGGCCCCACCACTCCAAAACCTTGCCAAGTTAGATGTCATACACTATACTTGTTTCTCTGCGACGCATTTTGCCACAAACGAGTACTTATAGCGTGCGGCATCTAACTTGGCAAGGTTTTGGAGTAGTGGGGCCCATTATGCATCATTATTATGGCTAGAGGTCTGGTGTAATCAATGATCACACTTTACCAACTTAATTTTTTGGTCCTTCGAACTACGCATCACAACTGGGCTGATCCGATCCTTCAACCTGATACTCTCAAGATTAAAAACTTGGGCTATTTTAAAAGGGAAAGGTATTCAAGAAGGAAGAGGGGAAAAAGAGATGTTCCTCCAAAAAAAAGGCCCAACGGTCATCGTAGGATGTTGTATTATAATATTATACCAACGCGCGAACTTCACTTTCGCGATTCAGTATCGGTAGTGACATAGCAGTATCCTAGCAATTCAACTTGCTGTCGCTAGATGGCGCTGGATACATATACATCGCAACAAAGTCAACACGTTTAGATATCCCTATAACTCGTACCAACTGTTCCACGAAAGGGTACATAAGGCAAAGTACTCCAATTAAAATGAGCCAATATATTGTGAGTATATGCAGCTATCGTGTTGCAAAGAGTAATATAATGCTAATTAATAGTCACGATTTTATGACTGATTGAATGCGTTTAGATGACTAAACAAGCATCGTTTATGCCAAGAGAACTAGGAGTATAGAAAATTATATGCTTCTTGGTTCTGTAGAGCATGCACAAAATACATTGTCCACTATGTAATTGTTTAGCTTCTAAAATATCCCTTGGAGGGGAGGTAGAGTGTTTCGTAGAACGCGAATAACGCAAAGATTTGCACTATTCACACTACTCAGTTGACGGGCGAGCAGAGGGGAGGTAGAGTCGATATGATATGTATTAGGTATATCGGTATTAGGGCCATACGCCCGAAAAATGAAGAGAAGTACCTACGGAAGAATAAAAAAAAATTAACGATTTTTCTTACTTAATTGTTTTTTTTTTCAAACAGCAAACTACAATGTGTATGTCTGTCTATACAAACTTACAAATACATAGGTATACGGTTTGTTCTTCGGAGGTAAACCTCAAAGGTCAATGCTATGCAACAATGAGTAATTATGTTATTTATTACATAACATGTGATGTGAAGTGATGAATGTGATGATTGATGATTCAACAAGACATTGATAATTCAAGCAAAAAAATGTACCTAAGTACAAAGTTTTCCCATTTGGGTACAAGAACATGTTTGTTTTCCTTTCGACAAACAAGGTAAGTAATTTAATGAAGAAGAAGTTGGTGATAATGTGCAAGGATAGAAGCAGATGGTTGGCTGGTGTCTCTGCCTACCCCGGAGGGAAAAAGGCGAGATTATGTGTGCGTATTCACATTGAAGTAAAATTGTTATTATATAGCATAGAAACGCCTCATAATGTAATAGAAAAGATAAGACAGCGTAGCATTTTCAGGTTAATGATACTACATCAACGACCTCAAATTTGTAAATATATAACCGATTCAGCTTATGAATAATGTGTACCTACCTAAAGTATGTACTGTAACAAAATCTATCCGTTTTCGTTTATTCATGTGATAGACACACATACAAACTGATTATAGTTGTCACAAAATAAAAGGCCCACTTTGACAGTTCGTGCCCATGTTCTTAATTTTTTATCAATTGAAATGTCCTAAAGGTAATTACATTTTTCATTGACAGGTACCGCCCACTCGGCTAAGTGTTGTGCATAACGATTTTTTCATGTTGTCCATAGACTATTAATAATCAGTTAAGGAAAGAAAATATCGAGTCAGATATTTTTTTTGAAGCCCGACGCGCACTTTTATTTTTATTTATTTTAATACTTGTGTTTAGATTCTGAAGACTCATTTAATTATTCTTGTTGTTTTTGTGATTGAGTGAATGTTATTGTAAAGAAATATCAAATATAAGTAAATTGACCTTTAATATCATTGTATTGTTTTATAATACCTACAAAATCAAAGGTTAAGCTAATTTTTCTAATCAGAACTTTAATCCAATGCAGTTTACATACATATTCAAATCGATTAAATCCCCATGCAAACTGGATTCGATTCATCCTGAGTATCGAATACCGAATCGTATAGGTACATAACTAGTTACGCCACGAGGACAAACGTCAAAACGGGCCTTTTATTTTGTGTTGAGTATAACTGTTCTGTCACGAGTCCCGAGTCACGAGAACACCATTTACTATAAAAAGAGGTTTGCTTACAATCAAAATGTAACAGAAAGAGTGCTTTTAAATTTCGACAATTTTATATTTTCCATTATAAAACACATATATAAACTCACGCCTATATCCTCGAAGGGGTAGGCAGAGGTGCTAGCACCCACATTTCGCCAGTTTATGTTTAGGTCCCAATGTAATAGGTGGCGAGCCTATTGCAATTAACCGGGCACTTATAAACCTGTGATAAATACACACATAACTTCGAAAAGCATCGAAAAGTCATTTGTGTGTGCCATGGTGAACCTGGGATCGAACCCGAGACCTCGTCTCAGCAGTCCATTACCCAGACCACTAGGCTACCGCGGTTTCTATATAAAATTATATAAGTACGAAAAATGAAAACATGAACACGATGATGGACACCATCCATAGGCCACGGTGACCGCTTCCCATCAGGTGGGTCGTGTGCTTGTCTGTCACCTTACATAAACAAAAACTATTTTTTTTATTTAATCATCACAAACAATTTTTTTTTTTCGTTTCGTTTTTTTTTTCAGAACTAGACGAGATTATGTAAGTAGGTACTTAACTACTTAAAATTTAAATTAGAAACCCAACAAAAAAAGCCTGAAATGTAAAAAAATATTATTTTTAATTTAATATACCATACCTAGTAAAATTTTGAGTTATAAAAGCGTTTCACTGACGATACTGAATATACTGATACATAATAGGAAAATTCATGAAATAGAAAATTCACCCATGCTCGCCTAGATGGCGTTATCGCGGTTTTAAACAAGATATGGTTTCGTTCACATCGCGTGGCTATAATAAGTAGTAAAGTATTGAACTTCACAAACAAACAGACATCTTCAAAAAAACTAGCTGTACCCGCGGAATTCATCCGCAATTTTTACTTGTTGCTCTCGAGATTCGTTCTCGTAGACGCAACTTATAATTCAACATTTTTATGAAATTAATTTTAATTAATTTTTATTTTTTTATTTTCACATTTTCTTTCACACACAACACAGGAGTTCAGACGATGTAATGATACTAATAGTGTATCAATTATCGAATCGATGTATTAAATTGCAAAATTGCATTGCGTGAGTGCTTTCGTGCGATTGACAGGGACGACGTCTTAATTCTGGAATATATTCCACGATTCCAACTAGTCTTGTGAAAAATGGAACAGCATAGGTGCCACCTGCCACCTAGTCTCGTCAAATGCCTAGTCCTTCGATCTGGTCTAGTAGGTATTATACGACTCACCTCTACAACAAACTTCGTTCATTACATTACACATTATTTAAATTGATATTGATATTCTTTCAGTCAATGAGGGAGGATGGCACAAAACAAGATAGGCTTAAAATGAAGCACCCATTTATTTTATTCTAGCTGCGCTGGAGGAGAATGACATGTTGCTCTGACTACAAATAATTTGCCTTTATCTGTAGAAGCATAATTAATATTATAAAGATTAGTAGCATGATGTACAATTCTGCTGAAGGTCAAAGATAAGCGTGACAAGACAGATTGTTGAGACTCTCTCTCTGTCTTTCAAAATCTATTCAAATAAATAAAGTTGAATAGTCTGTTTGTAATATTAAGATAACAGGATTTAAATCAATGCATATGAGTGTATGTACCATAAAATTCTTAATTCAATGCTATGTACGACACATATTAATAAGAGCAATTTTTAAAATTCTGTCTTGCTTTTTGTCTGTTGATAGAACTCTCTGTCTCTCTCTCTCTGGAACTTCTGAGCCGATTTGGACGGGATTTTCACTGAGAGATAAGTAATGTTATAAGGCGTAACATATACATAATAACAGCGCGGGTATAGCTAGTCCAAAATATATTGTAATATTAAAATGCTGTCATATAACTATGCTGTTACAAAATTTTACGCTCATTCTATATCTTAAAATGTAAATGTGAATGAACTTAGCCCTCCACGATTGACGGCTATTAAAATCCTTAATTTTTGATTCTATCTTCAGATCGCTTGATATTTTGTTTTAAATAACAGGATTATTTTGATAAACTAATGCAAATCGAACGTAGAACGTTCAAATCTTTCAGATACCTACTATCTAAAGATAATTTGGATTACCTACCTATTTATTGTTTCTACGCTACTTTGTCAGTCTAGCTCTAGTGGCAGTAGATTAAGCCAATTAGAACTTAAGGAAGTAGGTACGTTACTATCTTTCAGTGTGTACAGTCAGCAAATAAAGTAGGTTAACATATTTCAATTTACTGATCACTTTAGATGCAAGAGCAATGTTATTATATCTACATCACCTTGGTTTAGAGATTTTTTTAATATTGTACACGTCAACATGACTTCGCCTCGCCTGATGGTAATAAAGAATTGTTAAATACTTCATCAACCCAGCGTGAATCCCGGTTCCATCCAGTCTTTTTGAGCCCGAGGTCTGCTTTACGCTTACAGGGAAGCCTCTTGCCGTATATTAGATTAAAATTGGTTAAGTAAAACCGAAGAAATGACCAAAAAGCGAAACCTAACTCCGCGTTAACCGAGACACTAGCATCTGCCAGCTCATTTCTATCGTATCGTACAATGAGCATTGTAAATTATTTAGTGTTCAGCAACTTTTGGCTCTATCTGTACGCAAAATATTTATCTCCAGCTTAGTACGCGTGTAAGATAACGATTAAGTGTAATTAGCGCCTTAGGTAGGTACACGTGAACATTAACATATAATATGAATGGGACATTCACATTCACACGTATTATACTTTCTTATTATTATTATTAGCTCTTATTAAGTGTGGGATAAAATACATTTAAGAAAACATTAACCCAATTATACTCAACTTTGGTTACGTCCAAGGTACCTTTTTGTGTTAAACGTATGTATACTTGAATTTTCTTGGCAAAGTTACACGCACACACTTACATAGCATATTAGTCAGCAACTACGCGACTAACTTCATTCGGTCCGGTCGGTATAAGTAGCGAAAAAAATACAGCATTTCTTGTGTAGTGTAATGGCAAGCCTGAAGCTGGATAATTCTAATGGCTTCACCTTGAACATAACTAGAACAATGAGCCACTTATAAGGAAAACAAAAATGTTTAAATTATTTATATTTACATATTTCAAACTTCCCTTTTCCGCTTACAGATGTAATTAACCGATTTCTTTGTTTCGAAACTACATTTTACTTAGCTCCTAATTATATTATAAAGTTGAAAAAATTGTTTGGTTGAATGGGCTTATGTCAGGAACTACTAGGTCGATTTGAAAATTCTTTGTACCATTCATCCCCAGACCCCATGCTGCGGCTGCAGGTGTTAGTTTTATAAAATTAAAATTTCGTGCGAGTCGACTTATCAACATATTCACGCCTTATATCCGACTAAAAGCCGGGTGACGTAATATCGAAAAGTATATAACTAGTATTAGTGTACATCATTATCAAATAAACCGATGGATTTATTGTATTAATCAACATAATTTAGATTACCTTTGTAAATTGATATGTATGCTTTATTATTATTAGACGGGTATAAAATACAGTAAAAAGAAATTTGCCACGTATATACCATAATATCTACAATAGACCCATAAATATTACCAGATGTTATAAAATTAAATATATTTTCAAAAATAAGTCTTACTACACTACTCATAGTAACGTTAGCAATAAAATTTGGTGAACAAGACAAATTTAAAAACGATCTTTTATCTAAAAAACTGTTGCTCTGTAGTTTTATAATCCTTATGGTTAATATAATTTCATATTTTGTTGATTTCTTGGGTTAGAGGTTTTAAAATGTATGTGGTTTTTAATTATTTTAAACAAACGGAAGGAGGGACGCCCCCAGCCAGAAGGACAGGCAATCTTAAAAATAGTAGCTAGGATATACTGGATGCACAAGACGGATGGGCTGAAATTGTTTTTTTACTTTATGAAAAACTGAATTAAAACGATCAGGGATAAGTCTCCACGCGTTAGATCTAATTACTTCAAAACATCAATGCCACGAACTCAACCATCAAGTTTTAAATAGTACTCTTATCTATTGTAGACGTGCATGACCTTTATTCATTTCGACGTTTACATCATCACCGTCGCCATTTTGTATTACATTTAAAAACAACTTTGCAACATCTGCATTTAGCTCAAAACATTGTCCACATGTGGTGTATTCGGTAATCATTGTTCCGATCGAGTAATACAAAATTAGAGAAAATTATGGCTATTTCAGAATACCAAATCAATACATCGATCAGAAAAAAATTGCTTTCAGTATGAGGACAGAAGCTTTACCCTGCAGGGGAAAAGGTGTGAGTATACGTATGTATGTATATAGTTTCCATTCTTCTTCTTGGTCTTTTCTCGTGCCGATGTTGCCATCGTGGTATAGTAATAGCATAGGTATCGCTCTTCGAGAAGGCTCACTACATCCTTTTTTCTTCTATAATAATTTTCATTAAATTTAACCATTTATAAAAGCAGAATGTAGGTAATCATGTATTGCACATGTTATGATCGAAACACATAACCATAATCGGATGGTCACGGGAGCTACACCGGGTCACCGTGATTGCAAAGGTCAGAGTCCAGTGCAAAGATCGTAAGTTTGATAAAATCTACTGAACAGTTATATCATTAATACGTTATTACGTTGAATATAATAAGTCTCATACAGATTTTTTTGGATTCATGTATGTGTAAAAGTACTGTTTATACATAACGACAATCAATTGATTTGAAGTAAAAAAGAATTACTATGTATTTTTAAATCTAAAGAAGTGGAAAGAATACGAACGCAACCCAATCCACTACCATATGGGAGATATAGTGCATAATCACATAATGCAGTGTGAAATATTTAAGGAAAATGTCGAGGACAGAGCTTAGCTTACCCCACCACCAAATGCGAATTCGCCAGAAAGAGCAATGGCGGATGGGAAGTTGTACAACTTGAATAACTTACTGGCGGCAAATGTGTTCCACCACTGAGAAAATAGAGATAGGAACCGGAGAACACTAGAATTCGCCAAAATATTAATAACTTTTCCTTTCGTGACGTTTTTCACCAGGCAACTCCTACCGCAAAACGTGTTAAGGAACTTCACTTCGATTACGATGGCTACACATCAGCCCGAGTTCTCCAATTATCAGTCTTAGAACATATATTATGTTCAGCAAAATACACAATTCAAAATAATCGTAACTTAAGGAATGACATCATAACAATATGACAAAGTCCAAATGGGTAATTATTTAGTCAGATAATTGTTGGACTTTGAGTTTATTTGTAACAAGGAACAGGTTCGCAATGCAATAATATTTGTAGCCTCTAGTATTGCGTTCTAAGAATTCATGGCCTTTTTTTGCTCAGATTTTTCCGCTGGTATCAATAACCAATTCAACATTTTCAGAAACTGGAGATCCTGCTCACTATAAAAGGGGAATTATATAATGTTATCGGCTGCATTACCAGGCGCACGACATTCGTGTAAGGACTCACTTTCTGTCATGTTGAAATTAGAAAGTGGTAGAAAGCTGCTGATGAGTTAAAGCTGAGGTATCGGACTTGTACTTGGCAGGTTGCAGCTTCAAACTACGGCCATTACACTACCGATTCCTATAATAAGCTAGTTTGGTTAAGTCGAGGAGTTACCGAGAATTGCTATTATCTACTAGAATTTTCTACGATAATAATTTATAGTAGGTACACATCGTATGCCGGTACTATACCTATAAGTTTTATTGCACTAAACTAATGAAGATTAATGTGATAATGATAACTTTTACTGTCTGACTGTAAAGTGTAAACAGTCGTCGTGGTATATTATTATGATGCCTATACTAAAAATGATAAGAAATTTCTTAGTTATCATATTTCTAACTTCATCTACAACTATCCATAAAGAGCTTGTTAGCATCTTCTTACTCATGAATGTATAAATTAGATTTGAGTATTTTATTGTTTGTATGTTTCGACACATCTCAATTAAGCAAACAACTCAATATTAGACCGAGTCTTGTTTGTAAAAAATTTACATGATTTTGTCAAAGAAGACACAAAAATAATTAAATAAGAATAACAGAAATTACAATAGGTTTTCGTTTTTCATTAACAATATAGTAATATTATGAATCTGTAAAATAATATTAAAAGATATACATTAATAGTAACTTTTATTCACATATTTTTGTGCTGACAGTACAAAATCGACGCAAGTTGTCGCAAACGCGATCCTATTCTTAGTTGAAAAAGAAACGCAAGTCCTATTCAGTTACAAGTGAAATTTCGCAATCATTAGCACATCTTACTCAGCCACGATGATCATAATTTTCCACTTTGTTCATTGAATTATTATTACTATGTTTATTACACTTAAATGACTTTAACACGAGTTAGTTGCGAATTTAGTGTGGCATGCGTACACGTTGCGGGCAGAGGCGGGATCAAGACCGCAACACGCTTCCGGATTGGATTCGTTTGGTTCCGTATACATTCACAGCGCATTATTGTTTCTTTAGCGAATCAATTAACTATGGTAATTATTTATCTTCTGCGATTCTTCATTCAACGCTTGCTTTCTTACTATCCTTAATTTGATTTATTTAATTTAGTTTTTAGTAAATTCTCAATGACAGCACAGAGTTAGGAAATGTGCCTATAAACTACAATAGAATCAACCCTCCACTGAAAAATTTTACTATACAATATACAGCCGTAAATAAAAATAAACCATTACAACGTAAAAGTCAATTTAAGATTTATTTATTTGTATACAGCACAGAGCAATTAAAATTACAAATTAAAAAAACAACTAAGGAATTCATTCCGAAGTGCAATTTTATTCATTTTTATAACGTAGGTAAAAATAATTCCTAGAACTGTGACAAGGCCTATCGAAAACAAACCACAAAGTGCTTACAATAGGTAGGTATGTGACGGATTGTGCGTGCGTTACGAAATTATAGTGCAACTGTCGTTATTTACCAACTATTATTTGTAGGTTAGGTACATAAATTAAAGCCAAATGTAAGCATTTTTAGTTTTGCTATACAGTCGCGTACCTACTTATCATAATGAAAAGTACATAGTTTAAGTTGATCTAATTAACTACCGTGCTAAATAATTAATAAACTGTATCTTTATAGCTTAGGTAGACAATACATATTTTTCACATTAATTTGCCAGTTAAATTTAAAAAAGTTGAAAAATTACATGTTTAAGGAATCCTAAAACATACCTTCATCCATTTTATTCAAAAACAAAATCACAAAAACAGCACACAGTACACAATCACAAAACTATTTTAGCGGGAAATTTAAATTCAGAACGCAAAGCGCGGACATTCGCGCGCAAAACTACACACTGACTGAGAGGAGGACGGGAGGCGCGGTGTACACACCCACGCGGCGGCGCGACGTAACGCGAGTCTCACATTCAACGGTACGATGACGTGTAATTTACGTACCTACAAAATATTAATTACCTACCGAAAAACCGCACTGTGTAGTAGTTTAGCGTTTGTACCAAATGTTTATCGTTGGTCAATAGATATATTACAGTATAATAATAGAGCGGTCAAGTGCGAGGCCCAATCGCGCACTCAGGGTGACAATAACCTGTATTAAGTGGGTCAGCTGCACTGCACGTCATATAAGTACGGCAAGAGAAGCGCCAAGAATGGGTGTATATGGGGCGTCGCTAAGTGTCCGTCCGCCATCTTCAGGGACCAAGCTTGCGAGGTTGAGATAAGCCACATTATATAGATACCCATGTTTTGTTTTATTTTGAAAATATACGAAATGGTAGATGAGGCGAATGAATTTCACGGCAAGTATGATAGGACGATTCAAGAAGATTTGCACGAGATACGCATTCAGGAAAGCGGCCGCAGGGCATCAAAATGCAAGCTTTGGATATATGTATATAATAATAATGAACTAGAAGAAAGCCAAGAAAGGGCATACACGATACACCTCTTATTTGGAAAATTTATTGAGTGCCAATCACTTAGCGTAGAAAGTGTTACTTACGCAATACAATCATATAACCTGGAAAGCTATAACCTGGGAGTTTTCAAGTCACGAGTGAATAGGTTCCTTCTAGGCAAGCGTGATTCATCGTAGACCACATCGTCACTTACCATCAGGTGAGATTGAGGTCAAACGTAAGCCTATCATGAATAAAAAAAAAAAAAAAACCAAATTTTGCTTAGGACGCGGATTATGTGTGCCAAGTGGGTGTGAAATGTTTGCGCAAAATGTGCCTTATAAAGGCGCACATTTTTTCAAATATTTTAATGCGCAGTTACTTTCACAAAAATTATAACCCTGTGGATCCGGAACCGGAATCTTAAAAACAAAACCAAGTAAAAAAACGTATATCTTTTTTATACTTAGGTGTTGATTTTTTTTTGTCTGATTAAAAGTACAAGCACAGATTAGATAGTACATAGTTACTTCGTAATGGGGTTCTTTACTTACAGGAAGTAACTACTTACTTGACTGATTGCAATCATGAAGCTATAGATAAACATGGAGGCCTCACTTCCAATACCTACTTGATGCTCAGTCTGTATTTACTATCTTGCTCTCTGTGGGCCGACTTCTCTTTCTAAGTATGATAACCTTCTAAGCAAGAAATCACCATTTAAACAAGTTTAAACACTTACGCGCGGAATTTTATATCACATCCTTGACGCCACGTACTACCGCAACCACGCACTATACAATTTTGCACCATTTTTTGAGTTTATACTTATAATTAACTTTAAATATGTTAAAAACCAAAACAATAATAAACAACCGCCATATTGTTTATTGATAGTTGACATGTAGTACTAATGTTGCCACATTACGTACTGAATCCATAGACAATGGGAATTTAATTCACTGATTTCCTGATTCAACAACCCAATCATGCATAATAAATGGCATATAATTATTCAATTTCCACATTAATAATCGTAGTCGAACTATAGAGTTGTTTATAAATCATTTTACTTGCATTTTTGGTTAGTATGGTCTATTTCTATAATTTACTAGGAGTTACTAATAAGAAGATAGCAACATTGTACAAATACACGAAAGAGAAGTCGGCCCACAGAGAGTGAGATACAGACATGTAGATATTTGGATCAAGCTGTTCTTCCCGGTTTGGCCTCCATGTTTATCTATAGCTTCATGATTGCAATATTATCTGTTTTGCTTGCTTATCTTGAGGGTACATGCATGTTTGGACAATAAATAGGAGATTTCGTCCAGATTTACTGTTTTATATCCACTTCCGATGATGGATATACTAATTACCGCTTCAGTAATAAAAATTTATCTACATCATAAACTTTCTGAAACGAATCAATTATTTAATGATTTACCACCATTCATGTTCACAAATCCAATAACAATTTTTTGGACTAGTTATACCGAACAGGTGATCTCATCTGACCAATCAATAGCAACTTATTACATAGTTATATCAATAAAAATAGAACAGGGATGCAAATCCAAGCCAAGTAACTTTAATTGCCGATAAATTAACTATTCATTCTACAGATGCCACATTGCTCTAATACTTTTCTGATGATTAATGACAGGTAAATACTGAATGAAATGACTAATTGATGCTACCCACGACCATGTGACTAGCCTTTTCTTAGCTCAGAAAATTGGCAGTGTCACCCAACGTGGGAATACCGCCAGCCTTCAGGGCTTGTAAGCAAATGACATCGATATGGAGAGGAATATTTTAATATATAAATCTGCAGTCTACTAACTTAAACTGCGGTAGCCTAGTAGTCTGGGTAATGGACTGCTGAGACGAGGTCTCGGGTTCGATCCCAGGTTCACCATGGCACACACCAATGACTTTTCGATGCTTTTCGAAGTTATGTGTGTATTTATCGCAGGTTTATAAGCGCCTGGTTAATGGCAATAGGCTCGCCACCTTACATTAGGACCTAAACATAAACTGGCGAAATGTGGGTGCTAGCACCTCTGCCCTACCCCTTCGCGGATATAGGCGTGAGTTTATGTTATGTTATGTTATTAACTTAAACGCAACTGTGACGGCCCTATGGCTCAGGCCCTCTCGTAGCGCCATTGCCGTGAAACCAGTTACTTACACCACGATGGAAACATCGACATGAGAAAAGAAAAAGAATGCAATTGTTACATAGTTTTTGTGACAGAGAAAAATGCAGAGAGGTGTTGTAATTAAATTTCCTTGTGAAAAACGCGTGACGCTATACGGGGTATGTCTAAATGCACTAAATAATTATTCACGCAATGCAAAGGAATTGTGGACAAGACAGTAAGTCGCGTACCAGTGGACGACAAAATATTGACGTAGTCCAGCTAACAGCCAAAAATAGCACTTCGCAATATCGTCTGTTGTATACGTCACAAAATTCGCACGACTACGCAAAAAAACATCGCCAGAATTATGTTTACACAAAAATGTTATGTACGATGATATGAAGTGCGTAAAATATTTAGTTGCTTAACAAAGAGAAGAGACATGTGGGGTTGGTATACGTAAATGTTCTGGTGATGTAAATAACAGTACGTAATACACGACACAGAAGTTTATTGACGTAAGACACACACATAGAATAGTTAGAAGAAAACAGAAGGAGAAGAAGAGGATAGCACAGTTTAGGGTTAATTAGAGAGAAATGTGAAAACAATAGATATAAATTTGGTAACGCGGCGCGTGGCGGATCGGGTCGATGAACGATACGGACGTATGGTTTAGTATCATAACCGAGACTGAAGGTCACCTTAGCAAAGTGCATTGCGTTAAGACGAACTGGGCGTGGCCTGCCGGCTGCCCACCATGTACATACTCGCGCCACGCTCGGCGCCGTTAGTGTAAACAGAAACGAAATAATAATAAATACATAATATATATATAATGTACCTACATCACTCCCCCCCAGAGGCTGTGTCTACGGTCGATAGTAATCCGGGAATCGAACTCTGCGGCCTGAACGGGTAGTCCGGGCATGCGGCACAGCTGGAGTATCCTGACTAGGTTCCGGGAGAGGAACAGTAGGAGGTGTGGGGATAGCTGAAGGTACGTTGTTAAGGGTAGGGTCCACGAGTATATATGCCGGCTTAAGGCGGTCAATAGTTACCGTGACACTTTTACCCTTAACCAAAATCTTAAAAGTTTTGTCCCCACGTTCGAGCACTTCATATGGGCCGGAGTAAGGAGGTTGCAAGGCACCTCGCAATGCATCAACCCTAAGAAATACATGAGTCACAGTATGTAAGTCTTTAAAAATAAAGATTTTGTCTTTATTGTGGCGTGACGCTGGAGCGGGACAGAGCTTTTGGGCAAAATGGCGTAGGCGAGTAGTGAAATCCGATAAATCGGTTGATTCTGGGGGAGAAGGCTGGAAAAATTCTCCCGGAAGACGTAGAGGCTCGCCATATACCAGCTCAGCTGATGATGCTTTTAAGTCCTCTTTGTAAGCAGCTCTTATGCCTAATAACACGAAAGGTAAAGTGTCGACCCAGTTAGCATCTGCATGACACATCACGGCTCCCTTCAACTGCCTGTGAAATCGTTCCACTAATCCGTTACACGCTGGCCTATACGCGGTTGTTCGGCGGTGTTTGAATCCTATCATTTTTCCAAGATATTGGAAAAGTGCGGATTCGAACTGCCGACCGCGGTCAGTTACAATATCCGTTGGACATCCATATCTGGATATCCACGATATTAACGCCTTGCCTACGGTTTCCGCTGTTATATCCACCATCGGCATGACTTCAGGCCAACGGGTAAAGCGGTCTACGACAGTCAGGCAGTAACGGAAGCCTTGTGAATATGGGAGTGGACCCACGATGTCAGCGTGAATGAACGCGAATCTGGCGTGAGGCAGATCGAACGTACCCAAGGGAGCAGATACGTGACGGTTTACCTTCGAACGTTGGCAAGCCAAGCACTTACGAGACCACTCACGACAGTCTTTACGCATGCCAGGCCAGACGAACCGTTCTGCCACCAGCTTGGTGGTTGCTGAAGCGCCTGGATGGCTGAGATTGTGAAGGCTGTCAAAAAGTGGTTTTCTCAGTGGTCGGGTTACAAAAGGACGAGGTTGTGATGTGCTGACATCACAATAAACTTCCCTCGTGCTGCCAGGAATATTGAGCTTTCTCAGGCGAAGTGAAAGTTCACCACCTACAAATTGTAGAAGTTCTGAGTCATTAGCTTGAGATTCGGCTAACTGATCCAGGTCAATTGGCATCTGCAATTCTTCGATTCGCGATAGTGTATCGGCAACGACGTTATCTTTGCCAGATATGTGGCGAATGTCGGTAGTGAATTGCGAGATGAAGTCTAGGTGACGGTACTGACGGGGCGAACACGTAGCCTTTCGTTCATGGAAGGCAAACGTGATCGGTTTGTGATTAGTAAATACGATAAAGTGCCTAGCCTCAAGCATATGTCGAAAGTATTTAATACTTTCGTAAATTGCTAATAGTTCGCGATCATAAGGCGAATATTTTTGCTGGCAAGGGGTAAACTTGCGCGAGAAAAATGCAAGTGGCTGCCAATTGCCATCCTTGAGTTGCTGTAAAACTGCACCCATTGCAGTGTCAGACGCGTCGGTTACTACCGCTAGTTTGGCATTGCAGTCAGGGTGTGCGAGCAGTGCAGCATTAGCAAGGCTTTGCTTGCACTGGTTAAAGGCGAGGAGGGCTTCGCCAGTTATGTCAACTGGTTGGGAGGCCTTCACCGAACCAGCGAGTAAGGCATTAAGAGGGGCTTGGGTAAGGGCTGCATTGAGCAGAAAACGCCTATAAAAATTAATCATGCCCAAGAAACGCCTCAGTTGCCTGACAGTTTTTGGAGCAGGAAAATCTGTTATGGCTGCTACCTTGGAGTTTAGAGGCTTGGTGCCAGCTTCAGAAATGTGGTAGCCAAGAAATTGAACCTCTTTGGCTCCAAAGACGCATTTAGCTGTATTAATGAGCATGCCATAGTCGTTCATGCGCTCAAACAGCTGTTGAAGGTGACTTTCATGTTCGAGCTCATTTTTAGAGAAACAGAGTATGTCGTCGCAATATGGATACACAAAATCGAGACCTCGGGTCATCTCGTCGACGAATCTCTGGAACGTTTGTCCAGCGTTGCGCAAACCGTAGCTCATATGAGTCATCTCGAACAAGCCGAATGGTGTTGATAGCGCCGTCTTCGGAATGTCCTCCTCGAAAACAGGAATCTGGTTATAAGCCTTTACCAGATCTATAGTGCTAAAGAACCTACAACCAGATATAGCATGGGCAAAGTCATGAATATGACGAATGGGATAACGGTCTGGGATGGTGCGTGCATTGAGCATGCGATAATCACCACAAGGTCGCCAGCCGTTATCCTTTTTTGGAACTAGATGTAAGGGAGAAGCCCAGGCGCTTTCGGAGGGGCGTGCGGTACCGTTACGTAGCATGAGTTCAAATTCCTTCTTAGCTATCTGTAGTTTATCCGGAGCGAGCCTGCGGGGAGTACAATGTACGGGCGGGCCGGGCGTGGTGCGAATATGATGCACAGTCGTATGCTTCGGAGTCCACGGAGTACCTGAAGGGCGTATCAGATCAGGATACTTACCAAGTAACGTGTGATACTTCGTATCGCCCATGACGACCTTCACCGAACATACATCTATATTTTTAACAATACAAGCGCTAGAAAATAAGGTAGTAGTATTATCAATAAGGCGTTGATTACGAACATCTACAACAAGGTTATAAAAGCTAAGAAAATCTACACCAATTATAGCTCTAGTAACGTTAGCCACTGTAAAACGCCAAGGAAAGTCACGTCTTAAACCTAAATTTAAATTAATGTCTATGCTACCGAAAGTGTCTATAATAGTTCCATTAGCGGCACATAACTGGAAATCAGTTTTTGCACGTCTGTCACGGATCGCAGACTGCGGGAACACACATAGGTCACTTCCGGTGTCCACGAGGAATCGGGTGTTCGTGTTGCGGTCGGTGACGAAAAGGCGACCTGAAGATGTCGGGCAGTCGTCAGTCGCCATTAGCGACTGCCTGTGTCTTTTCCCGACTTACCATAGTCGCAGGGGGTGATGCAATGACGCGCCCTAGGTCCAAATCTGAGGTGGTACCAACAAATAGGATACTTGCGGTAATTTGAGGTCGATCTGGAACGGGAACGAGACGATGAGGGCTCACGATGGGGACTGGATCGTTCGTGAGGACGGCTCTGTCTACGCGATTGCTCGTCAATCTTGACTGCGAGACGCTCCACCATCTTCCTTAGCTCTGCAATCTCACTCGCTGCGCTACTACTCACTGGAGGCTCTGCAGATGTTGACGCCACCACAGGTGGAGAAGTCAAGTCGTAGATGCGGTCGGCTAGGTCAGCCAGCTGCTCCAGGGAGTGCGTGGGTTGTGACGCCAACAGCGTCTGTACGCCAATAGGAAGCTGGTTGCACCAAATCTGCTTCACGATGTCGTCGGCAGCAGATGTACCGGCCAGGTCTTGCAGGTGTCGCAGATACTGAGAAGGCCTACGGTCACCAGGTTTTTCTTGCGACAACAGTTGCTTAACCTTCACCTCGTGCGAAGCGGACAGACGACGAAGAAGTTCGCGTTTGATCTTCTCATAGCGTTCTTTCACTGGAGGGTTCAGTATAATATCTTTAACCGTCTTGGCGTGTTGTAAGCTCAAGTTGGTTGCAACAGTACTGAACTTAAAAGAGTCATCGGTAATATGAAGGGTATCAAATTGACTTTCTAAAAGCGCAAACCACAGTTCCGGATCTTCCGTAGAAAATTTTGCTACCTTAATAGTGTAATTCTGTTGGAATTCGGAAGTTGAGTCGCGGCGTCTGGCACGCATTTTAGTCGGCGGCGGCGCTCGGTGCGTAACATTCTGATCCGGGTTAGGCGCGACGGTTTTCACCGAATCACTCGCGTCACTGTCACTAGTGCTAACACTCATTTTATATTGTCCAAATAGGGGTCACCAGTTGTGGGGTTGGTATACGTAAATGTTCTGGTGATGTAAATAACAGTACGTAATACACGACACAGAAGTTTATTGACGTAAGACACACACATAGAATAGTTAGAAGAAAACAGAAGGAGAAGAAGAGGATAGCACAGTTTAGGGTTAATTAGAGAGAAATGTGAAAACAATAGATATAAATTTGGTAACGCGGCGCGTGGCGGATCGGGTCGATGAACGATACGGACGTATGGTTTAGTATCATAACCGAGACTGAAGGTCACCTTAGCAAAGTGCATTGCGTTAAGACGAACTGGGCGTGGCCTGCCGGCTGCCCACCATGTACATACTCGCGCCACGCTCGGCGCCGTTAGTGTAAACAGAAACGAAATAATAATAAATACATAATATATATATAATGTACCTACAGACAAATGATCTGGATAAAAAGGCAATTCGAGGGGACTAACTAAACAAGTAGAAAGAAACGTATAATTTCCAATCGAGTTAAATGGAAGTTGAATTGGAGAACATAAAGGCAGTATGCAGCAAAGACTAATGGAACACGATCTCTATCAACTCGACTATCAAGAAAAAACAAGGTCGAAATAGAGATGAGAAGAACATTGTAGAATATTACTCGTGCAAAAAGCAACTATTACAAAGAGGTCAACTATTATTTTTATTACGTACTGCATCATTTTATTCTACCTGCTATATAAAAAGCATATTTGTATGCCACACACAACAGTATGTAGGCGCCTTTTACAAATATTCACTCTTAGCTACTTGTGGGAAGACATTAGCATGGGTTATAACAGAAAAACTTCTCGGTAAAATATTGTATAGCTACGTAACATGTGATATCCAATAATGTAAATTTTGAGACGGATCACACGCCAAAAAAATCACAAAGATGAAACCGTTTTGGTGCCAAAAATTAAAGAACGCAAGAAACAGCATATAGCTATAAACAAGGAAACACCACAAAAAAACGCAAGAAACAGCAGTGAATATAAAGAAGGAAACACCACAAAACTACTGTACAAAGTTACCCTTGTACCACTTTAAGTGCTACGAGCAGTATGAAACATTCTCATCATTTTGGCTATTATTATAAAGAATATTGTTAAACAACTTAAAAGAGACGCATTTGCCCTTGATAAATATTACGTTCATTATACTCGGAGTTATTTTTAATATACAATTGTGAGTGTCACATGATTCATTAATTGTCACAGCAAATGATTCATCGTCCAATTATGCGACTAAAATTTGGTTTATGTTGTTTTTAATCTAGGACATTGTCATTACATCTGGATACGATCGGGCAATATTAGTTGAAGTCCGATAACGCTCTTAATATACCCAGCAAACGTTTGTCTTAGCTCATAGGAAGCACCGTCAATATCACTGAATGAAGTGACGAGAGGATTCTTAGAGAATATTTGAAGGAGTAAGTATACAAGATTGCAAGGATGGTTGCTTGCGTCCAATGGTATAATTTGATTAACATGAGAAAAGTTAGACGTACCTAAGTATATGAATCTGTGTGAGTACAAAATACTCCATATCCACAGTCATAGACTAATAACGCTAGCCTATAAATTCTTTGTCCACAGTCATATATTTCAGATTATGGTGTATTTTGTGAACGTGTTTAGAAAGTTCAAAGAGAATATTTCCTGTATTACCGGTACGCGAACCGGTAAACGAAGGGCAATAACATTGCGAAAACTGTACGCGGCAAATCAGGTTTTTGGAATCCGTATAATGTTCGAACATGCCCTATAAACTGCTTACTCAAAGAGCACATTTCCATAAGGCGGCTCTCCCAATTCTTAGTGTTACGGACTGGATTTACCTCTGCTAACGAACTCTAGACTAAGGAACTCCGCTTTCATTTCTTCATCTACGAGTATCTGCCCTTATCCCAATTATTTTGGTTCGGCGCAACATGTTATTCTCCTTCATACGTTCCTGTCAGATCCTCAGTCACGCCTTTCCTTGCCATATCCTCTTTCACGCATTCCATCCATCTTTTGTTAGGCCACCTCTGCACCTAAGCCCTCCACATTCATACTTAGAACCTTTTTGACAACATTACTCTGCTTTCATCACAGATTATCTGATCTTTTTACAGATTTTTTTTCTTTAGTCGTGCTCTGCCATATTGTTTCCATTGTAACCCTCTTCAACATTAAGGGTCAAGCCCATACCGAGGTATAGTATGAAAGATTTCTTATTAGGGAGTCGATCAGTCAAAAATTGAAACTTGACATTCAACTACATTTGTTTATTGTGTTCCATAAGAACATTTACATTTTATCGGCGATAATTTTCTTGATGCAGCCCCGTGCGTGATTCGTCTCTAAAGAAATGAGTCTTTTTAGCCACGAACCTAATAGATTTTACTGCCATTTCATTGATTTAAGAGACTCGAGACAAACGAGTCTTCCCCATCATGCTATAGTGGTTGGAGTCACATATGAATGATCCATGTGAAAATATATTTTTTCTAAATCTATCTAAAACATGGTCGACTAAATGTCACCTTGCCGTGAATGTCGGAGGTGTGTCTCTACGTAATTATTACCGATGGCGACATGTTTGCTTTAAAGGTCGAATATTGTATGTTCGCGTCTCAAGGTGAACTAGCACAGCAGACGGTAAAATGATAAATTTTTAGTACAGAACAAACCAGTTGGTTTTTGCATTCACTGGTTGAGCAAGTTTACTGCAATGCTTCAAATAAATTGTTTTTCGTATTTACGGTGTTCTCCGTCTTCTTTGGAGCCCAAATCAAACTCTACTGCTGGCTAGCACACCTGACCTGCTGATTAACGGATGAGGCTATGGTGGCGCAGGCTTTCGTGTCGGGGTTGCGAGGTCAGAAGGCAGTCGCTTTCGTGAAAGTGAACCGAACGAAACCGTAGTTTCGTGCAAATACGTAGAGCAGCGAATGTACTCATACAAAATAGCGAATTTGTCAAAATTAGAGCAAAAACTGTACAAATGTGGCTATTGTAGGTTGGTGGCATAATTAATGAAAAGTTTACATTCAATTTGTTATTCCATTACAAATATAATATTATCAATCTAAGGGCAAAGTACAACATACTTTCAAAGCCAATAAATAACAGCCATAAAAGTGGTGCGTAACAGATAACAACGAAAAAGTATTTAGGTTAATAGATATTTATCTATCATACAGTAATTTGATTAAAGCAAAAAATTAGTGAATTGAATCTGGTTGATAAGTAAGCCTTTGCATCTGATGGTTTTTTTTCTTTAGGTACATACTAGAGGCCAAATAAGATCCAAATTCAACTAAAGTTTAGATTCCTGCATTTCTTTGCCAAAAAGTGCATCAAATTCTACTTCACTTCATCCCTGAAATTTGGCTCAAAAAGTGACAGATATCTTTATTTATTGTACAACTAAAGTTTTGACTGCTTTTCTTGAAGATTCATAAATCAAAACAAATACCTACCTACTAGTACTTGGATAGCCATTATGTTCAAGTTTCCTGAATATTATTTTTTGTGCCTAGCAAGTGTATTAAAAAATTTACTGTCTTGGCTTCAAGGAAATTCAATTAATTAGTAGGTAAATATAAACTTAAATAAGAATGTATCTTTTTTTGTGTGTGTTGTTTGTAGGGCTGTCCAGGAAAAAAACTAGGTACATTTCATCTAAATTTTTTTTCCTGTACCTAATGTTGTACCAAAAGTTTTATGTTTTTGTTCAGTGTCAGTAATTTGGTAATGGGTATGTATAATTATGGGTAGTAGAAAATAAAATGAATAAAAGAATATTCTACGACATTCTACACAGCACTCTATACACTCAAAGTAAGCCTAGTTTAATTAGCTTGTGTTATTAAGTAATAGTGTTTATTTTTAATATACCAAGAAGAACTTAGTTATATACTTAAGAAATAGTATAAAAGAAATAGTAGCAGCCCTGAACAATAAAACCTCTATCTATGGCTTGGTCTTTGGTACATATCACCGGCAATCCTAATCGATAACCAGCGATTAAATGGGTTTTGAATAATTATAGATAATTAAGTACTAGGGTACTTGGAAAGAATAATGATCTATTAAAAATGTTTATAAAATATTTTGATAACGACATTAGCACGACATGCATTGACCATGGACGTTTAAAAGAACTTTTTTTTACGTCCAGTCCATCCAAGACCCTGACACGAAATCAATACCGATCGCAACATAACCTGTTAAAACTCAGCCATAAAACCGTGTATAAAAATGTAAATCATTACAGAAAATACAAGTCAATTATTAATGTTGCATTTTACTTTAATACTGAACACATATTTTGTGTAAAACGCTATAAGTATTTAAAATTCGGTAAACAGGTATGACTTACCTTTTAAATACTTGAACTGTGTGAAACGAATATTACACTATTTTAATTAATATACACGTAATACACTGACATGCTTTTTGTTATTTTTCAGATTTTCTTGTTTTTATTGTGATATTATTTAGGTACCGAGATAAAAATTATTAGAATATTATACGACATGCGTGACATAAATGTGTCAAATCGGACTGTCATTTTTTATTTTTTCAGTTACCACCTTAGAGATGTTAATAAATAATCGACTAAGAATTTGTACCTTTTTAGCATTACTTTTTAGCCACCTTAACCTTGACGTCCATGTCGTCCTGTTGTGTCAGTAACAAACGCAATCAATAAAAATATTAGGCACTAGGCACCCACCTAATAGATACCCATTATTTTTAAAAGTTAGTTTAGAGTACAAAATAATGTAGTTTTAGTTTAGTACCTACTGTTATAATTTTCTGACTAATAGGTTAGGTACCTACTGTCTGTTTTTAGGTCCATCCCACCAGTCCCATTCATCCAGTCCATCTGATTGTTTTCTTCCGAATGAAAGTCACCCAAAAAATTCTAGTATTTCTTCATACTGGTATGTTACAGTTTTTTTTTGTTTGCTGCTACTATTACTACTTTTATACCACTAAGTAAAATAGTATAAAAAATACATGTGGCACTCGGAGACTGCCGCGGTAAAAGTTATTGCAGCATTTTATTCAATAGGTACTAGCTGTACCCGTAACTTTGTCCGCGTGGAATGTAATAAAAAATGTAGCCTAAGTTACTTTTCAATACATAAACTATCTGCCAGTGAAAGTCCCGTCCAAATTGGTCCAGCCTATTATATAGCCGGAACAAACAGACATACAGATAAATTTTTAAAAAATAATATATTTTGGTATGTGTACCGTATATACATTCCTAAGCATGTAGTAGAAAGGGGTTATTATAATATTACAAACAGACACTCCAATTTTATTTATTTGTATAGAATAAATGCATGGATTAACTATTCAATACCTTAATATTATGAGTATGCGAATACTAACTACTTATTTATCAAGTGAATGTTGGCCATTATGCTTCTACAAGCCCGTACTGACAGTGCGTCAAACGTAGAGGAGAGCTTCTGGGCTTTCATTATATTAATCATAAATTATAAATAGCTGCTGGAATCACTCGACTATACCTTATTAGTCGAATAAGCAAGGTTAGTACGTTTTGGTAAAAAAGTCTATTAACATCACTAAACTATTTTGACATTTAGGTTTGTTGTCATTTTCCAACTGACTTGAAGTTTTGTCTTAATCTTTATCCAATGTTGTTCTAGTTTTGTGTAAAATTAAATAAGAAAATCACACTTGTTTTTCAGTTTTTACTGTAAAATAGTTTACAAGTAAGGGATAACATAACATGACGTCAATAGCTGGAGTATTAAACAGCTTAATTAGTGGAAAGAGAGATGTGTGCTGCTTATGTTTGAACTCTATTCAAGACGACCCGATTCAAATAACTGATGATGTAGTTATTGATATTAATAACAAAGAATGTGATAGAGCTGTTGAAGATGTGCTTAAGTCCATTTTTGATGAAAGGGTAATGAATATTCAATTGTTTTAGTAATGTGAACAGTACTACTCGTTCACGCTAAGTTTGCCGCTGCCAACTGTCACGCGTTAAGCGTTGTCTCACTCACTCAGTTCTAGTTCCAGTGAGACAACGCTATACCGACGTCATTTGACAGCGGCAAACTTACCGCGAACGGGTACCTTTGATGTCGTGTACAGTGCTTTGACTGTCTGCTACGAAGTACATTCGAAAGGGTTCGATGCCCACTCAGTGCGTGCATAAATATAGTTTTCACATAGTAAGCATAGCTTCTAGCTTGTATTGTGGGTTCCAGGAGGCCATTAAACATATTAATAAATACTCATTTGTATTGTTTTGTTTACAGATATTTAACTACATAACTGCTTTCAATACAATATGCGAACAGTGCATGAAACTGGCAATAAATTTCAGCAAATTCAGACAAATGAGCCAGATAAATTCTGAATATGTCACAAATGTTCTTGACGCAGTCACCAACAGCTTCGAATACGCAACAAATGAGTATAGTGACAGTAAATCGTTATTTGTGTCATTAAACGTTGAGGACTTCACCAGTAAACAATACTATGACACAAAACGAGCTCCCACAACACGAAAATCGGCTCTAAAACGATTCCATAGCTTAGATAATAATATACTTAATTGCCATGTATGTAACAAAGAATTCCCAACTGTATGGAATTTAAGGAATCATCATTTACGAGTTCATGCCCCAAAAAAATACAAATGTCCGGAATGCCCAAGAAGTTATGGTTCTGCTGTATTTCTGGAAGGTCACAGAAAGGAAAGTCATTGCAACATTGTGTGTAGCGAATGTGGGAAGACATTCTATAATAGGCATACGTTAAAAATGCATGAACTCGGCCATCATCTGACACTGGTTTGTCAGGACTGCGGCCGAGTTTACAAGAATAAAGCTACATTCAAAAAACATAAAGAACATAACGTTTGTGGACAAAAAACTAGAGCCAATCCATCAGAAGCAAAGTTTACATGTGATTATTGTAACAAAAAATATACTCAAAAAATGTCTTTAAGAGTTCATATACAATATGATCATGGAAATTACAAGTCTCACATTTGTGAATGGTGTGGTAAAAAATTTTGTTCGCAAAGTCGTTTAAAAGCTCACACTGTAAAACATACAAAGGAAAGAAACTTTCCTTGTACAATATGTGGAGGAAAGTTTGTATCAAAAGAATCTTTACTATATCATACACGGATACATACAGGAGAAAAGCCATACAAATGTCCACATTGTGAATTTAGATTTCTTTCAGCGTCACGTAGATCTGATCATGTAAAACGTCACCACTTAGGGGGAACACTAGAATGTGATATTTGTCACAGCAAATTTAAATCAAGACCATTTTTGCAAAAACACAGAAAAACGCACATGAAACAAAATGATAAGATTGATTCAATCCATGGAGTTACGAAGACATCTAAACCAAATAGTAAGAATCATGTGTTGACAAGAATTAATTTAAATCCAGAACTTTCTTCCAAACAAATATGGAAGATCAATGAATTAGATGAAGACAGTATTGATCTCCATAACATGATTGAGTCAAAAGATATTCAAATACATCACTTTGTTAATGAATCTTATGAAGAACATGAACAGTCTTCCAATGTTAAAGTATTTTTAGAAGTGCCCGAAGATACTGATGAATATAACTTCTGAAAATGATATCAATAACTCTTGGGACATCCTACATCCCTAGTATAATTCTATACCTTTACTATAGTTGGCTAATTTACAGTCATATCATGTGTACATATTTTCCCTGAAGTGATTGCCACCTAACCTTCACAAGCCACTGGCAATATCGAAGTTCGGTAGTTAGCCCACTTGTCGAACCTTTTAGGGCTCCGACTATACATAACAATGTTTGGCACCTGGACCGAAGGCTTAACATGCTCTCTAAGCATGGAAACATCAAGACTAATGCAGAAGACATATTCATGCTTAAATAATTAAAAATAAAAATATTTGCACAGGTGGGAATTGAACCTGCGGCCTCAGCCATGGTAGTTGAATGCTCTACGGTCACGCCACAGTGGTCACCAAAATGTGTGTATTTAAAGAGGCAAAATACATCACATTACTTCTTGTAGTATAATTTGTAAAAATGAAGGTATTTATGAATCGGTTAATAGTTAGTAGTACTAGTACACTAGGCGCCAATTAAAACAGCAAGGATTAAGAATTCATATGCACTGTATGATTTAAAATGTATATAAGATAATAAACCTCACTAACTGATGGAGGTAAATTAATAAATGAACGATAGTAAAGCTAATGAATTACCAAATCATGTGTCTAACTGTAGTTATAACTGCAAAGCTACTGTGTGTACAAAAATATTTATTTATGCTTGGATTATTCTCATTATTCGGAAAGTTCGATAAATATATAGAAAAATATATGAAATCAAATGGATATTTTTTTTCTATACCTAATCCTACTGTTTCCTGCCAGTCATGAGTACAGGTACCGCTACGCAACTTGGCCATATACTTCAGATGCGCAGTTGAGGAATGAGGACCTTTGAGTCACTTTTGGTGGTGAACGCGGTGCGCGACTGCGGAGGCGCATCAAGCAACCAATCATAAATTCTACGAAACCAATGGCGGGCCCCTCAAAAAATACTTGGGTTATGATGAGTTATGATATTGATATTGGTTAAATTTTAACGAATGTTTGGTCACAATCGGTAAGTCATACCATGATGACCATGAACATGCATGACTCCACGTCCACGAGTGAACGCGAAGCCCTTCATTCTTTTTTGGACTTCTTTCGGACTGGACGATTCAGAAGTTTCAGAACGGATAATCTTTCTGTCAACTTTCAAAACGTCAAACCGGTAGATTCGTAGGCTGTCATTCTGTATAAAATTGTTATTTTGATTTTTGATATTTCATTATCATTTTAATTCGTTAAAACGGGAATGTTGTGAATATAATTTCTACTCAAAAATCATTGTACACCCCTTGAATCCCACGATGACTTTTCTAGAAGATACACTGATAATCTTGATATCACAAGTGAGTTTCATGTAAACAATTGTACAGGTTATTATGACCTGTATTTGTGTATTATTGACGTGTTGTTGTCTCATTGGTGTGTTTTTTATTAAAGCGAGACCATTCTTTAATAACTGTGATATAAATTCGTAACGAAAACAGCACTTTCTGCCATGATTCACGATAAAAAACAAGAATGATTTATAGGTCTTGGTGAGGCCCTATACAAACCTCAAAACAAATAATGTCACAGTAAATAACATATTTATGGATAGTAATATTATTTCCTTTATTCAACATTTGTATAAATTATTATTTTAAATTTAAATACAAAAAAACAACATACATTTAAAATATAAAAAATAGTAACCCACCGATATAAGCCCTATCCACTGGTAGCTATCATCAGTGGTTAGGGCTCCAGAGAGTAGAATCTCCTTCCAGTATATGCTGTGTTAAAGACTACCACCTATAGCATGAAGTCTTTGCATAACACAATCCTTCAATTTACGCTTTTGAGATGTTGATTAAGGCTCTTTGCAATCGGTCCCTGAACAGATTCTACTATTGAAACAATATACATAATTATATACTATAATTTTTTTTAATTCAAGGGACTCAAAATATAATATCCTTTCAGATATTTTTCTTTGTTGGCGGTTGGATATTCTTTGTGAAGCAGTTATTCCGTGACTATGAGGTCCATCATACATTGGTACAGCTCATATTTTCCGTTACATTTGCTCTCAGCTGCACCATGTTTGAGCTGATAATTTTTGAAATCATTGGATATTTGGACTCCAGGCAAGTATTGTATTATAGATATTGCAAATAGTAGAGAGAGAGATAGTGAAAGAGAGAGAGAGAGGTAGATTGAGAGAGAGAGAGGGGGGGAGAGCGAGAGAGAGAGAGAGCTTAACTAAGTAGTTAGAACAGGTGTTAAACCCTAGGTCCAAAATTTATATGTTAGTGTTACAACAAAATAAAATAGTAATTTTTTATGAAGAAATTATATTTATTATAATATATAAAAATATTATAATTATTTTATGGACAAAACATTAATTCGTGTATTTCTGCTGTCGGCCACTTTCTTCTTGCGTCATTTTGATCTGTGAAACTTGTCTGAGGGTCTCAGAGCCCGCCCTGAGACCCTCAGACAAGTTCCCGAACTAGGAGAAAATACCAAGTGCAAACTTGAGAAAAAATCTTTTTAAAAGAAATAATTTTATGGACAACATAATAATAATAAAAAAAATTATGTTGTAACCATTAAATTTAAAAAATATCTAGTTATAGTACACATGACACGTATGTTTAACATACTTACATTATTATGGAGAATGTTTCATAACTGCTTATGTTTGTTATTTGCAGTTCCCGATACTTCCATTGGAACATGGGTCTGTACTCACTACTCTTCATGGTGATAGCACTTATACCATTCTATATTGCGTACTTCTGCTTCAGTAATATTCGATTTGGTAAGTTAACTAACAATTCTTAATCAAATTTAGTGCCTGCGCTTCTCATGTGGGCACACACATTGTGCAAATTGTATAGATTTTTGCACGATATTGCGCAAATCATCTGCACGAAATTAGTTCAAATTTAGAGCCTGCACTTCTCATGTGGGCGCTTGCACGTTGTGTGAATTGTATAGATTTTTGCACGATATTTGTAGTGTTACTTGCACGAAAGCGGCATACGCACGACGCGTCGCAGGCCTTTATATTATTGGCCAGTATTATTGTGGACAAAAAAGGCACCAACCAGTAGAGCAAACAGTGCAATAAACCAACCGTTGAAATCTACGTTTTGAAATTATTATTTTTCCTTTTCATATATTTATTTCTGTTTTTTTTTACAGTCTCACAAAACATGATCAGGCCTTTGACAATGTTGGTATGGTTCATATATTTATACTTCTTCTGGAAAATTGGAGATCCATTTCCTATATTAAGTCCAAAACAGGTCAGTTTGCTTTATTCATTATTATTTTGAATACTTTTGATATTCCAGTTCCATCTAATCTGTACCTTATTCCTATGTTTTAGGGTATATTTTCAATAGAGCAAGGTGTATCAAGAATAGGTGTTATCGGAGTGACTGTAATGGCTTTACTGTCAGGGTTTGGTGCTGTGAACTATCCTTACACATCCATGGCAATATTTATAAGGTATTCTTACATTTTTACACATACCTTATGACTTTTTTTATTGTAACATTTGGATCTGGGGGGCTAAAAAGGCCACATTGGATGTTTCATAATATGATCATCTTATCTGTCAGGTGACATAATTTACATAATAAAATAAATGTCAAAATATGTCAACTGACGGATATGATGAACACAATATGAAACATCAAATGTGGCCTTTTTAGCCCCCCTGCAGGGCCCTACTAACACAGGAAGCCAACTTCACCTGCTAAACGACAGGTCCTTTAAGCGGGGTGTGAAAAAGCATTTGATAAGGCAGTCAAGCTGAGGGCCACCATTATAGCACTATTGGTGAATCGGTGTATGTAGTGGTGACTTCCGGTCCTGAGACTTTACGTTTAGCTTACCATCAGGCGAGGTGAAGTCAAAAAATAAATTTGTCCAATATAAAAAAAAAGTGCTATCAGTCAAAAATAAAGTCAGAATATCAACTCATAACATCAAGCTCAAAATCTAAGTAAAATTAAATCCTTTGTGCTCCCTAATAAAATAAAAAACATTATATTGCAGACCGGTAACTCAATCAGACGTATTATCAATAGAAAAGAAACTTCTACAAACTATGGATATGATATTGGTCAAAAAGAAAAGGATAGCGTTAGCCGAGGCCAACAGTATAGTGGCGAGACAGCAATACAACATGTTGGACCAGTCTAACGTGAAGAACAGAGGCGGTTTTTGGACCAATATTTTGTCCAGTGTTGGCAGTATTGCTAATCCTCTTGGACATGGTACTGAAAGTGAGTTTTAAGTACTAATATATTTTAACTAGCCTATGCCTGTGGCTCCGCCCACGTGACCGTCGGTTTTTAGTATATTTAATTTTATTTTTAATTTTTTTTTCATCAAACAATTTTTACATTGTGTAGCTAAGCATGCAACATCCAGATCACTATTCAAAATATCATAATGTAACAATGATCATTCTGAATTTCAATAAAATATTCCGTTATGCATATGTGGGTAGATTGTAAAAATGTGCTATACCAGGGGCTGCTGTGTCGACATTCATCGCTATGACTTTGCTACCGAAATCGCAAGTTAAGATAGCAACAAACATCAGTTGCAGTAACGATTCTTGCGTCAAACGGTAGTCTGTACATTTAGGATGATCACCAATATGGAGATACCGATAAATCGTTAAGTTTGTGATGATATTCGTTAAGATACCGACAAAAATCGTTAGTTTGGTAAATAGAGACTACCAAATATCTTTATGTTTGCGTCACTACGAGTTTAGGGACCGCATTCGGTAGCTAAGGCGTTGCGATACATAAATGTCGAGACTAGCCCCAGCTTAAAATTTTACCCTAAAAATTGGAAGAATCTTATTTTCCCAATTTTTAGGGTAACCCCAGGCCGGTTTAATCGAATAAGTATTGTATAAAAGTACATAGGACTTCATTCTACAATATGTTGATTTGCATCTGAGCATCCTTCACGGGGGGGCATGAGCTACTTATAGTCATCACAAATTCACTAGTGCATTGAATATTAAGACTAAAAAATTTCATTATTTTCATAGCTCACAAGTTTTAAAAAATATGACATAAAAGAAGCACATCGTATGTATCAGCCCCACGTTTACGGCCGATGACCTTGATTAGCGGACCGCACAGCCCGGTAGGCGGCGCGCGGCGCGGCGCCGCCGTCGCCGGCCGCGCCGCGCCGCCGCGCTGGTTCGTCCGTGCTCGGGTGCTCCATCCATCGGATGCTCTCGTGATAAGTTGATTTAAAATTTTCCTTCCTACTTTTATGGGCTTAGGACCGGCAGAATACCTTAGTAACTAGTACCTAAGTCAGTAAGGTCAACTGATGTTGCAAATATCGCCTGGTAGTTGTAGGTATTTCTGGCGTAGTTAAAATTTTAAATTAGCTTAGGTATTTACAGAATTAATTATTAATCACACAATACTTACAGATCGTTTTTCAATTGTCTGGGATTAATCACGTCACACGCAATAATTGTTCGAAATGACCACCATTAATTTGCAAACACAGGTTAGCCCGACGCACTAAGTTATTTTTCAAGTTCAATAACACGAATGTCTGTGTTTTGACTTGTTCAAAGGCACTAATTATTTTTTCTCGCAACTGTGTACGAGACGTAATTTCTTCACTGTACACAATCCTTTTAATATCTCCCCATAAATAAAAATCTAAAGGAGTTAAATCCGGTGATCTTGGTGGCCATGCCACAGGCAAATCAAGTATTTGGTCTTGTAAATCGGCAGAAAGACCCGCGCTGCCTCGTCCTTGGGCATGGGTTGGCACATTGAACTGCCGATGGTCTCTTAATCGTTGCGTTGCAGCCAGCATTACACGTCTTGAAGGGGTCGGGGAATGAGGATACATATCACTGAACATTTGCACAGATAAACTTAAGTTATTATTTGACATCGCGTACAAGCGCACCATTTCTACTAACTCGATGTTAGTATAGCGCTCCGTCTTCATTATTGCGGCCACGGGAGAAATGCAACGTAAGCGTTATCTCTCGACGCGCGCATTTCCGCAACTAAAATAGCACAAAAATAGTTTTGATTGAGCCCCCGGCGCACGTGCAGGGAACGAGCGAGAGGCCCAAGGGGCTGTGCGGGGGGTTGCAGTTGTACCGCGCTCGGCCGATAGCCGATAGCCGCACACACACACACTAACGAAATGGTACTTACTTGCTTAGTTTGTGCAAAATTGAATGCAGCGCGATCGGCGCAAGAGGCGCGTAAACATACCGCTTGGATTGCGTCGATTGGGGCGGATACACACGGTTTGTTTTATTGGAATTATTTTTTGGAATTCATGAAAGTACTATTATTTGTTTCGTATCAATGTCTGGAATCCATCAATTGAGTCAAGCACTTGTATTTCCGCCATAATGTCAACGTATTTCCGGTATCCCCTCCATATTTAGCGCCCTCTGTGGTGACTTTTTGGTATTAAGCGCTCGCTCGCGGCGGGCAACGACCCGTCTTAGTTTATTTATTTATTCATAAACAATTTTTACATTGTGTTTGAACTCCTTATAAAACTAAAACAAAACAAAAGCAAGCATGAAAATACACAACACTATAAATTAAATTAACATTCTGTGATAAAGTTATAATAATAAAAATTAAAAATTAAAAAAAAAGAATGTCAAATGGAATCGAAATGTCAAAAAAAAAATTGTTTAATAATCTAAGTATGTCATAAAACGTCATTCATTTATTTAGTTACTATCGTTATTAAAATAAATGAATCAACCATCCTATAATTATTATTTTGTCATCTCATCGACGGAATAGTAACACCCTTTCAATAAAAATTCCTTCAATTTGGTTTGAAACTCTCTTTTGTAGATCATCATTTTTAGGTCTAGAGGCAGATTGTTGAATATTCTGACAGAACTATAAACCGCACCATGCATAACGATGTTGAGACGCGGTACAAATTTGCTCTGAAAGTCTTTTCGACGTGTGTTCTCTCGTTCCTTTCTCTCATCGTCAGATTCAAATTCATGTATGTGCTTAGCAAAATAGCATAACAGAACCAATATATACAGGCTGGGGACCAGTGTCATTATAGCGTCGTTTTTCGCGCCGTACGGTTGTCAACGTTAATCGAAATACTTGCAAAAAACTTTTAAAAAGTATATACTTATATACGTTAACGATATAAGAAATAAGAAAAGAATACTAAACTTAACTTTAATTTCTAGTTATTGTTTCTGAAATTAAATAATTTCCTCTCCGTTAGTGATATAAAGGTAACCTAGTACCCGCTAATGTTATAGAAACGTTCTCGTTTTTCGTCTACACATTGATTAGTTACATTACGCGACAATAGTGCCTTGATATGAAATGAAGTGAATCCAGCTGGGAAGGCGTAAGGCGAAAAAGCGCTCCGAAACTGTGAGTCATGTACAATTTGAGTCTTTATCACAAGTGGTTTTGTTCGAATAATCTTCTTTGAAAATTTACTGAGGTGTTCAATACCTATATACCTACCTTCCCAACCTGTGTATCGGTTACTGAACATACGAGATTGGGCAGTGCAAAAGAATAATCAATTCTAAATTTTTCATAGTACCCACACAGAAATTCAATTATAATGTATTGTGTTAATTATTAACATTGATACCTATTGATAAGATGTTCGCATGCACAGAAATAAATATGCTACTACCCCCAGTTGTGCAAATAATACTAACGACGAATCGAAATAGTTTAAATCGGCAATACTATAGGAAGATTCTGTCGTATTTAGTAGATTGTTTCTTCGTCGCATTAACCAACGTGTTAATTGGTCAAAAAGTTTTACAAATACCTTACAAGTATTAGTAGATTGGGGCTTATGAATCGAAACAAATTTACCCCCAAATGGGTATTTGAGAAAATGACTACTTATTTTGTGAAAAGTCTGCCTATAGCGAAATCCAAATCCGAATCCAAAATACCGAAGCGGATGATTTGTTACAAATAAGTAGTGTATGGTAAAGAAAAATTCATTCACATACTTCGTAAGGCTTTTATTTCGACAAATTGGTGAAAGTTTCCACCGCGATGTATAACGCAAAAACTCCCCCTGGCACATAGTGCCTATTTATTAATGAAGAGTCTATTTCAAATTTCAAAAATTTTCAAAAATTTCAAATCTACTTTAAAGAAGGGGGGGTAATTTAGTCTTCACAACCGACCAAGTGGAGCAACCTCACGATTGTTTCTCATAATTGCAATAGAAGTATAACGAAATCCTTTCCTTACTGTTGCACGCAGTGAGGCCAAGTACTCGTATAGCGGTACTTATGTGATAAACATGTACCAACCCTCTACCTACATTTGCAAATGAAATAAATAAATTATATCGATTCGGTTATCCATAACAAGGCATTCATTCTGAAGCCTCTTCTGTTCCTGTTCTCAATGTAAACTGACTGACTCAGTGCTAAATCACAAAGTCGCTTTAACTATTCAACCGCTTTCGGGTACCAAGCTTCTTGCAATCTGGATGACAAAAGTAAATTTCGTGTCGGGCATACTTTCTAACATCGATTGCACAGTAACATCGAAGGTTCCTTTTGTTTATTCCTTCGTGTCGATGGCTGATCAAATTTTGCTTGCCTGGTGTACCGCTACCTTAATTGCGTTCTCAGGCGCTTATGAGTTCCTCCCGTCTACATGTTTGGGCATGCTGCATACGTTAGTATGGGGCCATGGACACATTCACACCACATGTCCGCTCCATCTAGGCAGCCTCCTAGACCCATTTTCAGTGCTGCGACAGACCTGGGACAGAAGTCTCTTTAAAGACTTCATTTGCTCCAGGCTAGGACATTTCCAGCGGGAAGTGTCTCTGATAACGCGAAAGTGAGCTCTGTGCTCACCAGAGAGGGTGGAATATACATAAAACCTCGTGTGACTTTCAGTCTTTGTGGTACGTATGGGGACCATGCGTGAGATGTCGTTGATCCTGTTCAAGCTTATACCTATTGATGGGTGATGCCATGGTTTTGCGAACATTGGAAGGTGCACGGCCGGCCAGCGGATATTCGTCATGTTTCGTTCAACGCTATATCCAACATTCAGTTCGCAACATTTTCGGTGAGGCACTTAGGTTGTGCCTTTCAATCCTTTTGTGCAAAGTTCTTTGACCTGACATTTTCAGTTCTTCTTAAATGTAAGGGTCCGGTTCTTAAATATTGGAGTTACTGGTAATAATTGATGGAAGCACGGTGCCACCAGATGCTTAACTCTGTTGGCCCGCCCGTTATTCAGGTTCCTAAAGCTCAATTTACCATCTGGATCTTGGTACACAAACACCAGTTACTCTGGATGACCGGCTGAGAACATTTGCCTCAATAACCATTACAGTGGCGAAATTTCTAAGAGGTCATCATATCAGATATGTAGTATTTAGACTTTTGTAGTGTTCAGAGTTGAACGATTACTGTTTTTGTTTAGTTTTTTTTTTTTTAGATTTTATAATGGATTTTATAAATCTGGGCTTGCTCTGACTCATGCCTTGGGACACAAAACGCAAGGCGAAGTCCCTGTCAGAGCAGAAGTGCTTAACGCTACGCAAAGCACTTCAGTAACCGCTCCAGAAAAGGAAGTGATCCCTCAAACACTATCAAATACTATTGGGGAGAATCACTTTTGCTACAAAAGTAATTCGAAGAGGCTGGCTTCATTGTCGTACACCGCAACACTACGGCCGACAGCTACCGAAAGAAGCAAGTGATCCCTCAAACACTATCAACCACTATTGGAGAGAATCACTTTTGCTACGATGGTGACTCGAAGATGCTTGCTTCACTGTCGTACACCGCAACACTACGGCCGACAGCTACCGAAAGAAGCAAGTGATCCCTCAAACACTATCAACCACTATTGGAGAGAATCACTTTTGCTACGATGGTGACTCGAAGATGCTGGCTTCACTGTCGTACACCGCAACACTACGGCCGACAGCTATTGAAGGAAAACCCTTATCAACTTGTGTGGGGTTCGCCAGCAATAGACTTGTTCGCACCAAAGGTGGTTCACGTAGTACCAAGGTATGTTTACCTGAACATTAATGCCGCTTGTATTTGTCATCAATAGCCAATGACTATATACCATACTCTGAATAGATAGCTAGTTTTTCATAAGGAAATAAGACTGGCTTATTTTCATAAGGACTTGCATATATCACCATATTGATTCATAAAACTGTCATTTGAATATTTACCTACCCATTTAAATCTTAAATCGAATAGTCTTCTACTTAAGCATTTTCCGTTGCACGGGAAAAGCAGTCAAACTGGCAGTAAATAAATTTTATAAATATATATTATACTAGCAACCCGGGACCCGGCTTCGCCCGGGTGTAAATTCCAGTTTCTAATAAAATTATAGCCTATGACACTCACGAATGATGTGGCTTTCTATTGGTGAAAGAATTTTTAAAAGTAATTACTTGTCGTGTCCATGATTTTACATTGTTATGCATGTGTTATATTAGCAGCATTCGGATCTAAAAACTGATATCTGAGCTGGACTCAGTCTCGTGAAGTCAATGCTTGCTCTGACTCATTGTCTCGAGTTCCTCGGCATAACTTGGGTTACATGACACAATGCTAAGCCCTTATGTCAGAGCAAAAGTGCTTAACGATACGCAGAGCACTTCAGCAACAGCTCCAGTAAAGCAAACGGTCCCTCAAACAGTATCAAATACTAACAGGGAGACTAAATTTGGTTTAGTCCATGACTCGGTCGACGGCTGCCGAAGGAAATTCCTCAATATCTCGTGAGGAATACTCAATCAGTACGCTCGGAGATGGAATAGTGCCAGGCCATATATTTAAAGTCGGTGACATACTTGCTGACTACGGCATAGGCAGTCGGGGTAGAGGCTCAGAGAACATTAATTGTCTGGCTCTGACATTTATTTAACCTGACTGTTTAGGTTTTCACCTCGGAGTTCGGGGCCCGCTCGCCGACTTTTACTTCCCCACTTCAGTCTTGGGCAGTCATGGCAGTGAAAATTGGCACGCATGTCATCTTCGGCAACGTCAAGCTAGCACTTCTCTCGGGTCTACCCGTTCTACCAGGGCTCGGAGACGGTGGCATGGCCAGTCATTTGTTTCCCATGTAGGCTGGCGGTCGCCGCAGAATGTGTTAATCGTAAATCGTATTCAAATATAATTTTCCTATTAATCACACCTATAGGTGATGTTATGCTTTTAGAATTGTATAGGACTTTAGATTGACATGGTCATCTAGAATTGATCGCTGTCACTAGTCACTAACCGCAGTAAAACGCATGTCCATTCTTTACTCGCTTTATGGACTTAAAATTACATCTGGATGGACTTGATTACATGTCTATCAGTTGAAAAGGTAACAAGTTTTAATTATTATTTATTTAATGCTTACCATTAATATCTACACATTATAGCATCGTGGATTAAGCGCACCAGGAGATAACAAACATATCACTCTATTGATGGATTCCAGACATTGATACGAAACAAATAATAGAGTTTTTCCATAAAATAAAACTTACCTATTATTTTTTCTTCAATGTCTGGAATCCAGGTAAGGCCTACCTGGTACATCATGAGTGCAATAATGACACTAAGACGGGTCGTTGCCCGCCGCGAGCGAGCGCTTAATACCAAAAAGTCACCACAGAGGGCGCTAAATATGGAGGGGATACCGGAAATACGTTGACATTATGGCGGAAATACAAGTGCTTGACTCAATTGATGGATTCCAGACATTGAAGAAAAAATAATAGGTAAGTTTTATTTTATGGAAAAACTCTCTATTAAAATAACACTGTTTTTTTACGACTTCATTTTTTGTGTGCTAGTGATTAAACTCAATAGAGGAAGCTCCGTAAATAATAGACAAGTGAAATTTAAAAAAGAATTATGTTTTTTTAAGACTGTTTTTTTTTCATGAATTCTTACAGAGTATAAGTAGCTCGAGCCCCCCTGTGAAGGATGATCAGATGCAAATCAACACATTGTATAGTACTGGTAATTTTGGTTCTTGGTATTCTATTCTTATAACTTTCAGATATAACCCAACTTCGTCAGGAGATCTCCGGTCTGGAGGAGTTGAGTAGACAGCTGTTCCTGGAGGCTCACGACGCCAGGACCATGCGGGAGAAGATAGAGTGGTCGAACACCTTCCAGGGGAAGTACTTCAACTTCCTCGGCTATTTCTTCTCCTTATATTGTATTTGGAAGATTTTCATCGTAAGTATAGAGCATTCTTTTTTACTTTTTTAAAAACAATAAGGTAGCTAGCTAAGTGTAAGAGGCCTCACTATGATTTGGGGGATTTGGGACTCTTTGGGGTCCAAGATAACCTCTGCAAGCCGGCATTCCTGCTGATTGAATGATGAAGCTGGCGGGCTTTCCTTACGAGGATGGTTTAGCAGACGTTGTTCTCATACGTAATGTCAAATGAACGAATCTCAACACAAAATTATTGGAAATTTTTGTCAGTTGGTTTGTTTGCTTGCGATGGACGCAAAAACTATTAAATAGATTTTGATGCGGTTTAATATGAGAAAGGTCTGGGTCAGACTTATGCTGTATGTTTGATTGAAATCGATTAAGTAAAACCGAAGATATTATCAAAAAACGATAATCGACCTCCGCGCGGGCAGAGCCGCGTACATTAGCTGGTTATGGTGGAACCACACTTCGCTATTCGCCTATAATGTATTCGACGAAATTCTTATAGACGACTAAACCTTTCACAATTCGTCATATTTATAAGAGCCACTGAGGCTATACTAATTCGTAGGAATAAAGCAAATACACGAATAGGCCTTCCTTTTTTTTATCGTGCGAAAATCCCAATGGATACCACCCCCGTCGGCCATCGGGGGTTGTTATGTCGGGATCGAACCGACTAAAACCGCACGCCGTCTCGGGTCTTAATTACCGGGGTGTAAGGTTACCCAATATTTAGGCATAATTATCTCTCGCACCCCAGCTGACCCTGGGCCATCTACGGTTTTAAGATGGCCCCTCGACTCCCCGAAAGAGCGAGCATCGCGCCACTTCGCCGACGGTGGGGTGTAGGGTGCTGCTCGCCTCCGTTGCCTAGGTGCACCACGTGGAGGTTCCGGCCCGCACCCCGAATTGGCCTTCCTCACTTAGTTGTATACACATGAATAAAGGAGAATAGCGAAGTGTGGTTCCGCCATTAAAAATAAATTAAAAACATGAAATATGTTTCAGTCAACAATCAACATAGTATTCGACCGCGTTGGCAAGAAAGATCCCGTGACCCGCGGGCTGGAGATCGTGGTCCACTGGGTCGGCTGGAACATCGACGTGGCGTTCTGGTCGCAGCACGTCTCCTTCATCCTCGTCGGCTGTATCGTACTCACCAGTATCAGGGGCTTGCTTCTTACTTTGACAAAGGTAAGAGTTAACAAGTACATATATATAAGCTATATAAGCGTTAAGTATGTAATGTAATGTGACAGGGTTGTCAGTTGTTGTTGTTTGTAGGTCAATCAATCTAACCATAGATTACATTATGTTATGTCACATATGTCACTGTATAGCTGCGCGGGAGCAGACAGCCACAGACTGTGTTGCGTTAAATTTAGTCTTTTTCTTTTGTTTGTTACCTATTTATTTTTTATCTTTATTTTTTCACTTGCACTTTCATTTCATAGATGTTTCTGTTTCACTTGTTTGCGTGGCGGCGGAGCCACTAGGGGCACCATCCGAAAACCAGCGCTTTGTATACCCCGGTGTGCGAAGCATGTATGGTGAGATAGTGGCCCATTTGAGTGCGCACGATGTGCATTGGATTTACCTACATTATGTTTGTTTATGTATATTTAGCATACAAAAGTCTTTATTGGGCAAGTGTGGGGTCCAATCTGGAGCTAACTTTCCTCTCGAGGTTAGGAAGTTAAACGGAATTCGCTCCCGGAAAATATAAGCTTAAAATGTAACCAAAAGCGGACCCCGAAACTTCCCCGAAACCCGAAACGAAAGCGGACTTCAAAATGTATAATCCTCAGAGATTTTTCCCAACTTAGCTTTTCAGTCTAATTAAGCGGCGTACTTCGATATTTTCCGTGAAGCGACTACCATCTATTCTTCACAACCCACTAACCGAATTCCATAGTGCCAACTTTGAAAGCAATTGAAAAATCGCTATGCGAATGACGAAACTAAAAAAAACTCAACCTTTCTATGTCTCTTGCAGTTCTTCTACAAAATCTCATCATCAAAATCATCGAACATAATAGTGCTGATCCTTGCCCAGATCATGGGCATGTACTTCTGCTCATCAGTACTCCTCATGCGTATGAACATGCCTCCGGAGTACCGCATCATCATCACCCAGGTGCTCGGAGACCTGCAGTTCAACTTCTACCATAGGTGGTTCGACGTCATATTCTTAGTTAGCGCGCTTACTAGTATATTCACGTTATATCTAGCTCATAAACAACCTTCTGTTAACTAATTTTGAACTATAGCTAGTCTTATTACTATTTTGTTTCGAAGATATGAAATTATATTTAAGTATGAGAGAGACATATCTATGTGAACGAAATAGGATTTATTTATAAAGACAGAAAAGCTTAAATTTGTTCGTAATCTGAGGGGCTACTATGAAACATAAGTACATCCGAAATTTTATATTAATTATTGTCTAGCTATCTCGGTCCATAAGACACAGTCTGGTGACAGACAAACAGACGAACAGCGAAGTCTTAGAATAGGATTCCGTTTTTACACTTTAGATACGGAACCCTAAAAACGTAAGTCTTATAGCTTATTGGATCACTTCGTTGTCCGTCCGTCTATCTGTCAGTCTTATCAGTTTTTCAAAAGCAACGTTAAGTTTGCCTAACAGTCCAGCTGTGTAAGGAACCCTCAGTCCGACTCGCACTTGGCAAAGTACATAGCTAGTTTCCGTAAATAAGATTATTATGTTTATGTGAATATTTTCTTGCTATCTCGCTCATCTGTATAACAGTGAGTGAGACTGTAAATGCTATTTATTTTGGCTTTAGTTTTAAGTAAACGTGTTACATATAGATTTAAGTGTTATAGAGTAGGCGCATGGTAGGACCTCACCGGTGAATATAAAGCCATTTTACACATTTTGCTAAACGAATTTATTTGAGTAAAGCATCAAACTGAACTGAGTTTAGATAGATATTGGTGAAATTCAGCCTAATGATCGGTGGCTTAAATTATAGAGATGTCATGCGTGTAATTGCGTTTCAAGTAAATCCGTTTGTTCTACCGTAGAACTGTTCAGTAGAACAAATGGGAACAAACGATTTTTAAGCGGTTCAAAATATATCTATCTATCATCTATCACAGTTATTTATGCAATAACGGTAAATAGGTGCTTGCTTTCCGGTTGTCCAATCGCCCATGCGCCTTAGTTTTTTTAAGACTGATAACATAAAATTAAGAAAATAAAACATCTTGATAAAATTTAAATAGTTTTATTTAACAATTTTATTTATCTTACATAAACTATATCGAAATAGTTAAAAATAGAAAAGTTTACATGGAAAGGCCACCTTAAGTTAAACTTACTTAAGAAATAGATTATCTATATAGAAATTTCGAGAAATTTGAACTTTACAATGAAGCTATTTGTGATTGGTAAAGACTCTATCGAGTAAAGACGCATTCATATAACCACAACCACGAATTTGTTAGTTTAGTCAAAATACATACTGGGAATACGATTAAAGAATATATGCTAACATCTAGTCAAATCTGAATTGATAGTACTTAGAATGATATTTGCATTAGTAGGTAATATAATAATGTAGGTGTGTATGTGTACTTGGCCTGAATATAGTTATGAAATTTATGGAATGTGAGTTCATAAGTTTTAAACGGTTAACGGTAAATTAATTTCAAATTAATGTAACCATGAAGTAAGTGTGAGTAGTTCTTATTTGTTCATTTCTAGTTTTCTCAAAAACCGGGTGATTTTTGGAGGGAGAAATTTTTAGAGATTTCTATAAAAAAACTTTGAAATACGCTATATTTTTCACTTTTAAGTACAAAACGTGGAAATAAGTAGTGCTTTAAATCACATTTTACAATAAAATAGACCTGAGGATGTTAGCATAATTCTATTAATCCTATATTCAATTAATAAAATGTACAATACCTTTCAAAAGAAACAAATAATACTTTGACATAAATTCAAATATTATTTACACAAACAGCTCCAAACCATGAACACAACAAGTAGTTTTATGTGAACGAATCTTTACTCTAGGTATTAGATTGGTGTTGTTTTTGAGCAATAAATTTCCAAATTGCTATTTACTGATGCGCCTGTATCTATTAGTTTCTCTATTCACACAGTAAAATGACAATATTCGAAGGACCATTGTACCCTTATGCAATTATGGTCCTTCGTAAAAATTATTTTTTGGGACCGACATTTTTTGTTACCTTAATTCATATTTAGGTTCTAATAATATACATTAGAACTATAAGAATATAAATGAGTTTAAAAACCTTTATAAAGTTCTATTATTATATTTATTTTTAACCAAAAATTGTTGTCACTTTACTGTATAGAAGTGGAAACACTGTATGTCTGTCTGTCTATTCTCCCATGAGGTCTTCGTATTGTTTTCTGAAGCAGTCTCCCACCGGGAAGAAGTCCCAGCATCTCTGTGTGTACATGTTCCATACGTAGGTTTCCTGACCTGTGAGTTGAAGCAATTTTTTTTATAAAAAGTTTCTGTGACAATAATATCGTGATTTTATTAACCTCCTTTATTAATCTTGGTAAGTCTTTCAAGCAGGTTCTAAGGTGGTAAAGCTTTTCTTCAAACTGTTTAAAAATACGTAGTGGTCCATAAATATTCTAGGACTTATTTACACATCGCCATCTAAACCCAAGCAGTACTTGTCGTACGGCAGAACTTGTCATATGGCAGAACTTGTCATATGGCAGAACTTATCATATGGCAGAACTTATCGTACCTAATTCTAGAATGCAGATTAACATATTCAAATACTTTTTTTTGTAAATAAACATAATTATAATATACAGGGGTACATCCAGACCATATTTGCTATGAGCGGGAATCGAACGATGATGAATGACTTGGTAGTCGAACGCTCTAACTCTACGCCACAGAACATTTTAGAAAGTTACCCGCAACTATATTTAACTATACATTTTGTTTATTTATTTTCTTCTACTGTAACTAAATGGGGACTCGGTTGAGTCGAGGTTACATACCAGTATACTCCGTGTCCGGTTTATTGATGAGATGCATGAGGAAGAACATGTAGTTCGCTAAGTTGTGTTCTCGTTGCACGTGCGTATCGAACCCGTGCGGGACCTGTACACGACATTGTTTCATTAGGTAACAGAAAGAAAAAACATTAATTAAGGAAAGACCTTTTCCAGGGATGAAAATAATAATAATCTATTCCTGTATCAAATGTGAACCAGCCTTTATTGTTTTTTATATTTATTTATTTTAATTAAAAAAATAATAATTAATCCAAAAATCTTCACAAGTTTTTATATTTATAATATGCGCATATAGCATAATATTCATCTGACAAGAATTCAATATTTTAAAATAATGGCATACTCTCAAAATAAAATATTTAGCAATAAGTGAAAAGTATAATATCTTGATCTTCTTCGTCAGAGGCCCAATCCCGGGCTTTTACGAGAGCGACTGCTGTCTGACCTCCCAGCCCCGGTAGGAAGGCCTCCGCCAGAGCGTCGTTCATTATTTAACAGGTTCAAGACCTAGCAGGTAAGGTTGGTTTGGGATATTGGTAGGACTCTGTTCACCCAACCCAGTCCCACAGGTCCCACTGAGAGCTATATTTCTAGGTCTTGAGTAGTCAGTAGGTTTATTGTCGTCTTAGTTTATCAAAGTAGTCTCATTATTTAACAGGTTCAAGACCTAGCAGGTGAGGTTGGTTTGGGATATTGGTAGGACTCTGTTCACCCAACCCAGTCCCACAGGTCCCAGTGCCAAAAGGGCTATATTTCTAGGTGTTGAGTAGTCAGTAGGTTTATTGTCGTCTTACTTTATCAAAGTAGTCTTTATTGATGCCGCATATGAAGCAGTTGGACTCCATGTCTTCCTTCACCGACTCCAGCTGGTCACGGAGCTCTCCGAACGCGTCGATGATCAAACCTGGAGACATGAGTTATGTGTTTAAGCCATAATATATATACTATTATAAAATTGTAAAGTAGCTGTGTGTGTGTGTACATTGGGGATATTTAAATTAAAATACTTGGGTTATGTTACATGAACGATTTTGAACACGAAAATATTTGGAACTCTTGCATGCGAGTCGAGCCGGTGGGCTAGTTTATAATATTAGTAGTCAGGAAGGAAAACCCGACTTATTTTTATATAGTAGATTATAAATTAGCCTCCATACATATAATCTTAATACCTAATCTAACTTATAATATCCTTGGTACCTACCCACCTTATCGATAATATGCAAGTATTGAATTAGTTATGCGTATATTGCACCCTCTTGGCACGGGTGCCACGCCCACTTGCCCATTCTTTCAGATAATATTTCTTTGGTTATAAAATTCATGGTGTTGTCAAACCAGTGCGGAGTTTGTACTCACCCTGCAGGATGGCGAGCAGGATGACGATGATGAAGAAGAAGAAGGAGATGTCGAAGATGATGCGGTACACCTCCGAGTCATCACCGTCCGGAGGTTCAAGCTCGTCACCGATACCTCCTCCCGCTCGCACGCCCTTGTACAAGTTGAACACGAAACACTGTGGAACGAGGGAACTCGGTTAGTGTTCTTTAATTGTACATTTTGAAATAGTAGGTATTGTATGTTAAGCCGTCGGTCCCGGTTGCCATATCAACATCTATGGCAGTCGTTACGGGTAGTTGGAGCCCTAAAAATTCCAACAACAATGGTCTAGCTGCAATGCTTCGATATCACCTAATGTCACCATTGGGTTGTGAAGGTCAGATGGCAGTCGCTTCACGGAAAATATCGAGGTCCAGCCAAATCCGCAGTTAAGATTGGCAAAGCGGATCCCAGACTCCGAGGTGAAAGCTTTGGATGCAACTGGGAATTACCGCTAGGTTGAAGAAGAAGGTATGGCTGTGACCAGGATTTGGGTTTAAGGATTTAACTTGGGGGGGGGGGTCAAAATAAAAAAAAACGTGCATGATAATAAATAATCATCTGTAAACGTAGATTTACAGATATTCTTAATCGCGAGGAGGGGAGGAGGCTATTTTGAAATAGCGCTAGTGATTTTGGAGTTAGACGGTAGCTGCTCGCGTATAAGTCAAGATAAATCAATCCATAACGGAAAGATGAGAAGAGGAACGGACCTGTTTTTCGTGCGTAAATTCCCACGGATACCAGGCCCCTTCGCCAAGGGTTATGTCGGAATCGAACCGACTAAAACACAATACAATACAGTCAATCAGAAATTGCTACTAGGAATCTAATTTTAATAAGCAGTCCAACAGAAAGAATTTCATAATTCGTACACACGCCTTCAAGACAAACCAAATAATAATATAAACAAATGTGTGTGTCCCTGACCGTGAGCATGTCGTGGCAGTTCCGGTTGACCTCGTCGTCCTCCTCCTGCACGTAGAACTTGCGGAAGAAGTTGAACGCGATCACCGTGTAGATGTACACGATGATCGTCAGCAGCATCACCGTCAGCACCAGCTAAGCAACCACCACGCTCAATATTACACCACATATAAAAGGTTTAATGACAGTAGAGGAAGCTATTATAGTAAAGTTTGTAACCTGTCTACGGTCTCTGCCTACCTTGAAGTTGAAAACGCGTGAGTATATGCATGTATAAACAAAATAAGTAATAAATATAATAAACGGTGGACTTTCGGATTTTATTTGACGAACATTTAAATTGATCAGCGTTAGTACTTTAAGGCGATAAACCGACGGCGTGACGGGGCGGTCAAAATGACCGCGACGCACTCTTATTTGTGCGATTATAAGGTTGCATTTGTCCGCGCAATAGCTCATGTCGCTTGTCAGACATACACGAGCTAAATGCGATCTAATGACAGTAATAATAAGAGTGCGTCGCGGTCATTTTGACCGCCCGGCGCCTGCGTCTTCTTAACGCCTTATTGCGTGATACAGGATCAGAAATCTCGAAGTTCAGCTTCATTGTACTAGATGGCGTTAGTTACATTTTGTATCGCGATAATATTACCTGTTTTCCGTTATGCGTGACGGATTGCAAGATGGTTCTCAGGGTCTTGAATCCTACAGCCACGTCCAGCAGGTGGGCGGCGAAGAAGAAGTTGTTGAAGTTACCCATGACGGAGAAAGAGAAGTACCATAGAGAGTATAGGAAGGAGTTGTCTGTGATCGTCACTCCCGCTTTCCACACTTGGTAACGCCAGTCTATGTTGATTATGCTGAAAAAAAGTAATTATGATTAGGTACGTTACTACGCAATGGTAGCTGAATGGATAAGGACGCGGCCTCTATTCAGAGGCATCGAGTTCGAATCCGGCCAGACAGTACCAATGTGAATTTCACTTTGTGGAATTTATATGTGCTAATCACATGATTTATCATCTGCAATACGGTGAAGGAAAAACATCGTGAGGAAACCCACATGTCCTAGAAGAAATTCTAAGGACATGTCCGATCCACCAACCCGCATTAGGCCAGCGTGTGTGGATTAAGTTCTAAACCCTCTAGCTCTCTCGTTAGAGGAGAGGAGACCCTTGCCCAGCAGTAGGACATAAATAGGTTGCTATTATAAGTGATAACGTAGTTAGCTTTGGGCTAACAGCTACTTCTACACGGGAAGTCCCAGCTGTCAAATAAAAAATGAATCATCAAAATTGGTTAATCCAGCGACAGTAAAAAAAAACAGTCGAATTAAGACCCTCTTTTTATTAAGTCGGTTAAAAAGTAGAAGATAATACTAACTAGTTCACAAATCCTTTGCTGCCCTCTTCCTCCTGCGCTGAGAACGAGGTCTTCTCCATGCCGAGCATGTTGGAGATGGAGTCGAAGTCGTAAGTCTCGGAGAACTTCGCACGGACTTTCTTCTTCACGAACTTGTCCCAGTAGTTCACGGGGAAGGATCTGTAATATTACAATATACAAAATGAATATTACAATATACAAAACGAATATTCAGCTACACTACAGCGCTATCTATACTTATTTATTACTAGCCTATGCAAGCGTTTCCACCCGCTAGGATGTTGGTTTTTGCGTTTTTTGACTATATCTCCAGTTCTACTCAACCTATTGTGATCAATCATGCGTATTAATAAGTATATTAATAAGTAACCAAGACCTTCCGAACAAAAAAACAACCTCATCAAAATCCGTTCAATAGTTTTTGTGTTTATTGCGAATAAACAGATTTCAATTTTTTTTAAATCTCCAATGTTTTACACAGCTGCTTTACAATTTCATAATAGTACAGATGCCAGCACGTAGATTGGCCAGACGCGTCATATGCGCAAAGGTCGATTTTTAGGTCCCCTTTGAGGTATGAGCGGGTCGCGGGAGACGCGGTTGCGCCGTCGCAGACATTTATTTATTTATTTATTTATTACATATGATTAGTCCGTCTCCGAGAGACGTCTTGTACCGAATCAACGTTCCGTTCGTTCGTACTTTGAATCATTTGATTGGCTCAAAGTGCACGATGCGCGAACTTACCTCCACTACTCCAAAACCTGGCCAAGTTACATGCCGGCATCTGTATAGATAGATAGCATGTTAAATTGAACACTCACTTGGCAGATATGACGAGCTTGTCCCAGTGGCTCTTCAGGTCGTCATCCTCGGGCTGTTCCGCGATGTACAGCCCGTCGAACTCCAGCTTACGCGCTATCTCTTTCTCACGCTTGAATATGGCCAGTGGCACCTGGAGGCATAATATTAAATTAAAAAAGTTAGTATATACGTGAGTATAGGGGTTCACGCCCCACATAATGTATATTATCCCCTGGTGGAGCAAATAAACGTGATTCCGTAGTAACCCCCTCCCTCCCCCCCAACAAGCTCCTATATATTTATCACGCTGAAAGAAACACTCGTATATTTAACTAACCTTCCCCCCTTTTACAAGGAAGATTCTGTATAATTTATTATCCCCTGAACTTCCACCCCCCCCTCATAATCGAGATCCTGAGTATTTACCACCATCTATATATAGATCTATATATATAGACTTTCTTTTATATACATATATATATGCATATTATGTATATAAAAGAAAGTCAAGTTAGTTACACTATTTATGACGCGAGAACGGCTGAACCGAGTTGACTGAAAATTAGTGGGGAGATATTTTTATCCGTTTTTTTGGAGTGGAGTGGAGTGGAGTGGAGAGAAGTGGAGAGAGGGGTGAAGTGGAGAGTGGAGTGGACAGTGGACGCGGAGAGTGGAGTGGAGAATGAAGTACAGAGTCGTTTATTGGTGGCGATACCGACTTCCACGCGGGCGAAAGCTAGTTAATAATTAAAAGTATAAATATATGTTAATGTATGTGTATGTAACATGGGTAGATTCCCCGCCAAATTGTTTATCTTACCTTGAGATGGTAGTATCCTATAAGAATGGCCAGTGAGACGATGGAGTGCAGCATGGCGGCCATTTTGATGATGTGTTCCATGTAGAAGAAGTCTTCGTCTATATGCACCACTTCTAGCGGATCATCGTCTTCGCCTGACTCGCCACTGCCCCCTGGCGGAGAAACGGCAACAAGATGCAAAGATTTAGTACAATAGAACTGTAGAGCGAGCATGAAATTTCTTGTATTCTTGTGTTTGTCTGCCACCTAAGTAGCATAAAAATATATATCCTACCATCTCCACTGCCTGAACCCGAGCCCGATCCAGAGCCGCCGCCGCCACCTCGAATGACGTCACCAATCCCTGAACCTTCGCCACCTTCCACTTCCAACGTAGACACCTGAAAATTATATTCAATTAGGCAAATCTTGCATTATGTCGAATGTCGTAGAATAATCATTTATCATTTATTTAAATATATTTTCTTACCTTATAGAACAGCAGTACGAAGTTGATACAGAAAGCTAACACCAGCGCGACATATTTGAGGTTGTAGAAGTTGCGCGCCAGGAAGGAGACCGCGCGCCGAGTGTACTGCGACAGGTCTACCTGCTGCAGCGCGGACGGAGACGGGCCTTGCACGGCTTGCTGCAAATTACCGTAACAACATTGAAAAAGTTCAATTTTTGATAGATAGCAACCCATTCACTGCTAGGCACGGGTCTTCGGTAAGAGTCCGACATAACCTGCCCCGCTGGCCGCGGGGTGGGTATCCATGAGGATTTCCACACGAAAAAAAAAAAAAAAAAAGGCACGGGTCTCCTCTCCTCTATCGAGAGAGCTGAGAGGGTTTAGACCTTAATCCACACACGCTGGCCTAATGCGGGTTGGTGGACATGTGGGTTTCCTCATGATGTTTTTCCTTCACCGTCAGCAGATGGTAAACCATGTGATTGGCACATATAAGTTCCACAAAGGAAATTCACATTGGGACTGTACGGCCGGATTCTAATTGATACCTCTGAGAAGAGGCCGCGTCCTTATCCATTCAGCTACGATTGCTTCGAGTTTACCGACCCTTGGGCTGAAGCGACTGCCATCTAATCTTCACAACCCACTGGCGATATCGAAGTTCTGTAGTTAGACTAGTTCTGTTGCCATTTAAGGTTCCAACTTTTTTTTTATACTACGTAAGTGGCAGACAAGCACACGGCCCACCTGATGGGAAGCGGTCACCGTGGCCTATGGACGTGTGCAACACAAGGGGTGTCACATACGCGCTGCCTACCCTTACTGGCCTTCTACGAGAGTCTATCGTACTGTTACTGAGAATTTAGAAACGAAATCGAAATCGATCCCAGTAATCGCACTTGCTACAGCCGTAGGTACGTTACGTAATTAAAATGAAAAACTGAACCAACTGAGTTGACAAAAGGATCGGTACTGGAAGCTTACAGGTACTTAGTTACTGCAAAAAGTAAAGTGTATGGGCGCTATTGGTTACAAGATGGATGGTGCAGTAATGTTACACAAACATTACCTTTTTCTTCAAATATTTCTTTGAGTGTCCAAGCTGCGTAAAGGATCAAAATAGTAGCGAATATTAATGAAAGTATATGACAGTTTACAAGCATGATACACTTAGTTATATGGGTGCGTTTTGGGGCCCTATAAAACTACCGGGGCCCAAGTCCGTCTCTCCTGCAAGCTGGTACGCCTTTTGATTGGCAAACGGGACTCTGACGCAGGTTCTTTCGAGTTTAAATCAGACGGCAGTCGCTCTCATAAAAGTGAATATGAGAGGTGAATTAAGCGGCGCTCTTGTCAGTAAAAGTATTTTTAATTGAATGTACCAACACCATGATTATGTACTAAAAAGCAACCGCAAAATAGCATTTAATAGATCGCGATTATACTCATATTTTTCTAGTAAAATTAGATTTATTTCAATGTGATCATTTTCAGATTCATTTTGACAAAATCTCCGGATCATGAGACACACACGCATCAGCCTAATGGCTGCTAGTGTGTTCAACATAAATAATAATAATAATAATAATAAATTAAATGTATTGTTTTTTTTTTATATATATAATATATTTAAAAATGTAATTCATATGTTTACAAAATAAATAACGAGAATCCTACTAATATTATAAACGCGAAAGTTTGTAAGAATGTATGTCTGGATGTATGTTTGTTACTCTGCCACACAAAAACGGCTTAATGGATCTGGCTAAAATTTGGTACAGAGATAGAATATAGTCTGGAATAACATATAGGCTACTTTTTATACAAGCTAATACCGCGGCTCCGCTCGCAAAGTCGATCGGTCGGGATTTTCTAGATATATGTTTGTTACTCTTTCACGTAAAAACGGCTGAATAGATCTGACTGAAATTTGGTAACGAGATAGATTAAAGTGTGGAATAACATATAGGCTACTTTTTATACAAGCTGATACCCGCGACTTCGCTCACGGAGTCGATCAGTCGACCCACGGAGTAGATCAGTCGGGATGTCTGTATGTATGTTTGTTACTCTTTCACGCAAAAACGGCTGAATAGATCGGGTTGAAATTTGGTATAGAGATAGATTATAGTCTGAAATAACATATAGGCTACTTTTTATACAAGCTAATACTCGCGGCTCCGCTCGCGAAGTAGATCGATCGGGATGTCCAAATATTATGTTTGTTGCTATTTCACGTAAAAACGGCTGAATGGATCTGGCTGAAATTTGGTACCGAGATAGAGTGTAGTGTGAAATAACATATAGGCTACTTTTTATACAAGCTAATACCCGCGGCTTCGCCCATGGAGTCGATCAGTCGGGATATCTGGATGTATGTTTGTTACTCTTTAACGTAAAAACGGCTGAATAGATTAGGTTGAAATTTGGTACAGAAATAGATTATAGTCTGAAATAACATATAGGTTACTTTTATACAAGCTAATACCGCGGCTCCGCTCGCAAAGTCGATCGGTCAGGATGTCCAAATATTATGTTTGTTGCTATTTCACGTAAAAACGGCTGATTGGATCTGGCTGAAATTTGGTACCGAGATAGAGTGTAGTGTGAAATAACATATAGGCTAATTTGTATACAAGCTAATACCCGCGGCTTCGCCCATGGAGTTGATCAGTCAGGATATCTAGATGTATGTTTGTTCCTCTTTCACGTAAAAACGGCTGAATAGATCAGGTTGAAATTTGGTACAGAGATAGATTATAGTCTGGAGTAATATATAGGCTACTTTTTATACAAGCTAATACCCGCGGATCTGCCCGTGGGAGTCGATTGGTTGGAAATCGTTTTTTGGCCATATCCCCGGTTCTACTTAACCAAATGCAATCAAACATACGGCAGATTTTATGTAAAACCAAGACCTTTCTAATGAAAAGGCGGCATCAAAATTTGTTCAGCAGTTTTTGCGTCCATCACGAACAAACAGCCAAGGATTGCAAAAAATAGTTATTTGTGGTCAAGATAACCAAGTCTTTTTTTTTCAAATATCGATTATTACAACTAAAAGTACTGTTATAAAGGGATATGATGTCCACACTGTCGCCTTAAGTGGAGAGTGGAATGTAGGGTGGAGTCGGGAGAGGAGATTGGACAGTAGAGTGGAGGTGGAGAGTGGAGTGGAGTGTGGAGTGGAGAGTGGAGTGAACAGTGGAGTTGAGTGTGGAGTGGAGAGTGGAGTGAACAGCGGAGTGGAAAGTCGAGTGAAGAGTCGTTTCATTCAAATAGACTTGGTGGCAATACCGAATTCCACGCGGGCGAAGCCGCGGGCGGAAGCTAGTAATAATAATAATTTTATGATCAGTCTTGCTCGCGTTCATTGTCTTAGTGACATAATGCTGAGTGCATGGACGTGTAAAACCTATGGAGAGAAGGCGTTGAAGCGGCGGCTAACCATGTGTGAGTGAATTTTGGGTTGCAATTTGTTATCCAAATTTAATATGTAGTTACCTTTTTGCTCTCGGCCTCTATGGCAGACATGGCCGCCTGTTGCACGGCCTGTGCTTCCATCCTCTCTTGAGCTTGCTTTTTCGCTTGTTCTCCACTAGAATATAAATTAGATAGATAATAGTTATGTCTTTTATTTTTATTTATTAGCCGTTTAACAAAAATTCACATTTGATGTTTTCTCTGCCCACTCCAATGAGAATAAGGCATGATTGTATATCACTACATAGTATAAAACAAAGTCGCCTTTTCTGTCCCTATATCCCTATGTGCGCTTAAATCTTTAAAACTACGCAACGGATTTTGATGCGGTTTTTTCCAATAGATAGAGTGATTCAAGAGGAAGGTTTATATGTATAATACATGCATCATATACTAAGGCTAATTTAGTATCAGCATTGCACCCGTGCGAAGCCGGGGCGGGTCGCTAGTATGTTATAAGTTATAACTTATTAGTTTAAAAAGACGCATACCCTAAAAGATCGATGAGTGATGGTGGTCGCTGTTCTTCAGAATGGTCGGCCCCTTCGTCCGGACTTACTTCAGCCTCCTCACCGGAAGATGGCGTCGATGTGCTTGGAGATTCGTGCGGTTTTACCTGTATCCTAGAAACAAAATGAAGATAAATAGATTTACGTCGCTAGATAAGGTTCGAACCGCGGCACTCAATCACAAGTCCGATGCCTCATCCACTACGTTACCATCGTTATATAAATTATTATTATAAGACACTAGCTAAGCCCGCAACTTTGCCCGCTTGTTTTTAATTTTTTTAAGTTTTAATTTTTTCTGCGCGGAACTCAAAACTTTTTCTTAAAATATAAGTAGCCTATATTACACCTTATAATATTACCTATCTGTACTGGGTTTACGTGTAGTTAGGTAACCGATTCGAATCCGGGACCTCACGATTGTAATGCCAATTCCTTAACCACTGAGCTCTAAGTAGTTATACGTACTGTCCATTGTCTTCTTTGGTGATATCCAGTCCGAAAGCAGAGACCTGCATCTGCCCTGTGTCATCCGCAGGGGGCAGTGCTGGCAGGTGTCGAGAACCTGGGGTTACAGAAATAGTCATAATTTAAAGTTACTTCTTGGATATCCAACAATAATAATCGTGAAAGTTTGTGAGTATGAATGAATGTATGGATGTTTGTTACTCTTTCACGCAAAAACGGCTGAGCGTATTGAGCTGAAATTTGGTACAGGGTATTATATAGCATACCGAACGCCGAGCATCAATCGAGCGTTTATTCAATCCGCCCAAAATGTCTGATTAATGCCCAAAGTTTGATTAATGCCTAAAATGTCTGATTAATGCCCAAAATGTTAGAGCATAAATCATAGAAAAAAAGGAACGCAGAATAAGGAAAATGTTTTATCACTGTTGGTCAATTTTAATAACATTCAAATTTAGTATAAGTACATAGAGGTGTATTATACATTGATTAATTTATTATAACACAATATAAAGCAACAACATCGAGTAATAATTATAATTATTGAAAGATATAAATAGTATACAATTAGTCTGACATTAATCAAATATTGCTTTTGTTATAAAATTATTGGACTTATTTACAGTACTCGCTTTAGTTTTGTATGTCGGTAAAATGAGTAAGTCCGGCTAACATTAGCTTGCTTGCTTGATGGTAGAGTAACCAATCTATACTTCTATAATATATTCCCATGGCATCAGGGTACCGCGGTAGCCTAGTGGTCTGGGTAATGGACTGCTGAGACGAGGTCTCGGGTTCGATCCCAGGTTCACCATGGCACACACCAATGACTTTTCGATGCTTTTCGAAGTTATGTATGTATTTATCGCGGGTTTATAAGTGCCTGGTTAATGGCAATAGGCTCGCCACCTGTTACATTGGGACCTAAACATAAACTGGCGAAATGTGGGTGCTAGCACCTCTGTCTACCCCTTCGGGGATATAGGCGTGAGTTTATGTTATGTTATGTCAATAGTGTTTATGTGTGCGAAACCGCGTGGCGATGCTAGTCTATGTATAATCGTACTTAGGACTGCGATTTGATACCTTTATAGAGTTATTTGGGTATAAATAGTATAGCAGTTCTTAATACCTCATGTAATTCGCTCTTTCTCGCTTTACGAAGCACTCACGAGAAGAGATGTAGTGATCCTTGTATTGTAGTTCTCCGAGAATGATAAAGAATGAATGAATGAATGGATGTGAATGAATGATAACAAAAAACCTATGTGATAAACAGGTACACAGTCCACTTGAAGGTAACTAGTTACTGGGGCCTATGAACACTCGCAACACTACCTCACCCCCCCCCCTTCCCTTTCCCCCTAAGTATCGTGTGTATGTCAATATGTTAACTTACCTCCATCGTTAACCGAAAGCAGATTTGTTACGTCATAATATAGTAAATAATATAAATACCAATATAACAATACATAGATAAATTTTGTTTTAAACATTCATACTTACATACAGTTTACAATGTTAAACCTGCGTTTGGCGATTAAGTGTCTTCTTGTTGTTTGTGCGTTTGGTCACATAGCATAAAAAAAATATTTAGAAACCCTAAAAAATCCCAAACCCTTAACTTTAGTAATTAAAAAACCCCAAACTCTAAGGATTAAGTTTGGTTATTAAAAAAACCTATAAAAAGTTATCCAATCTCTAGGGATTAAACTAGGCATTTAATAAAAGTATACTTGAGTTTCTCTATAGTAAAAATACATAATAAAGAATAGTAAATTACGTCAATTTTTATTTTAGTATTCATTTTTAATGATTAATAGTAAACTGTTGACAATACCACGGTATGACGTCCAACGTAGATTGCCATCACACTACCGAAGTTTTGGTTTATTCCAACTAGTCCTACTAACAGTTCGATGTTCGATCCACTTGCAACATTTTTGTACAAATAGACCGATTGTCAAACACAATCTAACTACTTGGAAGAATAACTTTTTGTCAAAACTGTCCGATCATCGAACTGTTAGTAGAAATAGTAGGAAAAAATCGATTGCCCCAACACCAGTGACCAAACGCGAAGTAGTGCGAAGCGAGTACCCCATATACCTGTGTGTTCTTACTTGACTGGTTGGCAAGCAACCTGTGCCTCAACTGACCGATTTTCTCCTCCTCCGTAGGCTCGGGAGGAACCTCCTCCATCTGAGGACCTCGCATCAGTCCCAAGAGAACACCAAATATGTACCTGCCGAACGAAATCTTGTTAGGATGCTGTTGTGAAATTGTTGAGGGTAGAAAGAGAAAATGAAGCTTTTTGATACAGAGAAAGTGATTTATGATTCAAAAATATAGTGCTGTGCTTCATTAGAAGTAATTATAGATAACGCCAATCTTTTTGGCCGCTCTGAACCTCACGCGAAAGGTTGAAAGAAAATAAGTATCAGCACCTATTTTCCTTTACTGAACATCGTTTCGCGCGAAGTTCAGAGCGGTCAAAAAGATTGCCGCGACCAAAACCTACCAAAGAGTTTTATATAAGATGTACTTTTATTCAGAAAAAAAAATATAAATAGAAGATAGTTTGCGATTATTTAAAAAAAATGGTAAAAGAAACGTAAATATATATCAGTCGTTATTTAATCAATAGTGAAAGACGAGTGATATGCCGACCAAAATTAGCTTGTTGAAGATTTTTTGAGCGTTTCTCTATCGCACATTGGGCTGATAGTTCGATACCTTTAATGAGTAGTTAAAACCGTTGGTGTTTATAAATTACTAGCTTTGAATGAAATTTTTAAGCAATTGCATGCTAACTATTTCCAATGATTTTCATTCCCCCTGTAAGGGACTGGTGACAGGTTCAAGTCCCGTCCTGGATGATCATTTTTTCCGATCAGGAAATCATTGGAAATTACTAGCTGTTACGCTAGTAAAAATCCCGCACATTACGTTCATTTTGTGGTATAAAAAATAGCCCACCAGATTGACTGCACCCAGCTGATGGTATGCTGAGTTGAGTGAAATTCAAAATATAGTGACTATCATTTCAAGAGGATGCCCTTAAAACAGTGGCCTCTACACAGACGACCTCGACAGATGCTTTTTCACGCCCCGGCTTAAAGAACTCGGGATTGTAAGAAGTAGCGAACACATGTGAGGGTGAGGATACACAAAATAATTCATGAGAATCGGTCCAGCTATTTCGGAGGAGTTCGATAACGAACACTGTAATACGAATTTTCTATATATTTTTTGATTGAAACAACAGTTACGGTTTTAACTACTCCATGAATATATCAAGCTGTAGATATGCACTGTGCGATAGAGAGAACGCTATACAAAACCGAGATAAGCCGGACATTCACACTTCTTTTTCACGTGCTAAATCAAAAGCAGGGTACAGTACAGGTTCTATAACAACCACAGATTATCTAACATCCTACGAACATCAATATAACAATGAAGCATTTACCAATGACTGTGCATCAAACGGGGCGTGGAACAAACGATTTAATCATCACGACATTGGAAAATCAACCTTATTTCTATAGCATTTAGGCCTATGATACAGGTAGACAAGAAGCTAAGTAAAAACTAAATAACTTATGTACGAATTAAAGCTAATATTGCGCTGAGCTTTCTATGTTTATCATGTACGTATGTAAAAATGTGTATAAGTATATGTTTGTCCGCAAAATTTATAATATAAATATCCAGGACGGGACTTAAATTTGTTTTATCCGCACCATAGAACCCATAATACAAGCTATATTTAGTTAGGGTTTAAGCAGTTTGTAATATGTCATACAATATTTATTCGCAGCATTTAAGCTAGTTGAACTAAGCTTACTTTTGGTCTAGGGAGCGCTGTGTAGAATGTCGTAGAATATTTATTTATTTATTTATTTATTTATTTATTATGCTGTTTTTTTTTCTAAATTTACAAGAAAAAGTAAGCACAGTTATTGTATCCAAAAATTCATTAAATTTTCTACTATGCGTAATTTGAAGTTTTAAATCTGTGCAATCATCATCAACTTTTGCCGCTGACTGTACGTGCTAGCTTCGTGTCCCGGTGGGTCCTGTACAATAGCCGATATATCAACTGTCTACTTACCTAACAACTACTAAAACTCCATATCCCAAATAATAGAATAGATAGAAGAACATCTTGAAGAAGCCCACGGCCAGTTCCGCAGGAGGCATCTGTTGGAGGTCTGCGATTTTCTGCTTTATGTTCGAAGGCGATAAGGACGAGAATGCCGTGGAGAAGCCGTCCTTGACTGACTGGAGACCGCGGCGGAATGGGTCTTTACCGGCTCTGAAACAATAGGTTATAATTGTAATTAAAACTGTGTGTAGCAGTCATATGGTGTCGAATTGGTAATGAATTGGTTGATTGGTAATGATTTTAAATTAGTTGTTTTATTTGTACAAAAGTTTTTTTTAATTCTAAGAGATGAAACCTTTGCGACTATACTTTTTACTATAACTTTTGTGCGTGAGGAAAGAAATGAATATGCAGTTTTTGCATATTCATTTTTTAAAGAAAATTTAATATTAAACACTTGACCGTTATTTGAAACTTTAAACAATTGAGATAGGACCTATGTTCGCTGCTGCTGACTCTTTCTACCCTATTGCTCTCTCCCTCGCACAATCCCCACCAGGCAGGTGGCGGTCGTCGTTGAAAGAAAGCGACCGCCGGTTCGTCATTGGTGTCCTAGTTCTTGCTGCGCACAGTCGTGCTTAGGACTCTTTTAAGAGATCAAAAATATTAGTTTAAAAATAATATAATATATTTAATATTAATTAAAATCTAAAAATATATCAGTTACCTACCTACCTGAAATAATTGGTAAGTTATTTTCTCTTTTTATGTGTAACGGTGTTACCGTTCGAATTGAATCATATTAATTAATCCTACCCTACTTTGATTTAATTTTATTGTGATAATTTTCTTTCCTGTGTATTTTGTTTTTCCTGGCATTTTTAGTACTTCCACTAATAAAATATACACGATGGATAAAGATTCGAATCAGAATCAGGAAATTTTCGCTAATTCTCCGAAAGCCAGTACTTCAAAACAGTGTCCTAAAAATAATGTTAATCGCCGCGTGCAAAAACGAACGAAACGAAAGCGCTTATCAAGTAGTTCGTCAAGTTCTAGTGATTCTACTTCTTCTTCATCTAGTTCTAGTGACACTGATAGAAGCAAAGTAGTGCATAAAAGAAAAAAAGGAGCAGGCAAACGCTCCCGTAGGCGGGATCATCGCCGGATTGACCAATTATCTCGGGAGCTAAATGACCTTCGTAAGCAAGTCGCACATGATGGTAAGCCGACATTTTACGACAATACTTGTTCAAATTCAAACGGTTGTTATATAGATGCTAATGTCAGTGACAATTTATTCAGTGAGGTAGGTTCATACGATTCCGGTAAACCTAAAACTATTATAGAACCTCACATAATGTTCGAAATAGAAACTAAGCTAAAGGAACCCTCTGTTCCGAAAACGCCTCACGAATATTTGTCATTGTTAAATGATATTCAACATTTCGATAACAGTGATTGGTGTGAAGTTCGTTATGCAGATACGCAAAAATCATATAATTTTTCTCCCGGTTTCGTTGACCTAGACGTTAACGACGAACTTAAGGCCTATGATTCGTCACGTCAACTTGCACAATCCGATAAGGCTTATGCCGCCTTAACAGCTTGTATGCTAAAACAGCGCGAAGCTTTACAAAATTCATTACGTAATTTGATGCAATGGGCTCATAATTCAGAAATAACATATGACGGTATATGCGAAAAAATTAATGAACTATTCACGAAGGGTGATGTATTTAAGGTTTCTTCTGAAATGCTCCAACTCATTTGTGGGCACCGAGCCGAGGTCATTCAAAGAAGGAGGGATGCTATAATAAACTTTGTACGTGATCCTCTTGTTAAAAGTGCATTACGTAAAGTTCCACCCTCTTGCCAAAATTTATTTAATGCCGAGCGACTGACTACGGTCCTCGAGAAGGTTGGGGGTGTGAAGAAAGCATTCTTTCCTCCGCCTAAATTAAACTCCAGTAATGCTCCAGCTGCGCAAGCTGGTCCGAGCACCCGCCGTGCCATACAGGGGCAGGCATATCATAAAAGACCCGCGCAGGGTTCTTCACATAATCATGGCTGTGCTGCGTCAGCGCACATTCCCCATGAAATACAACCTACGCAAGGTTGTTGTCAGTCTCATCCTGCGCAAGGATTTGAGCCACAGGGTACCGAGTGTGCAACTACTCGCTCAACATTTCATAGGCACACTAGAGGTAACTTTCGGACCAGAGGAGGCCGACAAGGTCACCAAGAGTATAACCGAGGTGCTCGCAAGCCCTCTGGAAACTCTAGAAAAGAGCATATTAATCGAGGAAGGCAGCGTAAGTATTGACAATTCGTTCAGAGCGGGGAGACTACTTCTTTACTACCGACGTTGGCAAGAAATGCTTGCACCCCCTTACTTACTGAAAATCATAAAAGGGTATCGCATACCCTTTTCACAAAAACCGCCGCTGATAATGCCGCATTTAATTCAAAATCGGCTCATTACAGCAGTATCAGAAACAATGACATCAGTCTTATCACAAATGGAACGTCAAGGTGTTCTGGAAGTAGTCAAACCGTCTCCAAGTTTTATTTCAACAATGTTCCTTGTACCAAAAGGCGATGGTACCAACCGCCCTATTTTCAATTTAGCGGCTCTCAACAAATATGTTCTAACGGACAAATTTCGTCTCATAAACATACAACGAATACCCGATTTTCTACAGCCAAACGACTGGCTGTGCAAAATCGATCTATCACAAGCCTATTTTCATCTCTCGATATCGCCATCTCACAGACGATTTCTTCGCCTAGTTTACGACGGAAGACTTCTAGAAATGACATGTCTCCCGTTCGGCCTCAGCACGGCACCAAAGGTTTTTGCTTCTATGACCAATTGGATAGCTCAAACATTAAGGGATTTGGGTCTACGAATTATAGTTTATTTGGACGATTATCTCCTAGTTCATCAAAATCCCCAAATACTACAATCACACGTACATATTCTTCTGAACAGGCTGCAGTATCTCGGTTGGCAAATAAACATGAACAAGTCAATTATAGTGCCTCAACAGAGTATAAATTTCCTAGGTGTTCACTGGGATCCTTGGGAAAACAAAAAATTCTTGCCAAAAGAAAAGTGCATGAACCTGTCAGCAAAAATAGCAACCATTTTAGACGATGGTTTCGTGGACCTGAAGAGCTTACAAAGCCTAGTTGGTCTCTTGAATTTCGCAAGCTTTGTTGTCCCAAGAGGCAGACTTCGCTACCGGTCACTTTTAGCGTTCCTCAACTCGCTGATCAAAGCTCCCGTCCCTTGCAAACGCTACCAAGTCCCCAACCAGGGTTTGGAGGACCTAAGATGGTGGCTCCAGAACCATCATCGTCCGTCCTTAATTCATTGGCCACCCCCGTCACACTTTTTGGTGACAGACGCATCCAATCAAGGTTGGGGTGCCCAACTAGACAATCAGTCCTTCTCCGGTCAGTGGACCAGCCACGAGCAACTCTTACATTGCAACCAGAAGGAACTTCTTACAGTACTGAAGGTATTGCAAGGTCAACCACAGTCCCTAAACCATGCTTCGATATTGTGGCAAAGCGACAACAAGACTGCCGTTTCTTACATTCGAAACGAAGGAGGAACGAAATCTTCAATTATGATGAATTTAGCGACAGAGATTTTCCAATGGTTAGATCGGCGTTAGATTCAAATATCTGCCCAACACATTCCAGGCAAGTACAACGGACACGCAGATCATCTGTCTCGTTACCGTTTACTTCCCGAATGGCATCTGTTACCCAGTTACACAGAGATCGTTTTCCAAAAATTTGGAACACCAATCATAGATTTATTTGCCTCGAAAAACGCCCACGTCGTATGCAATTATGTGTCCCTGGATCAGAGAGACAGTCAAGCTATTTTCCACAATGCGTTCTCTCAAACATGGAACTACCATTTAGCATGGATATTTCCTCCACCTTATCTAATCCCCAAGGTCTTATGTCACCTGAACCATGCTCAAGGAATCTTTTTGATAGTAGCCCCACGATGGGAGAGGGTATTTTGGAGAGCCGACCTCAAGTCCCGAGCGCTAGCGGCTCCATTCACGATTCGCAATCTGCACCGTCACCTAATAGACATTTCAACCGGCCTTCCACCTCCCAGGGTCAACGAGATGACCATGGAGATTTGGAAGTGTGGGGGTGGACAAATAACTTAACCGGCTGGAACCACTCCCAAATTGACTTACTATTAACATCATGGCGCCCTTCTACACAAAAAACTTATAGAGTAGCATGGAACAAGTGGCTTGCCTGGTGTAAAGCAGAAAAATTTAACCCTTTTCAACCGAATGGTTCTATCTTAGCAAGGTACTTGTCTGATCTGTTTTTGAAGGATAACCTTTCATACAATACTATTCTTGTACACAAATCCGCAATTTCTACTTTGTCTAATGCTGAAAGCTCGGGTCAGTTGAGTTCTAATGTTTTGGTTAAGCACGTACTGAAATCGATTGCATTAAAAAGACCTGTACCTCATAAAAATAAAACGGTTTGGGATATTGATGAGCTAATATCTTATTTATGTAATTACAGTGTAAATGAAAACAATATGTTCTCTACATGTAGACATACCGCAGTATTACTTTTATTGTGCTCAAGTCGCCGAATTCATGACCTTACATTACTTTTTGTAGACAGTGAACATTATGTAGATAATGATGAAAATATTATTTTTTGGCCGAGTTTTGGTTCTAAAACTGACAATTCCAATTACAGGCAATCAGGGTGGAAGTTACTGACCAATAACGAAAATAGAAAACTAGACCCAGTGTTTTGGGTAAAACGATGTATTGATCTTCTCGATGCTAACCGCAAATCGGCAAGATGCACCAATTTATTTATAAATTTCAGAACATCTAAGGCAGCCTCTCGTACTATAATTGCTAGCTGGGTCAAATCATTATTGATAGAGGCTGGTATAATTGCATCTCCTGGCAGCATTCGTTCCGCAGTGTCATCAAAAAGTTGGTCTGCTAATACAGCAATAGATGAGATTATGTCTCAAGGCAATTGGCGGTCAAGCAATACTTTCAAACAATATTACAGGCGTGAAATTGTACCAAATACTGCCAATAGAGGAATATCTCGTTTATTTATTCCATTGTAATTGATGATTTTTATTCAAGGTATATTATACAGTACGTAATACCTATACTGTATGATTATTTGATTTAATTAATATTCTTCTACAATAAGGATATATTATTTTAGTCTATTAATCGTCTTCTATAAAATTGAATAAACACACATATTTTCTTTAAAATGTATTTATTAATTGCTCGCATCCTACCTTACCTACAGTAATAATAATTTGGTTATTTAATACTTTCTATGTTCATAATTTTCATATCACATTGATGTCCGTTCAATCCCATACTCACCAGGCGATAACAGACACGTCTCAATTGTTTAAAGTTTCAAATAACGGTCAAGTGTTTAATAGACGCGTTTTACCTGAAATAAAACGCTTATTAAATACTTACCTTATTTGAAACTTTAATTTTAACTCTGCCTGGTAATTTCGACTCAATGACGAACCGGCGGTCGCTTTCTTTCAACGACGACCGCCACCTGCCTGGTGGGGATTGTGCGAGGGAGAGAGCAATAGGGTAGAAAGAGTCAGCAGCAGCGAACATAGGTCCTATCTCAATTGTTTAAAGTTTCAAATTAGGTAAGTATTTAATAAGCGTTTTATTTCAGGTAAAACGCGTCTATTAATTGATACAGTTAATAAAATTAATGTAGAATAAAATATACATATTTATTTACACAAGGCACAATTCGATATAATTGCATCTCCATTTACAGCTAGATTCGCAATAATAATCTTGTCATAAAAAAAAACAAAACAACAAACACAGCAATTACAAACTCATGGTCATTCTTCTCTAATCGCCAGTAATTAAGAGTAGTTAAGAAGAGAAGATGCAAGAGAAAGAGAAGATAAGAGTTGTACCGACCTTTCGTCATCATCATCTCCCATATACATATAGCTGGCCTCCCTGTTCTTGGGTCCTCCGGCGGAGGGCTCGCTGGCGGCCATGAGTCCCGACGCGTGCGTCATTTCAAAGATGGCGTCCTCGCAGAAGTTCACAAACGCTTCCAACTTCTCTTTGTCTCCACCTTCTGTTACGATTGAGTAGAAGAAGGCGCGTTTTGATTCCTAAGAATAAAAATAATAAATAAATAATATATATTAAGCATAAGAAACACACGTTCATAGCCCACGGTGACCGCTTCCCATCAGGTGGGCCGTGTGCTTGTCTGCCACCTACGTAGTATAAAAAAAATACACTTTTAATATAAAATAGAACTATTTTTTTTATATTGCACAGCGCTCTCTAGATGTGCTTTTATAAAAATGTGTGATTAATTTATAAAAAATGTTAAATTATTTACCCGCGACCCAGTTATTAACATTTATACTATATCTGTGTCAGATTTTATCCAGTTTCGCATGAAAGTAACAAACATACACACACAGACACAATATATCCTAACAAACAGATACAGAGAGATCTTCAAACAGATAGAAAGACAGACAGATTTTTTTTTTAAAAACTGCTTTTGATTTTTGTATCATACATACAGACTTACACACGTTATGTTGCTGTGCGTTGATTTAAAACGTTTTATTTTAGTATTACAAACATACACTTAAATTTTATTTATTTGCATAAAGTAAAGATGTGCCCCGCGGCTTCGCCCGTGGCATACTTCGTCCCCGTGGCAGGATGAAAAGTATCCTATGTCCGTCTCCTAGTTCTAAGCTACCTCCCCATCAATTTTCAGCCAAATCGGTCCAGCCATTCATTCGTGATGCCGTGGCCAAGGGAAATAGGGATTCATTTATATATTTACATAGATAGTAAAGTGCTCTCAGAGAATCTCAAACCTTGATCTGCGGCTTCTCCCACTGTTCGATGTTGGACTCCTTGATCTCGAAGTAGACTCTCTCGATCCTTTTGGAGCCGCCCATGATCTCGATACGGCCGAGGAACGGCTCGAAGTAGTTCAGTACGGAGCCGGCAGTCTCCAAGAAACGAGCCAGCCTGAGGAAACGGATTTGTAGTCATTTAGATTGTGTAGTGAAAAGGAGGGGATATATCAAAATAAAATGAAAAAACCTTTATCATAGGAATATAGTAAACCAGGGAAATTAGTGTTTTTAGGTCCGAATGATTCGATTTGAATTGATTTGATAGTGTTCTCAGACAAGTTCACATCGTGTCCTATTTTATACTACTTAAGTGGCAGATAAGCTCACTGCCCACTTGATGGTAAGTGGTTATTGTGGCTCTATGGCCGTGTGCAACACTAAGGACGTCACACTGGCGCTGCCGACGCTGTAAAAACCTTCTAATGCCCTTCTTGAAGAACCCCATATTGTAGACGCTAGGGAAATCCACAACAGGGAGATCATTTCACACGGAAATAAGTTCTTCTCTTACCGTGGACCGTGTGCTTGTTAAATACACTTTCAAATGGGCTATCAAATGCAAAAACCATTATAGCACTATCGGGGTTGCTAATATTGACCCCCCTTAAGACTTTACCTTTAGCTCACCATCAGGCGAGGTTAAGTCATATTGACGTGATCGACATAAAAAAATGGAGTTTCAAAATAACATATTTATTTAGTTTCAGAGATTAGCGCGTTTAAACAAACCAATTCTTCGCCTTTAGGATAGTTTGTATACTGACCTGGGTTCATTAGGCATGTGTTCAGACAAGTTGGTGAGCAGTACAGCGAGATTGAAACCGATTTCTTTGGCCGGCTCGTGGAATCTGTCGCAGAACCCGATATAGTCCAGCTTGCCGTCGTGGTTGGTCTCACAGCACGCCAGGAGGAACTCAATTTCTTCACTGCAGAGGAAAATTTAATGACTATCCTTTCAGTGTGGTTTGGTGATTCCTATCTTTGTCATACGATAAAGAAAGGAATCCACCCCTTCTTCCCACCCCATCCACTCCCACCTCTTTCTCCCCTACCCATACCTCCCCCAGCCTTACTTTCCCATCTCACCATTCGCTATACTTCGCAGTCTTTACTCTCCTGGTACATTACACGACAAAAATATTTTTTATAGAATTATAGCTGTTGCCCGCGGCTCCGCCCGCGTGGATGTCGAAATCCGTTTCAAAAACTATCCTATCTCTCAAGTTGGATCGAACTGCACATGGTGTGCGAATTTTATTATAATCGGTTAAGTGGTTTAGGAGTCCATTGAGGACAAACATTGTGACACGAGATTTATATATATTAAGAAGAAGAAGATAAGATAACAGTGAACAAAACTCTTTGCAGTTTATGCTCGCCTGGTACATTACACGACGAAAATATTTTTTATAGATTAAGCTGTGCCCCGCGGCTTCATCCGTGGCATACTTCCTCCCCCTGGCAGGATATAAAGTATCCTATGTCCTTCTCCTGGTTCTAAGCTACCTCCCCAACAAATTTCAGCCAAATCGGTTCAGCCGTTCTTGAGTAATGGTGTAACTAACACGATTTTCTTTTATATAATATCTTAATATATATAAATCTCGTGTCACAATGTTTGTCCTCAATGGACTTCTAAACCACTTAACCGATTATAATAAAATTCGCACACCATGTGCAGTTCGATCCAACTTGAGAGATAGGATAGTTTTTGAAACTGATTTCGACATCCACGCGGGCGGAGCCGCGGGCAACAGCTAGTGGATACCTCTATAGATTTATTGTAAAAACTTACGAGATAAAAAAACTTTTTCATCCGGGAGTTTTCTTCTGTTTACAAAAGAATTGAAAACTATACTCACGGCGTATAACTCTTCTGTTGTTCCATCTTCTCTTTAAAGTCTTTCGGCAGCACCCATCCATCATTATTCCCATCTATCTCCTGGAAACTGGGACTGGACGTCAGGTCCTTCAGCTTCAGGAACATATCGAAGTACTTCAGGATCAGCTCCACGTTCGAGGCTGACTCTACCAGGGTGTCCACCATCTGCTTACCAATTGTACCTAAAAAAAAAAATTAAATATATAAAATTGTTTTAAAAGGCAGTTTCATCAAATAGTATTTTCTAGCGTCTACAATACGAGGTTTTTCAAGAAGGGCTTTAGAAAGTTTTATATGGCCGGCAGCGCGAGTGAGACGCCCCTTTTTGGGTAAACTTATACCCCAGTAGTATCGGGTCTCAATTACTACGGTGTAAGTTTACCCAACAGGCATTTCCCTCGCACCACAGCTGACCCCGGGCCATCTACGATATTGAGGTGATCCCCTCGACCCAGAAAGGGGGGTGTAGGGTGACAGACGGCCATCCTGTCACACTCCTGTCGTAGTAAGGTATGAAAGTAGCTACTTTACACCCTGGCTTTAGTTTTTTTTTATTCATGATAGGCTTACGTTTGACCTCAATCCCATCTGATGGTAAGTGACGGTGTGGTCTACGATGAATCACGCTTGCCTAGAAGAAATCTATTCACTCGTGACTTGAATACTCCCCGGTTATAGCTTTCCGGAAACACAGACACCGGCAAGCAATTTCTCTCCTTAGCTGTACGCATGATTAGTCCGATATGACCGCCGGTGGTATCCGTGGGGATTTCCGCACGATAAAAAATGTACTATAATTATCTTACCATTGACGACGTTTCCTTCAAGCATAGACAACATCATGGTGATCATGTCTTTCTGCAAGTTCAGGAGCTCCTTCAGTAAGTCTACTTGCGAGGAATGCTTGGATAACTTGTCTTGCATGTGAGAGAAGAGGAACAGGAAACCACCGACGGCGTCCCACAATCTGAAAATAGGTGATAATACAAATTACAAATCCTTTTTTTTATGAAACAGCTTTATTTAACTGAAAATTTGATGCCCTTTCAGTTGTCTGATTTGTCTGATATTTGGCAAAAGTCTTTAGTTCCGATGACAATACAATTTAAAACTGTATAACTTAAAAAATATTTTTTCATAATTTATTATACTTTTGGGGTGGAATTATTATTATGCCGTAGTCTACTGTAGGGCGACGGTACTACCCACCAGTCGGACTACTCAATTCTGACGGGAGATATCGTCGTGTCCTACCTCCACAGTATAAAAAGATTTTTCCAAAAATAAGCTTCTTAGTAAGTGCATAACAAAACAAATAAAGGTGCCCATCACATTGGCAACGTTTCCCCGTCCGATAGCGATGGTTAACTTTCGCCCCAGATACGAGAGAATTACCTTGAATGTGCCAAAGCCTGCTGATTCTGCGTACAGGGACCCTGGATGACTTCAGTGAGCGTGTTGAACACTTGGGATGCGACGCCGATCGCCTTGAAGAAGTTTGCTTTACCAGCCGGGTCGATGAGTTCCTATGGGAAATTCAGCCTTGAGTACTGTTGTAGTTTGTACGCAAAAGATGCATCAAAACATGATGGTAAGCGAAAGGTCTCATCACTTCCAAGAGCTTAGATTAGGTAGGATTCATAGAATTTGCTACATACATCTATACTAATATTTTATAGAAGTAAAGTTTGTGTGTTTGTTAAATTGTAAGGGGTAATCTCGGGATCTACTGAACCGATTTTAAAAATTCTTTCACCAATAGAAAGCCACGTCATTAGTGAGTGTCATAAGCTATATTGGAAAACTGGAATTTACACCCGGGCGAAGCCGGGTCCCGAGTCACTAGTACATAATAAACTCACACTTTTCCTCCGCCGGGGTAGGCAGAACAACATCGCGTTATCTGCTTCTGTCCTAACACACTTCACGAGCTTCGTCTACCGTCATTAAACCTTTGATGAAAGCCCGCCGGTTTTGTAGTTACCATTTTTTCAATACATCATTAATTTGATCTGTGTACGATATAGTGGCCAAATTAACGCCCCTAGATGTAAAATTAACTACATAACTGCACGCAGGCAGAGGTCAACCTCTCACAAATTTTGGCTTATATGCTCACATACATTATGCTGTACATACTTAGTGTGCACTTGCTACAACATACATACATACATACACGCCTTTTTCCTATTGGGGTAGGCAGAGACAACATCTTTCCACTTGCTACGATCTTGGCAAACTCCTTTCGCTTCTTCAATGGGAGGAAGAATTTCTCTACTTCTTCCTTGCTACAATGAGAGGAATATCCACCATATAGTTACCTTGCTGGAGTAATGCCAATAGAAGTCCATGATGGACTCCTGTAGCCGCAGCAGATAGTCCACAGTACAGATGACTACGTTCACCGTCGTTGTGTTGCCGGCCTGCGTTCGGAGGTAGTTCTGCCAGTCTGTTACGAACAAACATTTATATCAATACTATATCAAATAACTGATTTATCAAAAACTAAAAAAAAATGGTGTTTGTTGATTATTTCAGACTTGTCTTAAGAGCTCAGTTATATAATTATATGGGAAGTCTTTGGTTTTGGGAATGACTGCCACCTGTTTCCTTCTTTAGATAGTACAGTCTTTTGGTCTCAGTTTTTTACATGGCAAAGATCCCCAGTTAGGGTTTTTTTTGAGTCAATGGGAAAAGTTATACCGTGCCTCTGAAGTTTTCATCTTTTTTCTTATTTTTTTTTGCTGTAAGAATTTCTTTTTGTTAAAAGGCATGATTAGTCCATCAACTCTCACTCCCTTATTCGACTCTTGCGAAATGCTTTGTTACTCGTATGTCCAATTCTACCAAATTCTACAAAATTTGCCTCTCTTGCCCCGCTGAACGAAATGTCTCTAATAAGTGAAAATACTAACAAATATATTTGTTAACGTTATAGTGTTAATACTAACCCAAGTTGTGACCTTCACAAGTCAGTTGGATAAACCTGAACAGCGCGCAAGTGAACTCAGCGTCGTGCATATTCTTCTCACCAGCAGCGCCCTCGAGGCCAACGCCCAGACCTGCAGAAGGGTTTTTCATATAGTATACAAATAATTATAACCTCTTCAATTCCAAGAATATGGACTGTTATAGAGTTGGTGAGGTAGAGTAAGTACAACATATTCAGCAATTTATTGCGTCGCAATCTTAGATATCCATTCCGTTATAGAATGGTGGTCAAAGTACCCTATTATTGTAGGCGGGCATTTCGTGAAAATGGCTACCAACCCACTCATGTGATGTCCCATAATATAAATTTCTTTTTGCAGTACTGTCCTCTTTTACTGGTAACGGTCATGACCAAAACGTATCTAGGTTACTATTTATTTACTTAGATTACTTGAAATAGGGGGCCAATATGATAGAAAACAATATAGAATCATGATTTATTAAATTTATCACTTGACTAAACCAAGAATTAACTAAAATATCAGTAAGTTATTTTCACAGATAGGTAGCAGTTTAAAATAAAATGCCCAGGCAGTCCTTGCTGGTGGCTTAAAAGTGGCTTGTAATACCATAAAAATTTTTGTAAGCAGTTTTAAATTACTGAATCTACTCCAAATGACAAGCATTATGCTTTCGGAGTGATGTAAGCAGAACTTGTGTGATTCCAAGTTAATTCTTTAAGGTGGTGTCTTCTATTGGTTACCTTCAGCCTTTGTGTTTCTCTCGAAGGCATCTAGATCCAGTACGGAGCAGGAGTTCATGAGACCAGCTATCGATGTGAAGAAGCCCACGTCTTTTTTGTCTTTCAAGTGATTCAGCATACCCTACAAATTATATAGTCATTTTTATATTCAAACATAATTTTAATACATAATGACGGCCTCTGTGGCGTAGCGGTAGTTCATGCGACTGCTACGCAGGGGGCGCGGGTTCGATTCCCGCTCAGTGCAAATATTTGTATGCATGAATATGTCTATTTGCATTGGTCTGGGTGTTCCTATGTATAATAAGTATGTATTTACAAAAAAAAGTATATAAGTATGTTTATCAGCATTCTAGAACCCATAACACAAGCTAGTTAAACTATGCTTACTTTGGGTCTAGGGAGCGCTGTGTAGAATGTCGTAGAATATTTATTTATTATTATTATTATTTATAATTGTATACCACCTAAGTAGTATAAAAGAAAAAAAATCTACTCACCATCTGTATATCGATATTGCCTCCACGCAATATAGAGATGCCCAGCTGCAGCGTCTTCATCACCATCTCACTGGGTACTCCTTTAGAAGCCGATATGTGGAGTAGCACCATCTCTGCCACTCCTCGGTCTGCTAGACGCGCTTGATGGAAGAGGAGTTTCTGCTTTTCCATTTCTTGTTCCTGTATATCAGAGTTGGAGAGTTGAGTAATGTTATCTGTATTTAAAGAAATAAAGAAGAAAAGAAAGAAACTGTCTGTATTCATGAACACAACGCACATTAGGTTTTTATAAACAAATAAAAATGATCACCAACAAACAACAAACAGACGCAAAAGTCCACGACCCACCAACTAATAGACTAACCGGTCTATGGCCTATCTATGCTCTATGGACGCCGCGCCTGAGTTGGTGGTATTGCTTGGTAGGAGAAACTTATTATGAAATTTTGAACTAATTAGTAGCTTTTCAGAGAATTTCGAATATCTTGGATTCCTAACAGATAGACCCAATCGCACTTTGTCCGATCTGGGAATCGAATCAGAGATGTTTGGTGGTAAAGTTTTGGTTGCTGTTCATTCTTTTCGTATTTTTACTAGTGGCTAATGAAAAGCGACTGAAATATTAGGAACAGTGTAATTAATAAAATAACACAAAACAGTTGTATTCCAATGCGCAATGTTCGAATAAATACATACCATAAACATATCCACAGTTTTCTGCATGCAACATACAACTCACATGTTTAATATTACAAATAGGGGTTCGTATCAAAGTTCTTAGGCGACGTTCCGCTAAGTATATTAATAGCAAAATATCTAAGACTGCACTCCTTAGGAGATAATAGTGTTAGTAGGAGATCCGACCATAGAATGAATATAATTTTACATTTTAGGAAAATTATTAATATTGTCCAAAAATTATGGTGCAAAGTGTAATTTTTCATTCGGTTACGCAATAAATTTTGTATAAAAGTCTTTTTTAACCCGTGACACCATGGATGAAGGTCATTCTATGATTAGATCTTAGTACACCTAACAGGTGCATACTTATATATGCTTGGCTGAATGTAGTATGTAAACACATTACCTACATTGTAAATTAGACCACAATACTCATTTAATTATAGCTTTTTGGATCACAAATAAATAAAAAAAATACTACTCTAATAACTTGTGGATAACGCTTTAGGTTACTCTTCTTCGCTGTAGGTTCAATAGTAAGTGTAATTACTTTAATGTTAAGACCTTAGATTAAGCTAATTGTGTAACTGTTTGTTTTCCCGAATAAATAAAAAAAAATAAAGAAATAAAATCTTGTTAAGCATAAATGTACGTATAATATAGATATCCCAGTCAACAATTACATTAATCGATGTACTATCTTCAATATCTTTTAATATCAAGGTAGATAATGAAACTCACGTGTATACTAGCTCTTCCCTCCTCCTCACCCTCAGCCTCTCCCCCGCCTTCCTCTTCCTCTCCGCCTCCTTCTTCTTCCTCTTCTCCGCACGATTTCGCGATTATGTGAGCGTAAGACATGTAGAGAGGATCCTCCTGTTATGGCAAACACAGAGTTGTACTTAACATTTAACGTATACGTGCATGTTTTAGGTAACGATATTGACAGTTGAAAGGCAAAATGGTTCAAGCGACATATATTTTTAGAAGAAAAAGCGCTCTTAACAACATTATAAAAATACTTCATAAGATAGAGATTTTCTTATCAACTGATATTTTCGCTTGCACTTTGCAGGCGGGTTAAAAATACCCGGTTAAACCGTGTATTTATGGTAAATTAAAATCTACGAATATCGGTCGGTCAGATGGCAGTCACTCCCATAAAATGCAAGATAAGCCAATAATGAAGGAATAGGAGGGACCTAGCTCTAAAGTGCAAACTTTGGATGCGACTGCAGCTGCGATGATGATGATTTGCTACCCTGTCAATTTACGGTACCTGCAGTGCTCCCGACCGCTCAGTCATGGCTCCTCGGCAGAAGGTCGTCACCAGCTGCGTCAGAGGATCTGGCTTGCCTTCCTCTTCGACGACGTCACTCTTTTTCAACTCGGCGTCTTCGAAAGATTGCTAAAGCACATAAATAGGAATAAAAATATTACCTATTCATTTTCAATTTTAATTGTCATCCTTTTTCTTTTAAACTAAAGTCCCTAACACAAGTAAGCACAAAAATAATATATCTGAATCTCTCCATGCCGCTCTCTGCATATCTACTATGCTTTTACTAGCAGAAAATAAGTTGTTTCTGGCGGGGAAGTACCTAGGGTATCGACATTCATAATATGTTGAATCTCGTATGCTTTAAAATAATACTGTATTGCAGCCCTTTCGCGCTGTGGTCGCGTCGCGGTTCCTATAGGCCCTGATCTCTCAAAACGTGTGAAAGATCAGGACCTATAGGGACCGAAATAAGTACCAGGAAAGCAGCGGATGTAGGACTTTGCTGACATACTCACCGTCAAATCTTCAATCATAACCTCTTGACCGACATTTTCTTCTTCTAACCACAGCTCGTAATAGGTGCGGGCGAATATGTTACACGCTCTATGTCTGTTGAGTACAAATAGATCTGTTACAATTGATCCACACGAAATGGCCCAAAGTTTAAAATTTAAATATCTACGTACAATGTACAATCAGCGGCAAAAGTCTATGATGATTGCACAGATTTCAAACTTAAAAATTCGAATGAAAATGGCCAATTATATTGTAAAGGTTCAATAGAGTCAACTAAGTAATTAAACATCATTTTCATTAGGAACTATAAGTTACTTTGCTCAAAATTACTGTCCAAAATCTGAAAATGATCATAAACCTTTGACGCTGACTGTACACACATACACACATTTTAGCATTAACAGCATTAGTGAGATTAAATAACTATTCGATCATAATATAATTTTTCTTCTAAGAGGCGTAGAAACAGAAACCTTTGAGCTTTCTGTAGGTCTATGGTTTGATCTCGAAGAGACGACCGATCAAAAACGGACATTAAACGGAACACATTATCATAAGACATTATAACGAGTATGATGACCGAAATAATATACCCAGTTGGCCTTTAGCCACTCACCGACTAAGTCTATATAGATGAACAGATCGTAGACACGCGATGGCCGCTCGCTTCCTCGCGGCACAAAGCACGCGTATCCAGTTGAAAGAGCGTTGCTTAGGCTTCGTCGCCTTATTAGTTCCATAGCAGCATGCACAAGTACACATAAACGTACAACAACAACTTATCATCAGGCGAGGTGAAGTCATGTTGATGTGTTCAATATAAAAAATGTCAGACACGCTACGAGAAATCGTTACGATCGCACTGTACCGTTTTGACTGTACACGTCTTTTGCGTAGTCCGGTAATTAGCAAGTGTACCAGCTTGTAGGAGATGTAGGCTTAGGCCATAAAGCCCAACATCATCATCCTAGCATTAGTTCTGGTCACATGCGAGGTTCTCACCTCGGAGTCCGGGGTTCACTTTTCGACATTTATTTCTCCACTTTGCACACTCTTGAGCATTCATGGTAGTGAGACCATAGGCTCCATGTCATCTTAAACAACGTCTAGCCAATACTTCTTGGGTCTAGTTTGGGGCCCATTACATCAATATATATAATCTTACTTAGCAGTTTATTAGTCATACAACACACTAGATTATTTAGCAATAAGTAGTCTTAAGAGAAAAAAACACAACACTAAAAAAGTCCACACAATGGTTAGCATAGTCAGGCATCACACGGGAATAGAACCTCGGTAGAGAGTGCAGAGAAGTCTGCCTGAAGCAAGCGATGACGGCGCGCTTGCGCTGAATGGACACCACCGAGCGGTAGACGTTCTTACTCATTTGTTGCGGGTGGTCGATCTACATGGGCAATCGGTTGTCAGCTATATTTGCTTGTGTTACAGCTTGTACACAAAATAATGGACATAATATATGTTTGTTACTAAATATACTTTTGGTTTTTGATTCCTAGGTCCCGTCCTAGGTCAGATCATTCCCCCTGTAAGGGATTGGTCGTGGGTTCAAGTCCTGGATCTTCACTTTTGCCGATCAAAAATCATTATGAATAGTTAGCATACTAATTGCTTTAAAATTTCATTGCAGTAAATACTCATATACTACTCGTTCACGCTAAGTTTGCCGCTGTCAACTGTCACGCGTTTAGCGTTGTCTCACTCACTCAGTTCTAGTTCTAGTAAGACAACGCTATACTGACGTCATTTGACAGCGGCAAACTTATCGCGAACAGGTAGTACGTTTGTTTTAATTAAATTTATTTACAAAATATAACATTCATCCTACACAAGGGCAACCCTTTACCACTAGGGGTTTATTATACGTAAACGGGAATTAAAGCGACGTTAAAGGTATATACATACCTTTGGATGCCTGACGTTTCGACCAGGTTACACCGGCCGTGGTCACAGGCTGACTGTTTCAGCCGTGCACGCCCTCCGTCGCCGAGTCCGTGAGGTAGCCGGTTCTTCTTCTACCCGCACATTTTCGACATTTTTTATATTTTCTTGTCTCCAGGTACCGTCACATACCACACTCACAGGGTCCCTATTATCTGTGCAAACGCCTTGGTGTCTATCCGACCGCGCAGAAAAGCGAGGTAGCAAGTTTTTAATCACTGGATTCCATGTCGCAGATAACTTGAAACCGTCTTCCCGATTGAAATTTTTGTACTTCTTGATTTCAATCGCTTCACGTACAGCTCTTGAATAGAAGTGACGTTCGGTGGAGAGGACTTGCGTATTGTGGAATTCAATCCAGTGATTCGTGCCTGCTTCTAAAAGATGTTCTGCAATCGCTGATTTGCTCGTCCGGCGGTTCTTTACAGCTGCAATGTGTTCTTTGACCCTATCAGCAATGGTCCGCTTTGTTTGGCCTATATACGAACTACCGCAGCTGCAATCCACAGGGGTCTACAAGGTGGATTGCAGCTGCGGCTACCTCACGGACTCGGCGACGGAGGGCGTGCACGGCTGAAACAGTCAGCCTGTGACCACGGCCGGTGTAACCTGGTCGAAACGTCAGGCATCCAAAGGTATGTATATACCTTTAACGTCGCGTTAATTCCCGTTTACGTATAATAGTCATGGAACACTAGGGGTTTGTCTGGCTAGCCTTAATATATAAGTACAAAGTATCTTAACATAAGTAAAGTAAGATAAAGTAGGTATACAATTCAAAGCTATAAAGAGAACGACCGAATTTTGTGAGTCAAAAATACAAAAAATAAAAATATAATAAATATATATATACCTCTTTACGCAATACAGGAGATTAACCTAACCTAAACCATCTTCTCGCAAAAAAAGTAAGTTAGCTCATACCTATGTATGGAATTCACTAGCTGCAAAATTCAATCGAAAATGATTCAATACACTTACCATATGCAACCCGAAGAGCACTTTACTCATAGCCACGATCCTCTCGACCGTGTCGTCTATAATCTTGGCTTTGTTCTCGGCCGTCTCTACCGTGATGTTGGTCTTAGACTTGGAGCCGAGCTTGGAGTACAAGTAGTGCTGCCATGACATCTCGTCCGCCGGGTCTATCTTGTCTGGTAGAGTGAGTTGGGTCTTGGCGAACTCTGCAACGTCTTGTTCAGACATTTTCTGTAAGAACGTAGATTTTAAATCGTTATTTCAATTACCTAATTGTTTTGTTAAGCGATTGACGTAGTTGTTGATACCTTGTCCATAGCTTGATGACTGTTAAAAAAATATATAAATATACATAATAATTTATAGGAGGTAGGACACGACGGTATCTCCCGTCCAAAATGAGCTGTCCGACTGGGGTAGTACCTCCACCCTACAGAACACCGCGGCCATAATAACCATCGTGTTGTGTTCCCGCCGGTAAGTAAGGTAGCCAGAGCTCACTGTACCCCTTCTCCTCCCATCCCTTCCTAGCCTCCCCTGCTCCTTCCCACCCCTCCCCAAGTCCCTTCAGGGTAGGCAGCGCGTGTGTGACACCCTTAGTGTTGCACACGTTCATAGGCCACGGTGACCGCTTCCCATCAGGTGGGCCGTGTGCTTGTCTGCCAGCTAAGTAGTATAAAAAAAATAGTTGTGAAGCACATAGTATCTTGATTGTAGTGGCAATTTGGAACTTTGTTCGATTGGGTAATTGGGGCTCTACTAAGATCTTTGGGGCCCAGTTATCACCACCTGCAAGCCAGTGTATCCGCGGGTTTCTTTTGCAGATTTTTTTACAGACAAGGCTCATGCGCATGGGCTTTGGTAAGATGAGTCACTGGAGAGTGAACACCGATGCCAGCTTTGAATGCAACTGAGATTGACGCTATAGTATATTGCCAATTTTTCGTAAAATATTAGCTAAAATAGGGCTTAACATGGCTTGGTTAAGCCCTCATGTTCCGGGCGAGAAAGAGGAATAGTGCTATTTCGGTGTATAACTTTATCCCTATTTGTAATTTGGAACACAAGCTGAGGGCCACCACTTTAGCACTATCGGTGTATATAGAGGTGACCCCGGTCCAGAGACTTTACCTTTAGCTTACCATCAGGCAGGGTGAAGTCATTTTGTCGGGTCCTATATATAAAAAAAACACGAACGCTATAACACCTCATGGGAAGCTCTTAGCAAAAAGAAAGCTTGTACTTAAAAAGAAAACCAAAGATTGGATGGCTTTGTCACTCCTGCTTACCTTAAGGAATCTATCTTTGCAGTGTTGCACCAGCTCCTGTTCCCTGCCCGCGAAGAGGTTCAGTCCGACTGGCAGCAACCTCTTGAGACAGGCCACCATCAGCGACGCCTGAACCTCCTTGTCTTTGTCACGTTTCTTGTCGCGATGCTTCTTCTTTTTCTGTTTATGGTATATAGGTGTAAGAAAAGAGACGAAAGAAGAAAGAAGTATTGATAGGGTTGCCATTTTAAGTTAATTTTCTGTGAAATATTGTTGAGATTGATGCGTTTTCACAAAGATTCACGATTGATTTGTAGAAAAATAAAATTACTAATGAAATATGTTAGGTTAAGTGACAACCCTGATTATAAGTTTTTTGATACACAGAATTTAAGCAGTGTAAAATAAATTATATATTATATTTTCTAGTTAAAGATGTTGTTAGATATAAGTAAGTATTTTCTGATCGGAAAAATCGGACTAAACCCAATTGGAAATAGTTGGCATGCAATTGCTAAAAAATTTCATTCAAATAAGTTTATTATGAAAATTTGTGCTTTAAATGATATCAATCAGGTATATCAAGATAGATAGCACAAATCTAAGAGACATCGCACACTCGCAGTATTATAAAATTATTGACAAGAAAATACATTCTGCCAATAAAACCAAGTGTTTGCGAGACCATATTATTGACCTTATTATTAATACCTATATAATTTATTTTATTGTCAATATTATTGAATGTAAAAGTCACGCCAATAAATTCTAGTTTAAATTATTGCTCGCTCTAATACAAATAACGCCGTGAGTAGACATATTAGATAATATTGTATAGAAAGTTGAGAAAGAAACAGCCTTAGTATCTGTGCAAACAGCTGATAATGAATCAAGTGATATATCAATCAATCACTTGTCCAATCATATTGTCAATCACAAAAGTGTTTCGATAGTTGCTTTTGTAGGGAAGATGCAAGGGGTGATATTTATAAAATAAACTGGTTGATACTGTGATTGATAAGGGCCATTTTCATCCAGTGTCTCAATCAATCAATGTGTATGGAATACTTACGAACGCCTTTTTCATCTAAAGATAAGTGATTTAATTTGTTAGTCTTTTATATTTTGTAATTAAATAGGTACGGGTCGGGAGTAGCGCAATCAGATACCTAGCCATTTCACATAGATACATATGCTCACGCCTTTTTCCCTCCGGGGTAGGCAGAGACAACAGACCACTATCTGCCTCTGTCCTGACATACTTCACGCGCTTCCTCTACTGTCATTAAGCCTTTCATGCAAGCCCGCCGGTTTCGAATGCTTTTTATAGACATTTTGTATCTGTGTATGTAACTATAAATACTGCCTCACATTGGTAACTCTTTTCAAGCTCAGTAATTAAGTAAGTGTGGCTTAAACTCACAAACGTGGTAAACATACCAATTATGACAGTAATTTTATATTATTCATGTTAAAAAAGGCGACGGTAGCTGAATGGATAAGAACGCGGCCTCTTCTTAGAGGTATCGAGTTCGAATCCCGCCAGACAAGTACCAATGTGAATTTCACTTTGTGGAATTTATATGTGCTAATCACATGATTTACCGTCTGCTGACGGTGAAGGAAAAACATCGTGAGGAAACCCACATGTCCTAGAAGAAATTCTAAGGACATGTCTGATCCACCAACCCGCATTAGGCTAGCGTGTGAGGATTAAGGTTTAAACCCTCTCAGCTCTGTCGTCAGAGGAGAGGATACCCGTGCCCAGCAGTGGGACATAAATGGGTTGCTATCATGTTAATTTAAAATCATTTATAACATACTTAAATATTGCATATAGTAAGTAAGTAAGCAGCATTGTGTTAGTTGCCAAGTTAGAGAGAGAAATACATTATTCCGTCAATACCTTGCCGCCTCCTTGAGGAGTTCCATCACTAACTGCCGTTACTCTCCTCGTAGCCGTCGGCATGATCAACACCTGATATGAACAATAAATGAGCACTTTTTTAAATGAGGGTTCATCTGCGAGTCGCGTGCGCAGGGTTAGGTTATTAAACTTATAACAACATTGGAAGTTATAGATCTATCATGAAAAGTACATCCGAATATGCGTACCAAATGGTACCAATTGGTACCACGCGTTTGGATTTGATGATGGCACGTAACACTTTGTTCGGCCTAAACCCAACCATAAGTACTTTAAAGTAACTTCAAAGTACAGTCACCGTCACAATTAGATGATGGCGCAATTTTTTTTTTCGCTTTTATCAAAATTTAAAAATGTTTTATAGCACCCAATATAAAGTTACTTTAACGACTAACTGAGTATGAATTTTTTTTTATATAAGACACGTCAAAATGACTTTACCTCGCTTGATGGTAAGCTAAAGGTAAAGTCACATACACTGATAGTGCTACAGTGGCGGCCCTCAGCGTGTTAATATTTAAACGCTTTTTCATTAATGTTTCATGTGGGTTGAAAGTTTCGGATATACATTTCATGATAGTCTGCTTGTTCGTGTTGACATCACAAAATGAAAGGGGAACTTGATTGAACTAGAATTAGCACAAATGGGCCGACTTTGCCGGGACAAATCCTGCGGTTTTTGATAATGCCGCAAGTCTTAGCCACTTATTTTACCTTTCTGCCATCCTGCTTCTCCTTTCTCCAGTGCAAGTGACAGTTCTGTGGTTGCAAATGTTTATAGGCTAACTGCAGCCTTGGTAACTTTAGTACAGTGCTTCTCAAACCTTATCATACTATGTCACATTAATGTTTAGCCACCATGACCCCTCATAAGAATCTTAAGCCCCTAGTTATAAAAGTCAAATAACAAACCATTTCAACTTGATCGGGTATGATCGATCGTAAACATAGATAAGACAATACAGTGAACCCGTATTTTAATTTCGTGAAACTGGTCGATGCCTACTATTTGGGAAAAGCTGCCTTAGTAGATATAAAAATTGTATCAGAGAATTGATGTTTAATTTTTCTTTAGAAAGGTGGCCTGCACCTTCCACTAGCTCCACTAGCTTCTGAACTTCACCCTAGCTTCATCTGGTGGTGTGCAGTCAATTTAAAAAAGATTTCAAGTGTTGTCAAGTTCTGCTGCCTTGACTTACCATGTTATCAATCTCGTTGGCAGAGATGAAGTTTTGTTCCTCTTTCAAGAAATACTGACTCTTAGACCAAATGTTGAATATCTCGGATACGTGGTTGTAGAGTTCCTCTGCCTCTGTGGATGATAAAACAATATTATTGGAATTTCATGCTAGCTTTTTTACGATTTGTCTATCTTAATACCTACTTTAATAAACGCACTATTATTATTACTAACATTAGATCGCATTAAGCCCGCGTATGTCTGACAAGCGACATGAGCTATTGCGCGGACAAGTGCAACCTTATACATACATACACACATACAAATCACGCATTTTTCCCATTGGGGTAGGCAGAGACAACATCTTTCCACTTGCTCAACTTTCACAATTAACAACCAACAGCAAATAATTAGCAACCTTATAGTCGTACAAATAAGAGTACGTCGCGGACATTTTGACCCCGCCGTCTGCTTATCGCCTTTGGATCGTGGAAACGGGATCAGTGGGCGGGAAAGACGGCGGGTTACAGATAGAAACAGAAACAAAGAACACGCAAACCTGGTACGTTATTCCTGAGCCAGTGGTTCCTCTGCAGGTCCACGTACTTGATGAGCAGTGGGTAGAACGAGTAGATGTCGCGGACCAACAGCTGCCAGTCTTCTTGGATCTGAGACTCCACTTGCGAAGTGTCGTCCGTTGAGGACTGCAATAAGTGTCAACATGCGTGTTAACATAATGATGGAACCACACTTCGCTATTCGCCTTTATTTACGTGTATAAATCGAAGTGGGGAGGGCTTAGTCGTGTATATTTGCTTTATTCGCACGCATATTAGCTTTAGTCACTCTTCTATGACGAATTGTGGAGGATTGGAAAATGGAATGGAAAAAAATATATACAATTTTACCGTAGATCATAGAGACAGGGGCAAAATTTTCCCTTCGACCATGTACGAAACTAAGTTTCGAAACTAGTTTCGAAATCAGAGTAATATTTTTACCTATTACGACGCCCCCCTCCCCCCACTTAATAATGATCTTGTTTTCTGTAAGGACTACTCTATACATATTATATGCTTTTTAAAAGGTATTGAGAGGGTTTTGAGGGGTCGGCAATCATTCAAATATTTGAACTAAGCGGGAATCAAGGCTTACTTCCTACCTTCTTGGTAAAAATTAGAAAAGAACACCTAATCAAAAACACAATTCCTTTATGTTTTTAAATAATTGTAATTTGCACGCCTTGAGGCGGCATGTGGCTGGTCGTACTTACACTATGTTAAAACACTAATACTCTGTACCCATATTCGCTAATAAGTAAATGATTGATTGATTGAGATTTTTTTATGAAAATGAAACTAAAAAAAGATTGATTGAATACACTTACCTTAATAAAACCTCTCAAACTCTCCTCCTTATGGAACATATTATCGGTCCTCTTCCGGACCCTCTCAGCCAGTGGGAGGAAGGAATCCCTCAGCAATTCCTCCGAGGAGTTGATAATGATCTGCTGGGTGTAGGTCGCGATGCGGGTCATCCAGGGTGCGTTCTCGTTGCCAATGTTCTTCTTGATAAGTTTCAGAACATTTTTGAGCAACTGGTTCATGTGTTCTGCCATTACCATGGTTACGTGGTTTCTAGAAGAATAATATGATCTTTGTTATATTTTTTCATATCAATTAGGTGGCAGACAAGCACACGGTCCACCTGATGGCAAGCTGTCACCGTGGCATATGGACGTGTTCAACACAAAGGGCGCACACTCGCGCTGCCAACCCAGGAGGGTGGGGTATTGTCTTTTTTTTAAATTTAATTATTTATAAAAATAACAAAACAATATAAATTAGCAATCTCAAAAACCACGAAGGGAAAAACCATTTGAAGATGCTTTTTATGGAAACGACATAAATTATCTTCCTTGCTAATCAATTATTTAGATAACAAGGTTAAAAAGACAGATATGTAAAATACTAGAAAAACAAAAAAATACAGGTAAATGAAAATGTATAATTACTAAAATAAGAACTGTCCTATAAATAAATATACGAAAAAAAAAATCATCTCTGTTCTTAATTTTTTTAATTAACTATCCTTAGAATTAACTTACTTAGTATAACTTACCCTCCAGTAGGCGTGACGTTGTCAGGCCCCTGTGCCCACCAGAACGGTAGGTAGGAGCACAACAACGGTAGTACCACGTCAATTATATGAGGAGCTTCGTTGTATGTCTTGTCCGACTCGACGAACTGGTCTACTTCGCCCAGGATAGTTTCCAGGGTCGGCATACACTGTTCCATTTTCTGCATTATGTCTGTATGTGAAGGTAATTAAGTTAGTGTTTATTCCCAAAGGCCACCGCTGATACGGCCACATTTGGTAGTTGTTGGGACAAAACTTTTGCCCAACCGCCACTATCGGCACAGTTGGACACAAATGCCAAATTTTGTCGTAAACAAATGTATGCTTCAAATACAAAAATATACGTATATAATAAAATTATGTAAATATTTGTCCCAATGAGCACCGGAGGTGGAACACCAACTTCAACAAAATAAATGCATAAATAATTTTCTTATCGGACTTAAAAGTAATAAATAGGTAGGTATTGGTGGTGCATGGGGTCCCACAGGTCCTCTCGGGATTGAGAGGTCAGATGGCAGTCGCTCCCATAAAGGCCGTAGAAGCCCCGAGCTCAGAGGTAAAAGACTCGGCTGCTACCGGAAACAACTTTAAGATGATGATGATGATGTAGCAAGGTAATGTAGCAAGCTATTGGAGTTCTCACCTTGCGCTTCTAAGGAGTGGTCAGCGATCCTGTTGAGCAGGGAGAATTGGTTGTGCTTGTTCAAATGCGGCTCCAGGAACGCCACCGGGAATGTTGAGCTGAACGCGCCCAGGCATGAACCCTGGAGATAGATAGCCGATTTTAAAATATATATAATAATATTTGGCAGAAATCTTTAGTTCTGATGACAATACAATTTAAAACCGTTAAATAAAAAAAAAGATTTCTTAATTTATTTACAATTTTATAATTTTTATATAATAATTTTATAATTTAGTTTGCTGGAACACTGGTTACTTACCAAAGCCGGCTTATGTCTTTCTATTTCAGTCTTCAGATACTTCCTGTCGTGAGTCAACGTCGCGTCAGTGCCCAGTGCGTATAAGGACCCCAACATTTTATATGAAGCCACCTGGATTTCATCCACTGTGAACAATAAACAGAACAATATTACTTCCATAATCATTTGATTAAAAATAGAAGTTTAACTTAAACTTTGACTATAATTATAAGTGCTAAAGCTTAAATTAATTTTATTACAGTTGTCACCCGTGGCTCTCCCCGCTTGGAATACTGATCCTGTTCTTGCTACCCATGAGAAGCTATTCTAGTAGTCTGTGTTATCCCAAAATATAATCTTTCTCTGTACTAAATTTCAGCCAGATATGTTCAGCCGCTTGGGCGTGATTGAGTAACAAACATTCAAATACTTTTAATTTATAATATTAGTAGAATATTTTATTAGATAGTAGAATAGGATCTAAATTACACCTAGACTCAGTACAATAACCTGTCAATCCCATGTTACTGTCTCATATGAGAATCGAACCCGCAACAATCAACCCGATGGCAGTTAAGTGTTTATTTCTGAAGCTATAAAATAATCCATAAAACAATATCAGTAAAGAAAACACTCAAACTCACGGCAATTTCGAAACCAATGTATTTTTATCGGCATATAACTTGTTCATGAGGAAATGTGGCCTTATATCTGGTGTTACCTTGTGTTTCTAACAGCTGTATCGGTAAATATAAATGTTCACGTAAATCACCAGTGTGATAGTTATCTTATGAAAGCTTATGTCACAACCTAAAAACATTATGCTCAGCTCGGGCAGTAAATCTTAGACTACATATATAATATAGAAGTCATTATTAGCTTTTACTTCACCAACAATGCACTTGAGGAAACATACTTAATTCTTTATTGAACACACGTAAAAAAATACAAATATAATTTGTACAAAGGCGATTAACTCAATATTGAGTTTCTGCCTAGCAAACCTTTGGGGGAATATAAACAACACAACCAATAGACAATCATGGTGTACAATCAGAGGTGTGCAACCTACATACTTCCATAAGATATAAACAATAAAGCATTTACGTTTATATACAAGACATACTAATAAGTAATACATATTAATTTTGAATATATAGAGTAACCAAGAAACTCAAAACCCAGCATACGAGTCACCAAAACCTCAGTAAAACCATTCCCCATCATCATCCTCATAACGATTTCCCAGTCGTGTACTAAGTCCGCTTATTGTTTTGACTAGTACGTCGACTTCTCCGGGAGCAACTGCTATCTGACCCAACAACCCTGAGGGGAAATGCGCGAGGGCATCGTGAAATGATTAGCAAGTGCACCGAATTGCAGTCGAGGTTGGCTTGAGCCTCAAGAATGTCTGAAGAGAGCGTACACTTATTCATCTAAAACTAATATATTTGTTTTAGGCTTCAAATGTACACAACAAATCGTCAGAGAAAGTTGCTGATGTCATCAAAAATATATCTCGAGTCAATGACGTTTTAGAAAAGTTGATCGAAAACTATGAACACTTACAAAAGATATACACGTCTCAAGAGAATGTGGATGCACCTTATAACCAAGGAGCGCTCAGAGACGGCAACCAAAGTGTTACCAAGAAGGATAGTGAGCATAACAGAGATAATTTTACACCGACAAAAATAATATTATCCGAAAGTGAAGTAATATCTGACGATAATTCGGACGGTAATTCGGACGATAATTCGGGCGATAATTCGGACGAATCTACGGAAGAATCTTCGGAAGAAGCATCAAAAGCAACTACTAAAGATACTTCTAAATTGATAAATAAACATAAGACAAAACTTAAAACGAAAATAACTACAACAACACCAGTAAAAATACATTTTTCGTTACAAAATGTCAGACCAAAATTACTGTTCATCAATACTCATAAAAAAATAATAGATGATGAACAGAATATATTGAAACAAGGGCACTATACAACCAAGAAAAAACGATTTACAATTCAAATTAATGGTAATAAAACAAGGCAAACACATCCTAACAAGAAGTACACAAATAACATTGAACCCGATAAAATATTAGAACGAAACGATGACTTAAGTATTCCAAAAACGAACGTTAAGGAACATAAGAAAGAAAAGCAAGTCGTAAGCAAACAAAAACGCAAATTGAACCAAAGTTACCCCAAGTCTAAAAACAATCTAAAATCACGAGTCCGTAGTGAAAATAATACGATAACTACAAAGTTAACGAATAATAATATAGGGCTTGATAAGGAGGACAAAAACGTGAGTATTGTTTTATTTTTAGCAAATTTACTTGTGTTCCAAAATAGAGTTGAAAAATTCCGAATACGACGCTCATATAAGCGTGTTAAAAAGTAGACCTATTCAGCACTGGTGATATACATTTATAGTTTCAACGAAGTACAGAGCCCAACCAACATCTTTCAGACCCAAGCCAACCTCACCTACTAGTCGGTACACCTGCTCAATAACAGATGAGATATAAGCATAAGTTTTCTTCTCGGGGTTGGAAGGTAAGGCAATCGATGACAATAAGCGGACCTCGGGTTCCATAGTGTCACACAGTGACCCTCAGGTCAAACAGTGGAGGTTTACTGTTTGACCTGAGGGTCTTGTCATAAAAATAACTCAAAAAACTTTGAGTTTTGTACATTTCCTTTAACGTACGATAGGGACGCTGTAAAAATCTCATAAAATTTTTGTAGCTTACGTTACGAACTCGATTTGAGAGAAATTTCGTGCTCACCCCCTGGAGAAGTTACTATACTTAACCGATTTAAAAAAGGAGGTAAGTTGGTTCTATTATTCAAATAAGATTTTCAATAGTCGTTTTAATTGTAGGTCGCGGAAGAAGAAACGAACGAGTCATCTACGGATTCGTCTGATGAAGACGACTATCTGGCCATGTTTATCACAAAGACCAACATACTAAGAAAGGAGTATGGACACGCCTGCCTGAAACTCGTTATTCAAAAGTGTTTCAGGGTAAATACACATTCAAAACCTATTACATAACCCTATGACTGAGACTAATTTCTGAATCGGTCTTTCAAAACTTCGATAATAATATAAGGTTCTTCAAGAAGGTTATTAGGCACACGTCCATAGCCCACGGTTCCCACTTTCTATCAGGTGGGACTTATGCATGTTTGTTACCTAACTGGTATACAAAAATAATAATAAAGAAGATATATTATATAACCTGTTGTGTATGTATGTTTATGTATTCAAATTAAACTCGATTGTATTTAAATCGATGCGCATTCAATTAATGTAAATTTTGTTCCAAAGGCTTGCAAAGCAGCCCTTAAGAGTGTGTGTAGAACTGGTTGCAGCGAAAAGTTCAAAAAATCTTTTGATGGATTCTCTAGGACTGCTAGTATTAAGGCTTTCATACCAAATAATCCAGTGAAGACAAAGAATTGCACTGAAGTCGATTCATGTGATTCGGCGGAAGTGGATTGTACAGACACGGCAAAGTGCAAAGAAATCATTGGATCTGATTCAGAGGAAGAGAGTTCTAAAAAGAACAAGAAGAAAAAGAAAAAGAAAGATGTATTACGAGCGCGAGAAATGGAAATTGATAGTGAGAGATCATAGACTTTATTCTTGATAGAATCACCTAGTAGTTTAGCGAAAAAAAACCAGGGAGATTTACGTTCAAAAGTGTCTTTTTATTTATGAATACTATCATTTATTTTTGATTTTAGGCATGCAAAAAAACGTTAACCATTGTATGTCGGCATCCCAAATGTAAGAGTGGTTTCAAAAAGGACTATCGCCATAATTACGATTCAAGATGCAAGGCCTTGTTCGCTGATATAGCGTTACGTGCCACAGATACAAGTGAGCTTCATTATTTATATATTTTTTGAACGTAGATCTCACTCATATACTCTTCATTACATCCAAAAGCTATATTTCCTGAAGTTTCATACAATAAATAACTTTCTTTCTTTCGAAAATTGATTAACAGGGTTCTGTACTTGGTAGATGTTTAAAAAAATTGGGTAATGTTTAATGAACGATTCTGAACTTTAAAATATTTCTTTCTGGAATTCTTGTCTGTGTCTCGAGCACGAATATTTTCTAACTTTCGAACCGTTCGCTAGCGAGGACTCGACACAAAAACGTTACGTAGCTAATTTTTGGGCGTATATTTCTTGGTTACACAAACTACACGAAGATTAGTAGGTATACGTGGTTCATCTTGGCTTTGATAGACTATTACGCCCAGCGCAAACAAATGAAAGCGCGGCGTAGAACATTTTCAGTCAACAATCTAATATGAACCTGAATAAATTCGGACGCTTCGCTCGGAGCGCCCTCGAATTTATTATACTAAATATATAAATATTTTACGACATTCTACACATCGCTCCCTAGACCCAAAGTAAGCTTAGTTTAACTAGCTTGTGTTATGGGTTCTAGAATGCTGATAAACATACTTATATACTTTTTTTTGTATATACATACTTATTGTACATAGAAACACCCAGTGTAAATAGACACATTCATGCATACAAATATTTGCACTGAGCAGGAATCGAAACCGCGGTTATTCCTGATATACAATTATTGACCATATATCAACACTCTTAAGGTTCATATTAAATTGTTGACTTATGCTCTCCACTGCGCTTCCAGCGGTGTGCGCTGGGCCTACGACTATACTACGAGTAATTAACGCTAACTCTGTGAAGCTGTGTCCTGTACATAGTTTTTCATGTTTATAACTTCAGATGCAGTTAACGAAAATACACATGGATATTTGACGGCAGTGTGCCATCCGCCTGAGCAAAGTATGGTGAGAGATGTAACCTTACCTTATCTTACTATATAAAACTGTAACTTCCCTGAAAGTGCCCGTAGCCAAGTGGCAAAAGTCTAAATCGCTATCGAATCGTATCGAATAGAATAGATTAGGTCGACCAATCACACTCCAGCTCGTGACTCCGCCGCGGCGCGCGCATCGTACGCCGGCGACGAGCTTGGATGTGATTGGTCGACCTAATCATTTCTATTCCGTAGCGATTTACGCTACGGAATACACTGACATTTGTCTACGGGGCCTGATCAGAGACGGCGTGCGGTTTTTATCAGTCCATATCCGACATTACCGCTACTGATAGCTGACGGGGGCGGTATCCGATTTCCACAAAAATGGTATCGTTCAAATCGAGTGGTCTGACTGGGGTAGTACCTCCACTCTACAGAAAACAGCGGCTATAACAATCATCGTCATTGGTAGCCAGAGCTCACTGGAGGGATGCTGTGCTGTCAGCGGGAAGACCAAAGTCTCTTTTTGTCAGCACAGAAACTCTTTCAAACCCCCCCTTACCCAACCTCCCACTCCCCCTTCCAGGGTCGGCAGCGCGAGTGTAAAGCCGCTGGTGTTGCAAACGTCCATAGGTCACAGTAATCGCTTCCCAAAGCGTGGGCCGTTTTTTTTAATACTACGTAGGTGACAGACAAGCACACGGCCCACCTGATGGGAAGCGGTCACAGTAGCCTATGAACGTGTGCAACACTAAGGGTGTCACACACGCGCTGCCTACCCTGAAGAAAAGAGGGGAGGACTGGGAAGGGGCGGGGAGGCTAGGAAGGGGTGGGGGGAGTAGGGGTACAGTGAGCTCTACTTACCGGCGGGAACATAGCACGATGGTTATTATAGCCGCGGTGTTCTGTAGGGCGGAGGTACTACCCCAGTCGGATAGCTCATTTCGGACGGGAGATACCGTCGTGTCCTCCTCCTTTGCCGTTGTGTAAAAGTGGTATAAAAAGGGCGAAGCTAGGGCACGCAGCTAATAAGCTATTTCTTTGTCCATATTCCAGCCATTTCCATCGATTGAACCCGTTACCAACATAACAACGTACGAAAGAAGCTTGCAACTGTTAAGAAGTAAATACGAGAAGGCTTGCGTTAAAACATCTAGAGAGAAATGCCACGACGCTTGCACATACTCTTACACAAAGGCGTGCGAGCATCACAAATGCCATAGTAAGAGACTGAAGAGGTTCAGGGGAGAGTGCAGGAGACACTGCAAGATGGCTTTCAAGAGTGAACATTATAAAAAGAAAGATTCTAGCAGCAGTAGCGGTAGTAGTAGCAGTTCAGAGAGTGAGTCTGATTCTGACAGTTCATAATTATTACATTCGTGAAGGAATACATTGTTTTTTTTTTATTGTAGACCACATCGTCACTTACCGTCAGGTGAGATAGTGGTAAAAAGTAAGCCTATCTTGAATAAAAAAAATATATAGGCTTACGTTTGACCTCATTCAAACAATCCCACCTGATGGTAAGTGACGATGTGGTCTACGATGAATCACACTTGCCTAGAAGGAACCTATTCATTCGTGATTAGAACACTCCCAGGTTATAGCTTTCCGGAAACAAAGACTCAGGTAAGGAGATTCCACTCCTTAGCTGTACGCATGATGAATTGAAACTGCTCAAGATCTTAAGTCTGACTAAGACCATTCAAACGAAAAAACCGCATCAAAATTAGTTCAGTAGTTTTTGCATCCATCGCAAACAAACAGACAGACAAGAGTTCAGAATCGTTAATATAACATAACCTAAATATTTTCTTAAATATCTCCAATGTACAGACATATCTACTTTACAATTTTACAATAGAACTAGCTGTTGCCCGCGGCTCCGCCCGCGTGGATGTCGAAATCCGTTTCAAAAACTATCCTATCTCTCAAGTTGGATCGAACTGAACATGGTGTGCGAATTTTATTATAATCGGTTAAGTGGTTTAGGAGTCCATTGAGGACAAACATTGTGACACGAGATTTATATATATTAAGAAAACAGACGGATGAGTAAGATGCATCGTCGATTAGTCTATATCTATAGCAAAAAAAATAAATAAAAAACCATTTGTGGCAAGTACTTACGTAATAAGTCAGCTCCGTACTCGCAGTTGGCCAAGTGATCGAACATGGCAGTCAGAATGGGCAGTAATACTCCGTTGATGTACCCTAGAGATGTCGACGTCTTCAAGTGTGTACCACGAAGATGTGCATACTTGCCCTATAAAAATATCATTACGTTATTTTTAAGAAGGTATAAAGAGGGAAAGTTTGTGTGTTTGTTTTTTTTTTTTTTTTTACGTCGGTCACGTCAACATGACTTCACCTCGCCTGATGGTAAGCTGAGGCAAAGTCTCTAGAATGGGAGCCACCATTGCAAACACCGATAGTGCCAAAATGGTGGCTCTCAGCTTGACGGCCTCATCAAATTTGTTAAATTGTAAGGGGTTAATCTCGGAATCTACTGAACCGGTTTTAAAAATTCTTTCACCAATAGAAAGCCACGTCATTCGTGAGTGTCATAGGTTATATATTTTATTGGAAAACTGGAATTTACACCCGGGCGAAGCCGGATCCCGGGTCACTAGTCATCTACATACCTACATACAAATAGTCACGACTCTTGCCTATCATGGTAGGCAGAGACAATATCTTTTTAGTTGCTACGATCCTGGTACAGGCTTTTCGCATCTTCTACTATCATAATATTGTTTTCATACATACATAATTATATACACCTATAAATGTTAAATGACAAATGCTAAATGTTAAAGCAGATGGCGGGGAGTTGTTTCTGCCTACCCCAGAGGCAGAAAGGCGTGAGCATATGTATGCATATACATATAGGAGAAAACAATACGTACGTCTTGAAGATTCATGATAGTATGCCCCACGTCATCGGCTACGTTGTTGAAGAATGTTAACATTGAGGTCCTGATGAATTCGGGGCAGTTCTTGACCAGGGACTTGGCGTCGATACCCTTGACGAGTACTTGGAGGCAGCGCACTGTGATCCGTACGTCTGGCCCGAAGGCCGCTAGTCTGGAGAAAGAGACATAAGTTTATAAAGAGTTATAAAGAGGAGAGAGAGAAAGAGAGCGACATATTTCTTTTTGTTCAAAGTGCTTTAGTTGCTAAAGATCTTTAGTCACTTTTCTATGTTATTTATTTCAGTTTTTTTTTATTTTACTTTCTCTTGCTTTGCTAAATTAAAAAAAATTGTCTAATGCAAATATACATATTTGTACAAACATTTGCATTGAGCAAGAATAAAATTGAGCCCGCTACTTTTGTCTTAATAGCACTACTTTCAAATCTAGTTAATAAATAAATAATAAATAAATATTCTACAACATTCGACACATCGCTCCCTAGACCCAAACTAAGCTTAGTTTAACTAGCTTGTGTTATGGGTTCTAGAATGCTGATAAACATACTTACATACTTTTTGTAAATACATACTTAATATACATAGAAACACTCAGGCCAATGCAAATAGACATATTCATGCATACAAATATTTGCACTGAGCGGGAATCGAACCCGCGCCACCTGGTAGCAGTCGCATGAACTACCGCTACGCCACAGAGACCGTTAATAATATACTGCATGAACACATACATGATCATACGTCATGGGGGTCAGGACGCCGCATATCATCCCACACCCTAACGTCGTCAGCGAGATGGCGCTATGCCACTTCCCCTTTCTGGGGGTCAGAGGAACCATCTTAAAACAGTAGATGGCCTTGAGTCAGGGATGCAAGAGGAATACCTTTTGGGTAACCTTACATCATGATAAGTTTGATCCCGGTAAGTCGGTTCGAATCCGACATATCCACCCCCCATGGCCGACGGGGGTGGTATCCACGGAAAAAGGGCCCATAGCTCCATCGTCTTTTTAGTGGTCTACTAACTAGATAGCAGATATAGACTACGGAGTCGTACTGACCTGGATCTCAACAAGCTAGCCAGTTTACAGAACAGCGCGGCGACCATCTCTTTCTCCTTCAAACTTGCAGCTCCAACGTTGTTAGTAGCAGTTGCCACCGCTATGAAGTAGTTGCGATGGGTGGAGAAGTATTTCTCCATCAGAGGTAACACCACCTACAGTTGCAATCACAACATTAGTATGTAAATCTTAAGAGCTATTTTGGCGTGGCATGATTGCTGAGAATGATAAAAGCGATAATATAAAATTAAAGAAAAAAACCTAGTCAATATGAAAATTAGTGTTACCAAACTAACACTTTATGACAAATCAATGGACCAACCATGACGTACTATAAGAAAGCAAGGAGAGGAATAGGGAACACCCACAGAACAAAAAAAATCATCCACAAGTAGAAGTAGCAAGGAGGCGAGGTTGCGTCGCCAAAAAGTTAACTAAAGCAATCGCTCACTTGAAACATATATTAATACTTTTAAACATTAAGTTTGTTTCAGTAAAATAAGGTGTGTTTTTAATTATACTTTTCTTATATATTTATGGTACAATATTATGCATCCAATAAGTAGTATTAGAAATCTGTGCGAGTGTATTTTTGGCGACAACGATTTCTTTGTATTTTTACTTAGACACTACTTCTACTATCTTTTAATGTTCTGTGTATACACCCTATATATAGTTTTCCTCTTTATCGTCCAGAAATATTCGATTGTAGCATGTCATGGTAGGTCCACAGTGGTGAAGAAAACAGTTAAGGTTGGTTACAATTTAAGGCTGTTGATTCGCATGAAATGTACTCGTATTTATAAAATTGAGCATTTCGTTACGATTTGTGCTAATAAGAGTGAGAATTTCTTTTAGCGGAGCTCGGCTATGATTGTTGTATTGGTGATTGTGTATTTATGTGCTAAAAATTATAATCCATCGATTCAAAATGTACTCAAGTTGTGCCGTGACAAATATAATATTACCAATTGTTACAAAAAAAGAGTATCATATTGAATAATCACACGTAAATATAAAACTATTAAATCTTGAATTTATTTATTCCGTATTTAGACATTAATTAGAATATATCAGAGGGCTAATTCTCGTAAATATTCAAAATTCAGTCTAGTTTCGATCTCATGTCGATCTCCCAAATGTCAAAAAACGTACAGATTCTCGTAAGCAAAAGAATACCTTTATGACATTTGAGAGTTACAATACATGTTTTGTCTGGTGAATATATATAATCGATATGATTTTTTTTTTCAACATGGCGCTAATGAATGTACCTTCTTGAAATATTTTAGTTCCGACTTGTGTTGCTTGGAAAATTAATGGAAATAGTTGTCAAAGTTGCATGTTGTATTTGTATATCAAGAATATTATTACTAGAAATACTTCGTCTATTGCTGATATTGGCTAATCTGTTTTTTTTTTACACAGGTATCCTATGAGTCCACATAAATAAAAAAATCAAAGATTTTTTTACCATTTGTATTACGTAACATAACATAAACTCACGCCTATATCCCCGAAGGGGTAGGCAGAGGCTAGCACCTCTGCCTACCCCTTCGTATTAACCCCTTTGTATTAACGGTTTATATTCTAATAGCAGTTGCTATCGTTTAGCCATCATTTATACGCGGTAATAAATTAAAAATTATTACTTTTTTAAAAACTTCAGCCATTCAATAATACTTGAAATCGAAATTACTAGTATTCTCGATGGTCTTTTCGTTTGTAGTATTATGGCGGGAAACTAAGACTTCTTGAATGAAAGCCATTTGAGTTTAATTCAAGCTGACATTTTAGAATTGATTTGAATTTTGTTACAACAGATTAATCTATCTCAAAATCTAGATTTATGATTAAAATCTATTGTTTATTTTTGTGAAATAATTTGATATCATTCAAAATTAGAATGCAAAGCTGTTAAAACATCCGAATTGAGAACCTCCTCTTTTTATAAAGGCGGTTAAAATACCAAGAAAAGTATATCTAGAATCTAGATTATAGATCTAAAGTCTAGATTAGATTCAATAATAATACTGGCAGTCTTTATATCAGCAATAGACTTCAAAATACTATTTATAAATAAAAAATAAACATACCTTTGAAAAGAATTTGATATCTCTCGTACTAGTTTTAAAACTAGTTCTTCTACTGAAAGTAGTGGATGGTTTCAACAGCTTCATATTAATCGTAGCTCTATCAATATACTGAATCAGTTTCTCTAGCAGCGAGTAAGCGAATCTCAACTCTATTGCTACTCCGGTAGTGGTCTGTTCCGTACTGTCGGTCACTTTGCTCGGCCGGTGTAGCTTGTAACCTTGATACTGGAGATATTTGAGGAACTCCTGTGACCGTTCGCGGTCTTTTTTCTTTTCTTTATCGGTGAGGAGGTCGTAGGGTACCAGTTGAGGATGTATTCCACCTGTGTGGGGGATAAAATTGAGTAAACATAACATAACATAAACTCACGCCTATATATCCGAAGGGGTAGGCAGAGGTGCTAGCACCCACATTTCGCCAGCTTATGTTTAGGTCCCAATGTAATAGGTGGCGAGCCTATTGCCATTAACCGGACACTTATAAACCTGCAATAAATATACACATAACTTTGAAAAGCATCGAAAAGTCATTGGTGTGTGCCATGGCGAACCCGGGATCGAACCCGAGATCTCGTCTCAGCAGAAATTGAGTAAAAGATATTCATAATAAATGCTTAAGCTCACGCCTTTCTCCCTCTAGGGTAGACCGAGACAACAGCTTGCCATCTGCTTCTGTCCTTAACTACTACACGAGTTTCTTTTAAAGTCATTAAACTTTTTTCAATACCTCATTCATTTGAGGTACGAAAGATAACAAGTAAGAGTAGGTATGAATTTAATGGGAAATGGTATCATAAGTTCGCAAATAATATGGTTTTACTGTATCACTTACCCCCATTAGTGACCAGTTCTTCCTTCTTCTTCTTCGCCCAGATGTCGTGAGCATTCTCCGCCAACCGTTCAGCCATGTTCTGCATCTCTCTTGATAGAGTCAAGTTGGTCATGTCGACGGGGTGGGGGTTGTAGTTGAACGGGGTTGCTGAGTCCGTCTGGTGGAATATTTATAGGGATAAGTATTCGATAGGAAAAGTAGAAAGGGGTTAAGCTGTATAGGCCACGGCAACCGCTTTCCATCAGGTGGGCCGTGTGCTTGTCTGCCACCTAAGTGGTATAAAAAAAAGCTCTAGCACTATGATGAGCGTACATTAAGCAGTACCGCATGATTGTTAAAGATACACTTTACCTGTCGATTATAACATTATTTTACCATGAAAAAAATAAAAATAAAATGCTATAAATATAAAAAAAAATACACAAAAATACTGAAATATTATTAAGCTGAAAGAGTTAAAAAAAGATACGAGAAGACTTCACTAAAATACTAAGAGAATAATACAATTATCTGAGGGTGAATTCTCGTAATGTAAATATATTCAAAATTCAGTTATGATCAGATCTCGATATCACAAATGCCAAACTTGATGCATACCCAAAGAGGAAAGAGAATACGAATTACGTTTCATTCGCATTCAAAACCTCTCAATTACATAGACACTATGTACAGAATACCTTACTTACCCTTTTTTCAACTTTCGGTCACGATTCAGTCATAATCTCGTTATAATATTGAATGTTGAAAACTTTGTTACAAGAACACTTTTTTGAAATATGTGAGATCGAGATGATATCGGAACTGAATTCTGAACATATTTTGTTACGAAAGTTGACCCTCTGCATAGAAATTAAATCTAAGAATAATAAAGTCATTAATAATACTGCGAATAGCAACCACTAGGTATTATTTCAAATCAGTTTCTATTATACACCAACTAATATTATGGTATATCGGAACTCACCAGTACATCGGGAGGGCGCTGTGCGTGGCGGGGATATGAAAACAACACACACAATCAAGTGGAGAACGGACATGCTGATGACGTCACAATCATTCATACATTCATTCAGTAAAAGGTTAAATAGTTCATTCATTTGTAAAGTAATTGATTACTTTAAGCGTTTTTCCAGTTTTTCTTTATCAATAATACTATTTATATACTCAATATATAAATTTGAAATTATTATTCGTTACTGAAATAGATATTGCAAAACTATTTAGTTTTAATATGGATAGAAAATTCAATTTGTATAATTTTTGTCTGTTTGTGTTGAAAGAAAAAAAAAAAAAAAAAAAAAAAAAAAGGTAATATCTATAACAGCAGGGCCGATTTGGACGGGACTGTATTTTTAAAAGGAAAAACCTTAAAATTCAAATCCGCGGACCAATTAGGGAGGGGGGGGGGGGGGGGGGGGGTTCACAGCTAGTTCAAAATTAAACTGGTAAAATACTACTGACATGCTCTTGAGTGCTGATTGGGGATTGTGTGTCTACGAAAAAAGTATCTGGGTACTGAGTAAATACAATATAAGTTTGTACCGTTTCTTTTTCCTTTATTCCCTCTATTTCCTCCTGATCGCATGCAATACGTAGAATACAATTTATTATACAAAAATGTAAACTACATAATATACTCGTATTTTGCTTGAAGTAATAAGGAAATCTTTGCGAAGACATGAAAATTATTTGCATTTTTTTTTAATTTGTTGAAGTCAGTATTATTACCTTTAAGACTTCTTTTGACTACGATTTGACTTCCTCTTGTTTATCGGTTATCGGATAGTAAAAACCGTGTCAAATACTATTTATTTATTTATTTATTTATTTAATATTTAATCTATTGAGTAAGTAGTTCAGAAGATATAACAGAAGAAAGGTGTGAGTGGGAGTGACTTTGTTCTATACTAAGGCAAGTTATTTGCTATTTGAAAAATTCTTATTTATTTTAATAGCTCAGTTTTTGGATTTAACATCAATGGCAACAAGGAAAAAGAGTTAGCGGGGCTGCGGGGCATAGCCAGTTGCTTATGAAAAAGGTTATCAATATGACAATCAACTTACGCCTCCAGACTTGGACTGTCTCCTCATAGAGCTGCGGTTAGTGCTGGGGATGTCCACTTCGGAATGTTCTACTGACCAGCCGATGGCGAGGAGAGCCTTCAGAGACTCACGGACTGGCTCTTTGTAACGCTCTTTTTCCTAAAAAAAGACAACAAAAAATGGTTATATTTATTAGATCTAAGAGTGGGAGGGATTTTATCAAGATTATTGGGGCCAGTTTGCTCTCGGGGTTGAGAGTTCAGACAGCAGTCGCTCCCATATAAGCGAGCGGACCCGGGCTCCAGAGTGTAAGCTTTGGTCGCCTAATAGCTGCATATGTTGCTTTGCTAAGCACAAATCTAGAAAACAGCTAATCCGATTTCGCTAATTCTTTTTTTTTAAATATTCCTTTTAGTAACAGGAAGGTATACGCAGTGAAAAATTTTAAAAAATGCCTGAAAGCCACGGGGACGAAGTATGCCATGGGCAGACAGAGCAATTAGAGTACCTACATAAAATACATAACATAAACTCACGCCTATATCCCCGAAGGGGTAGGCAGAGGTGCTAGCACCCACATGTCGCCAGTTTATGTTTAGGTTTTATGGTTAGGCAAGAGTACCTACAGCTAGTATAACTATAAAATCAACTAAAGTATCAACTCACATAATCATTAAGCATATTGTACGGCTTCAGTCTGGGGTGTGACTTCTGCGAGTCGGACCAGGACTCACCGTACACCCAGCTGTTCTCGATCTTCCTGGAGGCCCAGGCGTCGTGGTAGTGCTCCGAGAACTTCTGCACGATGGTGTTGAGGTCGTTGTTGAGGGCCACCGACGATGTGTTGATGGGCTGAGGGTCGTATTGTGGGTTGTCGGAACCACCTACAAATTGAGTATATATTTTTTTAATCATTTACATAATTAGGCATTTCCCTCGCACCCGGCTGACATTGGGTCATCTACGGGATTTTAAGATGGCCCCATCAAATCCCATTAAAAGGGGAGGTGGGATCTCTAGCGTAACATTTGGCTGTTTTGGTACACATTTTGAGGTAGCACAAAGCGCTTTGCTGACACGTTCATCGTGCGTACAGCTAAGGAGTGGAATTCCTTGCCTGAGTCTGTGTTTCCGGAAAGCTATAACCTGGGAGTTTTCAAGTCACGAGTGAATAGGTTCCTTCTAGGCAAGCGTGATTCATCGTAGACCACATCGTCACTTACCATCAGGTGAGATTGAGGTCAAACGTAAGCCTATCATGAATAAAAAAAAAAAAAAAAAAAACAGTAGGGTGTAGGACTAGGTGTCATAAAGTAACACTAATAGGGTTATGCTATTTAATTTAAGCCGTCAAGGTAGGGACCGCCGTTTTAGGACGAATGGTGTCTAGAAATGGCGGCCCGTACCCTCTGGACTTTACCCTAGCTTCTTACCATCCAGCGAGGTTAAGTCAATTGACGGACTGAATATAAAAAACAAATGTTTCTGTGCGTTTTGTATTAGGTGTTACAAGTTAAATGCCAGCATAAACAAAACCATAGATTTAGGGTGTTTTCATAAATCTTACCTGTAGTCGTCTGCTCCTTGCCATAGAACTCATCATCATAGTTCTTGGAGAGAGAGTAGTCAGGCGGTAGAGCACAACCTGTAATCATACAATATATGAATAGGTGAACACAAAAAAGGTTCGTACCCTTTCTTTTTTCTTCAGTTTTCTTTTTAGTTTTTTTTTTGTAGAGGTTTATTGTTGTCAATTAAAAAATACGGATAAGTGGATGATGCCTTTTTTTTGTCTATTTCAACGTAACGGTCCATTTTCAAAAATTGGGCGAGTTTACACGTTGGTTGATTCTTAAACACAGTAGTTTAACAATTCTTACAAAAAAATCAACTTCAGCGGATCAAAATGGGACCACACGGTAAGCGCCATGAGCTATCAAATAAAAAAAGAATCTTCAAAATCGGTGCACCCAGGTAACAAATATAAAAAAACAGTCCAATTGAAAACCTCCTCCTTTCTTCAAGTCGGTTAAAACTAGACTTAATTCTGTTATAGCCTGGTGGGGTTCAGTTACCTATAGCGATGAGGCACGGCAGCGCCTTCCCGAAGAGCTCGGGGTCGTAGTCCATCTTGCTGAGCGAGTCGAAGATGTTGGAGAACAGCATCATGGTGAGGCGTTTCTCCTCGTCCGACGACGCGCCGTACACGCCCTGCCCGCCCGTCGACCCGTAGTACTTGGCGCAGCGCTCGTAGTGCAGCGTCAGCAGCTGGGGGGTTACACATATATCTTCAGCGTTCCACTATCAGGCTATTACTGCACTTGGACCCTCCTCTCAATGCCGAGAGGAAGATCTGTGCATTGTCTGTCAATCACCTCATTCACAATTGAGAATTCGCAGATGAGTTTATATTGAGCCTCAAAGATTTTGATGAAGCCCCTTAGATTGAGATGAAGGAGTTAACCAAAACTTTTTTCAATGAAATCGGGCCTTTGTTTTTATGTGGAAATCCCCACAGATACCATTCCCGTTGGCTATAGTGAGTGGTTATGCCGAACTCACACCAACTAAAACCGCACGCCTACTTGGGTCTTCAGACATATTCAAGATTGGGTATAATTTCGAAATCACACTTCGCTATTCGCTATTCACCTATATTGTATTCGAGGAAATTCTTATAAATGACTAAACCCTCCACAATTCGTCATAGCAAAGTGACTAAGGTGAATATTCGTGCGAATAAAGCAAATATACACGAATAAGCCCTCCCCACTTTGATTTATACACGTGAATAAAGGCGAATAGCGAAGTGAGGTTCCACTATAAGGTTAACCAAGAGGCATTTTTCTCGCACCCCGGCTGACCCAGGGCCAATATTCAGCTTGGAGATGGCCCCCTCGGGTTTGGGAACCACAGTGTCTCGATTCTATTTTTGAACCTTAGTCTATATTGTATTTATGTATGTACGTTTATAGTCTATATTTTATTTAATTATGTATATTTCTCTGGTTGTACACCATTCATTCTCTCATTTGTTGTCCTTTTTGTTCCCCCAAAGGTTTGCTGGGAGAAAACTCAATATTGAGTTAAGCTCGCCTTTGTACATAAAGCTTATTGTAATATATGATAAATTATTTACTGTGTGTACAATAAAGAATTAAGGAATTAAGGAACCTTTTACATTATCCCACTCACCCTAAGAGCCACAGTGGTGTATTCGGAAAGCCTAGACACGTCGACAGTTAGCTTCCTCAGCAGCTTCAGTAACATGGAGGGCTGCATCGCGGAAGTCAGCGCGACCAGGAAGTCAGACACCGCTTCACGTTGACCCTTGGTTAACATGCGGTTCTTTGATAATCTGCAAACGAAGAGCACATTTTGTTGGTCTGAAAAATATTGGCATATACATATTATGTAGTTAGTAAAATAAAAAGATTAATCCAACTACCCTACTTCATACTAATATCCAACTTCAATTGTCTGTTTCTCAATCACGCTCTAACGGATCTGGCTGAAATTTGGTACAGAGACAGATACTACTCTGGAATAACACATTTTTATGCCTGGAATAGGTTCCCATGGGCAACTGAAACGGGAATACAATTCTACGCAAGCGAAGCCGCGGCGACAGCTAGTATTGGCATACATCTAAATGTAGCGGGGAGCTCCGTTCGAGTCAAGCATGGCTTCTATTTTTTTGTACGGTATCTAAATTAATCTAACACGAAGAAGTATTGCATTCAAACGCCTTGCTTTCTAGATGCTTGCTGAAGCAATATACCTATGTATGCTTGATGAAAGTCTTTGGATGAAGAAGAAGAAGACATTCTCATATACCTTTCAAGTTAACAACATATACTGCCCTATAAGTATAATAGGGTCACTAACCTATAAACGGTATGGAGCGTAGCGTCTAACAAGCTGCTGTAGTTCTCGGCTTCGTTGTAGAAGTACGCGTGCTTGATCAGTAACGGCAGGATCGAGTTGCCGATGTATCGGTTCATCGACAGCGCCATGTCAGACTCGCAACCGTCGTTCTGTGGGAAGAGTTAAAATTCGGTATCAATATATTAATCCAGGCTACCTTGGAAAGGAGTAGGCAACCTAGAAATTACACAAACCCACCCTCATAAACCCATTTCAAACACAAGCAATTTAGCTTAGCTGGAGGGGTTTACGGGAATATTAGCAATTTCGGTAGTACTTTTTTTGATAAGCTACCATCCAAATGCCATTGGAGGTTCAAATTATTGCAAAATATGTTTAAGGGAATTGATTTCATCATAGATATGTACGGTTAGCATAATTATATTCTCTAACCGGAGTACCGGAGGTCATTAGGGTACATAATTTTAAACTATCTGACGTTTTAACCTGGTTGCACTGGCTATGGCCACAGTATGCTATGGCTATGTAGTAGTAAAACATAAAGATCCTTTTACGAAAAGAAACTAATAAGATTAGAAAAATAGTAGTGAATTCGTAACTTACCCTATCCAACATGGTGGCCGCCCTGAGATCGGGTAAGAAGGCCTCCTCCAGTAGCTTGTAGAACAGTTCTTGTGTTTCAATACCGTATACCCGCTCTAAGAATAGGCCCACGCTTTGCTTGTGGCCAGGAATCAGGCCAGATGGCATATCTGTAGGAGACAAGCAGTTTGATTAGTCTCGTACATTACTACTCAACGTATTGAATACTTTTTGGCTATGGATTCGTGTAAATAAACTAAAATAAATAATTTTTCACTGTAGGGATAAGTACTAAACATCTAGATTTTATTAGGGTTAGAAACCTCCTCTTACAATACTAAGGACCGGTTGGCGAAAGTTGCAAGACTGAAGTTCCTTTTCTGCTGGCTCTATAGCGCGCATTTATAAACCAAAATTATTAATCTTACTTGTCATCTTGTGTGAAACTGATGTACTATTGAAGAGGCAAATAAATTGTAGAAATAGATCCCTAGTAACAGATATCCAATTGAATGAATGACTAACCAGACTTAGGGCGTTCTTCCCCGGCAGCCGGATTGTTGAGCGTGAACCGTAAGCTCAGTACGCCCTGGAGGTCTTCTAAAGGTACCAAGGAACGAAGGATAGCGCGCGCTCGGAGAGATTCATTCTTGCCCTAGAATGAAAAGTAATAAGCAAATATTGAGAGGTGGCAACGAAATGCCGTGACACTGCTTTTTAAATTCAAGGTCTAACCAATTCAAAGAAATAAGTTAAATGAAATTTTGAAGCAAATATTATGCTATTAGATTTGGTGTTCTTTCGGAAAAAGAGAAAATATAGAAAAAGTTAACAAAAAATGATTGTATCATCATTCAATGTTTACGTAGTTCGCAAGAAGTCCAGTAGATGGCTCCAATGGCGCCCCAAGCCGTAAAATGTATTCGAAAATTCCGATTATCTAGAACGTGTTCAGGTAACTCAGGAAAAGAAACAAGTACTTACAAGCGCAATGACCCCAGCGTCCGGTGCACATCTTCCCAATAGGTCTACCAGCGTGCAGTAGAAATTGAGAATGGCCGCGCCCGTGTCGATATAGTCTTCATCCTCGTCAGATTCCGGTAGAGGATGGCTAAACTGTGAGTGAACATTGTTTTAGTAACCAATTCGTAAGGTCACTTTACAATTCGCCAGTGCACGTAATAGATTGCTATTGGACGATTTCTGAATTGAGCAATTAAAGTTGAGTTACTAATCCTACCCTCATTCCCAGAATAATAAAAATAAATGAGTAAAAAAAAATAAAAATTCATTCATTCATTCATTTATGTTTTATTTTTGTAACTTTTGTAACACCAGGATCAACAGTACCTAGTGACCCACGAATACACCGAGTAATGACACGCAGAAGTCTCAGGGAAAGTTAAACTGTCTTGGAACGCGCATCAAAATTAATCAGAAGTAAATTGGAGGAGTTGGAAATATAATAAATCCACTTCCCTCCATTGATAGCTTGGAGACAATTTTTTTTTTATTCATGATAGGCTTACGTTTGACCTCAATCTCACCCAATGGTAAGTGACGATGTGGTCTACGATGAATCACGCTTGCCTAGAAGGAACCTATTCACTCGTGACTTGAAAACTCCCAGGTTATAGCTTTCCGGAAACACAGACTCAGGCAAGGAATTCCACTCCTTAGCTGTACACAATAGACTCAAATAGGCACCTTACAAGACATAAGTACCATGGACACAAATATTATGGGTCCTAAGTGAGCTATATTTGATTTCAATAATATGTATGGCGGAAACGCTTAAAATCACGAAAATTTACCCCAGTTGATACGAGATTCGACAATGCAAACGAACGCACAGTGGGCAATATGAAAGTGTACGTAAGTAGGTATTATAGAGACTCAACTTCAATTTCCTAACCAAAAACCGGTTATAATAACAAAATACATAACGTCTTGAAACTACGCTATGTGCAGGAAAGCATTAGAATAATGAAACACTGAAATTTTTCAGGTAGGTTTGGAGTTACTGTTAGCACTATCAACGTGTTTTTATCCAATCACAAATATAGTATCGGCTTCATGTGGCTTAGCATTCATAATTGGGAAGAAGCTGGCTGATAGAACTAAGAGCGAACCTTCCCATAGAATATTTTTTAATATTGTTATATAAATTGCAAGAGAAAAGTTAGTGAAAGCTGTTTTCTTTCTAAAATTATCATTTATTTTGAGCCGATTAGTATAAGTTGTGAACATTTTTAAAGAAATAGATGCGTATTATATGAATAATATAATACGCATCTATTTCAGAATTATATGCGTCTATAAACTGAGAGTTCCCCGAAAAATATGTAGAACTTATATGGAAAAACATATAGGTAACGTCATACATACAACTATCACTATTGGTTCTTTTAGTATAGTAATACTATCGTACAAAATTAGAACTGTTTTCTCATATACAAACTCGTAGCAAGGGTATGTAGGGGGGTCAGTTAGTTAAATGATTATATATACAATAAGTTATTGAACGTTTAATTAGTTTAAATCACTTGCAATCCATTTATAGCTAATAAATTATATTACAAAACACGACTTTTCAATATAAAATACCCAACTTGGACCAATATTGATGGCATAAAATTTATAATGCATCAACAATTATATTTTTTTTTATGTATCGGTCACGTTAATATCTACACCCCACCTGATGGTAAGCTAAAGGTAAAGTCTCAGGAAGGGGGTCCCCACTGCACACACCGACAGTGATATAATGATGGCTCTCAGCTTGACGGCCTCATGAAAGGAGAGGTGATTGTCGTCACAGCACTGCGTGACAAAGCACTGATATTGGTTTAGAATAAATTATAAATTATGAAAAAATATTTTTAGAACTAAAGACTTCTGCCAAATATCAGACAAATCAGACAACTGAAAGGGGTTCATATTTCAATTACAAGATTTGACCCAAATAAACAAAAGTAACTTAAATGAAACTGTTTAAAAACTGCAAGTGATTTAAAATTGTTACACGTCTAAATTTCACCAAACAAATAACAAATACTTTATATACCTGTTTTAGCACAATACCTTACTACTAAGACACTGCTACCGTCTTTTAGTCACTTCTAAAACAGGAATGGGGGCGAAGAAAGAGATGGAATATATATAACTTACACTAACATCTCCCTCTTGCTCCATCTCTCTTAGTTTCCTCCTGTCTGCTATTCTCTCACTCATCTTGTTGGCGTCGACGATGGCCTTCAGTAGACCCTCGCCTTCACCCCTCAGAGCTGGACCTAAGCACTCTGGGCGACGGATGAGGAGGCGGATGACTAAGTTGGCGTTTTCTTCCACGCTCTCGCCGTTTACCTTAAGGAATAGATGATAAGCTAATCATAATGTCATTTGGTGTATAGGGCCCCATCAAGATCTTTGCGGCTTGGGCCCCAAAGATATTGATGGGGGGACGTCGCGACATTTCAAAGATACCATAAGAATACCAGCTGTCCATCATATCTTCAGCATATGATCGGCAGTATTGTTGCTAAAATGGCGACATTTTGAGGCTCGTATACCAATTCTGTTTATTTATTTATTTTGTTGTTGTTTTCTTACTGTGCGTGTCCTGAATAAAGTTTTTTCTTTGTTTTCTTTTTAAAAGAAATCAAAAATATTCAAAAATATAAGCTAAACGCTTTTATGCAATAAAAGCGGCCATATTGGATTTTCTTTTTTTTCCACAACTATATTCTACCAGTCAAGCCCTTTCATTTGATATCCATATTGCGGGAGTTGTAGAAAAATACGTAAGCCGCCATTTTGTAGCGGCGGCCATCTTGGATTAACAATGATACAGAATAGTGATTATCTTTTATTGTCACCAAAACTAAAGATATGTGCTAAATATCAGAACAATCCGTCCACAGGAATGTAGTTACTAGATATGACCCAAACAAACAGGTCAAGTTAAATAAAAGTATTTAAGTAAGTATATACTTACAACCGCGGTAGCCTAGTGGTTTGGGTAATGGACTGTTGAGACGAGGTCTCGGGTTCGATCCCAGGTTCACTATGGCACACACCAATGACTTTTCGATGCTTTTCGAAGTTATGTGTGTATTTATCGCAGGTTTATTAGTGCCTCGGAGAGCACCAAAGAGCACCAAAAAAGTCCAACCAGTCTAACTTGGAACTTCGATATCGCCATTGGTTGTGGAGGTCAGATGGCAGTCGCTCCACGTAAAATATCGAAGTTCAGCCGTATCACAGTTAGACTGGAAAGCCGACCCCAACTGAGCTTACAAGTATTAAAACGATTGTTAAACTATCTTACCCAGACGCAGAATCGTAAGAAATCGAGATATCGTTCACCCTCGACGGGATCCCAGCCGAGATCCGGGTAGCCCTTCTCGATGAGCTCCGAGTTGCTCTGCAGACCGCATCGCGACAGGTACACCGCTATCTTCTCTAGGTAGTGCTCTCTGAACCATAGAATACCAATTTGTTAATAACACACGCTTAAAAAATACATAATGAGTGTTAGCGTGTGTGTGTGTGTGTGTGTGTTTGTTTAAGAGTATGTAGTGTGTATGTGTTTATGAGAGAAAGTGTGTGTGAATGCGAAAGGGTGTGCAAAGAGTCTTTCGAATGTGCGCATAATATAGAAAGTGCCTATGTATATACGTGTATTCGTACACTTTTACATGTATTGTGAAGGTGTATAGGTACTTATTTCATTGGCCATACGTTCATATTGTAGTGTTAATAAACTTTTTTGTTGACTGTACGAAACGTATATTTACCTTAGAGCGAGCGCCAGTTCCGTATTCTCCATCAGACTGGAATATGCCACGTCTAGAGGCGTGGAGCCCCTCAACGAAGGCCTGGAGAGCAGAATGTTGGAGTTCTCCAACAAGAAGTCAAAATGGTCGAACATGGCCTTTTGGTTCTGTCGGCCAGTACGGCAGAAGTAGCAGAGGAAACGACAGCACGCCACTACCATCTCGTGGGAAGTGTCCTGAGGAAATGATAGTTGACGTATTATATATTTTACTAACGGATCTGGGTGGTTTAAGGGCATCGAAACTTTCCTTGGATGATGGTGACCTTGTATTTATTAAACGTTTTTACTAGTCCTTAGATTTTCATTACAAGTTTAGCATAGAAAATAGTGGCAAAACAGTTATTTATGAATGAGTGAACCATTACGGTTGACATCATTTTAAAATTAGTGAAGTTTTTTTTTTCATTAAGTGGTTTTTGAGTTAACAATTTGTGAACCATAAGATGTTATAGTAGAGATGTAGAGTATGTAAGAGTTTATTACAGTAGCAAGTACTAACTTGCTACTGTAATAAACTCTTACATTTACACAAACTTTTACATTCATAATAATTATAATAGGAAAACGCTCATTTTATATATCACTACAGTCAGGCATGAGTGTAAGTATCGAGGCCAGTTACGTAACGGCCCGTACCTTCTCCTTGGAGTCCTCTGCGACGGGCTGCGAGGTGGGCTGCGCGTCGGACTGCGCCTGCGCGCGCCTCCCCAGCGTGTTCATCATCACCGCCATCACGTTCTCGTGCACGCGCAGCACTCTACGGACAATATGCACATCATCATCATCATCATCATCTTAGGGTTGGGTGTAAGAGGCATCATCAAAACTCTTTCCAAATCAAAATAAGCCCAATAAAAAGGAGGAGTAAGCGGGCCCTGAACCACGAGGCGAATGAATGATTGATTGAATGAATGAATGAATAATAATTGAATGAATGAAAAAATATGCTTAGATTGGAGAAATGCCTTGGATGCAACCGAAACTATGTTAAGATGATGAAGACGTTTTTTTTAATATTACCTGATTAAATCCGGGTGCTGGAAGAACGTGTGGTTATTGACGAGTTTCCTGTAATTTCAAAATTCATAATCGTTAATAACATATATTAATATTTTTACGTTATTCCGTGGTACCTTTGTGTGAACTTATTGCAGTTTTTTTCTTTTTCTTTATTGTATACCAAGAATGAAGTTTAACATCATCAACAACAAAAAGTTCTCTAATTCAAATTAGTAAATAGAATTGCTTCACTTCCGTTAGTATCATCATCCGTTAGTAAGATCATAGAACTTGAAAAAATTCAAGTAATTTTCATAACACGTAATCAACGACAAAACCTTGAAGAAACCAATATACTTAAGGAACTCGAATCGTAATAAGAATTTCTCTCGTTTTGAATGTCCAATATCTCTTCAATAACTCACCAGAGCCTCTTCCTCATCAGCTCCTCTTCTTCTTGACTCATCTGCACCGGCAACAACGCTCTTATCTGACTCAGCCCCACCCACATTTCGGCAACATCTAGCTTCGTCTTCGCGTTGATGACATAAGTCTTCTCTAGAGCTCGGATCAGCTCACCCACTGCGTCGTATTGGCGTACGAGAAGACTGGAAAGAACATTATACCAATGATTTTTTTTATACTACTTAGGTGGCAGACAAGCACACGGCCCACCCGATGGGAAGCGGTCACCGTGGATTATTGACGTGTGCAACATCAGAGATGTTACACTCGCGTTGCCGACCTTCGAATGGGGAGGGAGTTGAGGAGTTTGGGCGGTGTTGGAGAGGAGGATTGAGCAGATGGGGGGTGGGGGGTGGAGTGGGGTTTGTGAGCTCTGGCTACCCTACTTACCGGCGGGAAAACAACACGATGATTATTATGGGGCGGTTTTCTGTAGGGCGAAGGTACTACCCCAGTCGGACTGCACAGTTCAGACGGGAGATACCGTCGTGTCCTACCTCCTACAAGGTATATAGATGATTATATTTATGTGTTAGCTGATGCCCGCGAATAGTTCTACTACAGGAACAGACTATTCTTAAATTCTACTCTCCTAAGTTTAAATTATATTTTATGAACTCAATAAAATGCTAAATGTATATAGGATTTTAATTATACCTAAACCACCAACTAAATTTTAGTTGGTGGTGGTGGTTTTAGTTACTAAAACCTAAGTTCAATTACCTAAACATTTCTCTGACAAGCTTAGGTGTTTCGATCTGCGACTCCTCAGCCCAGTTGAAGATGGTTTGGATCAGAACTTTGCGGAACTTCTCCTCGGGTGTCTTCCTGGGTTCCTCTTCGATTGCCTGAGGAAAAAATAACACATTGAAAAATGAGGTTTAAGGTTAGCAATAGATACATCAAATATGGTGTCAAGGTAAATCAATATTTACTTTTCGTTATTTTACACCGACAAAACACATTCAAGTTAAAATCGAAAGCTATAAGCTTGTAAGGGGAAAATGCCACCAATAGTAAAAATTCTATGCGATACGTTTCTTGCTTGAAAGACAGCCTTGGATAGAAAATTAAATAATTATTTGATATATATTTTTTTATTTATGGTAAAGCCGTTAGTAAAGCAACTCCTTATTTCCGCCAGTCTAGAACTAATATTTGTTTACCTTAGCCTCTTCTTCAAGTTCCTTCACAGTGTTGATAATGTTGTACAGCTTGCTGAAAGCACCTGGCTTTGCCTCCGGTTCCGTGAGCTCCTGTACAGTTAAAAATGCTTTAAATATATACACCAGTTTGCACACACAGGTAATGTAGGGTCCCGATTAAGATGTAAACTACTTTTTATATGAGGAATATGTTTCTATGGATGTGCCCATTTCCTTAGGGCCCAAATGAACTTCAACGGGGTTAGAGAGCAGTCGCTCCCGTAAAAATGAAGATGAGTTTAATCAAAAAGAATAGCAGCGGATTCGGGCAAGCTCTGGATGTAGATTTTAAGACTGATGATTATGTGGTTTCTATGGTGTGAATGGAACCAGTATTCCACACGGAAGAAACCGCGGTCTCAAAGCCGGAGATTAGTCCCCCGACAGACCCAGGTCAGTCGGGGTGCAAATGAAATGCATCTAGTAAGTATAACTCGTTACCCCAGCGAAGCGGCTGAAAACCCGAGACGGTGTGCAGTTTTAGTCGGTTCGAGTCCGTCATAACCACCCCCGATAGCCAATGGGGGGTATCCGTGGGAATATTCGTACAAAAAAAAGGGAAGAACCACGGTCATAGGTTAGTAATAAATGTTCAGTACCGTTCCATCGGGTTCTTGCAGCGCATTGAGTGATACATGCGCCATGAGGCTTTCATGGAAGTAGTTCATCCTCGCGATCAGGTCCTCTCCGCACGGGCAGTTCTCTTTGTCTTCCTCCTCCATGTGCTTGAAGCCTGAGGAATCACAAAAATCTGGTGAACACTTGCATTTTTTATACATTAATAGATTAGCTAATTTACATAACCTTGATTTTTATGTAAGTACTGTAAGTACAGTCAGCGACAAAAGTTGATGATTGTACAGATTGCAAATTCAAAATTTTGAATGAAATGTGTTCATTATATTGTAATCACAGTTTACAGGTAATTCAATAGTGTCTACACAGTAATTAAACAGCCTTTTTACTAAGAAACATAAATGATTTACTTTAAAACTAATGTTTACAATCTGAAAATTTGGTAAGTAACTAGCATTGGTCCTTCGAGCCGGCACTTTTATGGTGACTATATGACTTGTTCAATATACGGTACATACGAAGACTAAACGTTCGCTCAGATACCTACATTGCAAATGCGGAGTTCCACTACAGACAGGTAGAAAAGCGTGTCAGTAATTATGATATTACAGTTAGAAGGATGTTGTGTTACTTACTCAAAATGGCGTTCATCTGTTCTCTTGGTGGACAACGGAACTCCCTGGTCTTCTTAGCGGCGACAGCACTGGGTAGGTCCGATTGCTTAATCTCCGTGTAACGTCTGCACAAAAAGACATATACGTTACTAGTAATCCCTTAAAATAATGTACAAGAAGTATTCATCTGATAACAATGAAAGTCAGTGGATTTCATGCTAAAACAAGTTAGGTACATGTGTCGGCTAATACGAACGCGCGTGGTTACGGTGCGGTTGGTCAATATAAATAAGGGGCCTGGCTTGTACGAGTATAGCTTCATCTAGTCAAACAAAAATATAATGAGAATATGCTTTTGATCATTAATCTATATATAAAAATGAATCCCTGACTGTATTGCTAAGCGCAAATCTCGAGAACAGCTGAACCGATTTTGCTAAGTCATTCTTTTTTTTTAATATTCCTTGAAGTACGAGGATGGTTCTTAAGCAGAGAAAATTTTCCAAGATTTCCTGAAGCCACGAGAACGAAGTATGCCATAGACGAAGCCACGGGTCACAGTTAGTTTTGTAATAAAACTGTTGTGTTGTAAGTCACCTGAGCTGGTCAGTCTGCAGCTCGCCCACGAAGTCGTGTGCGAAGGCGATGATGGCCTCGACCCGGTGCCGCAGCTGGATGTCGTTGAGGTGCTGCAGTAAGTAGCACATCTGCAGCTTGGCGCCCTCCGCCATCTTCATGTGGAGGAGACCTTTGCGGTGTTCGTCTTTGCCTTCTGACAATTGTACAGTATTTATGATCAATATTGCCGTAACATCAAGAACCATCACCCACAACTACCACATAAAGGTATACAATGGCTTGTATACCCACGGCTTTTGAATGTCAGCCAAAATGACAGGAACCGAAAAATGGCGTGCGGTTTTAATCGGTTCGATTCCGACATAACCACCCCCGATAGGCGCCGAGAGTGGTATCCATGGAGATTTCCACACGAAAAAAGAAGGCAAAGGAAATAAAAACGTCGTTTGTGCAAAAAAAACTACAGCACAAATCCAAACTTCCACTTTTTTTTTTAAAGTTAAGTATTTACGTCTAAAGTTTACATGGCTAGGCGAAAAATAGCAAAGTTTTTATACGGGATTCAAAATTACAATTTAATAAATGATAGTGTACCTTTATCGAAAGTAGGGTCCCAAGTCTCAGGGTTAGTCATAATGAGTAGCTTCTCCACATCTTCGTCGCGCATCATCCCCACCAGCAGGAGGCGGTCCACCAGCTTGATGAGAGGCCTGTAGACAGTGAGGTTTTATTTTTGATTCCTACGATATCTATCTACATCTACATAATTATATAAAAGAAAATCGTGTTAATTACACTATTTATAACTCCAGAATGGCTGAACCGATTTGACTGAAAATTGGTAGGCAGGTAGCTTAGAACCAAGAGAAGGGTATAGAATACTTTTTATCCTTTTCTAAAGACTAGAGTGGAGTGGAGTGGAGTGGAGAGTCGTTTAATTGGTGGTGATACCGACTTCCACGCGAGCGAAAGCTATTTATATTGAATTTTGTAAAATTTGCATGATGATAAGAATCTTCCACTCACAACTACCACTGAATCAGTAACCCTGTGAACCACATAAACCAGTCTATGGATGGCAAGCGTTGAAGACGAGACTGTGTCACATAAATGGAGGCCTAACCATGTGTGAGTGAATTTTGTATTGCAATGTGTTATTCAAATTTAATTGAAATATCACATTTCTTGCTAGCAATACGATTTTACACCATTTCACTAAACAAGATATGCTGTATCTTTTCTTCACTACTTAAGATAAAATGACTGAATATAATGAAATTTGTCGTTTAGTGGCAGTAGTACGATAAGCAAGTGTTCCAACTCAAGTGTCGTCTATTTGTATTCTTCAAAGCGTTCCATCCATAGGTTCTATACGTCCATGGAAGCCGTTATGGTTAGTGGAAGTGTGTACAGGTGTAGTCATACTCACAAGAAGAGGTTCTCGTTGCTGCCGCCCACGGGGTCGCGGTTGTGCACCTGGTTGGTCTCCACGGCCTCCGCCAGCGCCTGCATCACGAACTCGCGCACCACCTCCAGCGGGAAGTACGGCGAGTATAGGTTGCTGATCTCCGTTATACTCTCGCTGCACACAAAACGTACAGGCTCTTACACTCAACGAACATACGACATAGTATTCTTTTCATATATTGACTTTATAACCTAACAAAGGTACTGCTCTTGGTGTTCGGGACTCAAACCCATAGAGTGGAGGTAAGACACTACGGTATCACCCGTCCGACTGGAGAAATACCTCCGCCCTACAGAACACCGCACCCATAGTAACCATTATGTTGTGTTCCCGGTGGTAAGTAGGGTAGCCAGAGCTCACTGGAGGGATTCTGGGCTGTTAGCGGGGAGACCAAAGTCTCATGCGTTGTCGGCACAGAAACCCTCTCAATCATAAGCTAAGACAATCCTTAAATTAGTATGCGTTCAGCTACTTTTGACGTAGACTATTCCTGGGGCCTTGCCACAAACTCATAAAGCAGTATTATTTCAATATTACTGTGTGAATCGGGCCGTCGACAGATACTAGTGTTATGTGGTCTAGCATTCTATTACTTTTATGGTATGTTGTGCATATATTTATTTGATTTGTTAGTAGATTTACATGAGTAGATAGTTACATGACACAGAACACTTATATAATAACGAACGACGTTTGAACGAATCCGATTCACACTATGAAAGTTAAGTAATATTGAAATAATACTGCTTTACGAGTTTGTGTTAAGGCTCCTGGTCAATGAATACCACAGAACATTAAAATTTTTTCTTTGTTCTGTGATGAATACTTACGCGATATCCGTCATCTTCATCTGTGGTCGAACACTCTCGGTCTGCAGCGACCTCAGACTGTGGCCCATGTCGGGGTCCTCGTACAAAGACTTCAACTCAGGCCCGAGAGGTATCACGAACTCGTTTTTACACGCCTCCCTAAAAAAGAATATTAACAGCAAGATGTAATTTAAGAAACGCCCTTGGTCCCGGTTAACATACGAAAATCTATTCGTATAACAGTCGTTACGGGTAGTTACAGCCCTAGAAAGTTCGACAACTAACACACCCACAACCAATTGGCGATATCGATGTATACTTCGAATCGCCAAGGACTGTGCAGATCAGATGGCAGTCGCGTCACAGAAAATATCGAAGCACGGCCACTTCGTAGTTAGACTTAAAAGCCGACCCCAATTGAGTTAGGAAAAGGCTTGGAGAAAATCTGCTGGTATGAGTAATTCCTAATAGTATAGATTATAGTGAACATGGTGGAACTACTTACATGGTCGTAGCGTGTGACTCCAAGTGCAAAGCGATGAGCAGGTCATAAAACCCTTGACGGAGAGGACCCGACATGTACTGGGACTGAATGGCGTAGAGCAGTTGTTTCTGGTCCACGTGCTGGCATAGAGCGTGGGCAGCCCTGAGAAGAAAAACGGTAATAAAAAAGAAAGAATATGAATAAATTCTTTATAGTTTCAGCGATGTATGTCCACATTACAAAAGACTAGAGAAAGCTTACTTTATAAAGGAGATGTTTCATTTTGGGCCCCCTAATTGTACACAATATATAAAATAAAGAGAATAAATACCGGTTATTGGCAAAAATAAAATTATATTAATTATTCGCCTCCGAAATTCAAGGGCATAACTTAATAAAATATGAGTACATTTTTATAGTTTTAGTCCGCCATATTTGTTGTGTTGCAAGAAAGTGTTTATTTAGTTAGATTCCGCCCATAATATGAGGCAATATTATAAGAATTGAATAGTGAAAAATGAAAACTACATTGCCTAGCTATTTTTCTAAGTAGTGTACAATTATCGGGCCCAAGGTCCATACATTTGTGAAACATCTCCCTTAGCATGAACGGGTGATGATCATCACCCTACACCATTTTTTTAATGGCATTTTTTTATGCTACGTAGGTAGCAGACAAGCACACGACCCACCTGATAGGCAGCGGTCACCGTGGCCTATGGACGTGTGCAACTTCCCTCGCACTATGGCTAACCCAGGCCATCTCCGCATTCGAGATGACCCCCTTGGGTTTGGGAACTACAGTATCCCTCTCTTACTCCCGAAATGGGGGCAATCATTCTTGGCCTGAAGATCACTGATTTACCACAATAAAATAGGCATAACATACCTGTAATTACTCTGGTAACATAAGGCCGCGTACAATGTTAGCGTATGCGAGTGAAAACTGAGTAGTTTGTCCATTTCTATCAGCTCCAAAATGTCTATGCAGCGATCTTCCTCTGTAGACAGTCAATCAAATTAGCACTAGCAAGTGAGATGCTTCAAATATTGCTGCTAATTCTGTTGTTACATCTCTAAACTTAAAATTCTCTAAAATTTTCTAACTGCATCTGTTTCTTTCATTATCAGATAGAAAAGGACAGATGATTTTTTTTTATACTACTTAGGTGGCAGACAAGCACACGGCCCACCTGATGGGAAGCGGTCACCGTGGCCTATGAACGTGTGCAACACTAAAGGTGTCACACACGCGCTGCCTACCCTGAAGGGAAGGGGTGGGGAGGCTAGGAAAGGATGGGAGGAGGAGGGGTACAGTGAGCTCTGGCTACCCTACTTACCGGCGATTTATGTAAATTAAGTCGGCGCCTTGACGGTACCCTTCAATTTTAGACGACATCTACGAACATGCGATTTAACTTACTACAGTAGCGGCACGATATAATGGCCGGTTTGACACATTACGATAGTGATGTGAAATGTCAATTTACTCTCGATAAAAATATAATCAAATCTATAAGTTTTTATTGCAAGCAGTAGGTACTTACCTGATTCAAAAACTTTAGTAAAAAAATATAAATTTTTACCTACTAAATACATTTGAACGAACTGAATATTGGAATTAGGAATGAAAATGAGTATATATTAATCCAGCTTCCTTCAGTGATTGCACTAACTTTTATCTTGTTGGATACTCCTTCCGTAAATAGTAGCTACACACATGTCTTCGACTGGTTTTGCTCGTTTTTTTCCGTTTTATTGTGTGAAGTTTATTTTCTTCTGTGCCAGTCTCACCAAATTTTTCTTTAGTTATCTATTCGTCTAACAGTTATAGGTAAAATTGACCTTCCATTTTGAAATTCACGATCGAAATGTTACGAAGGCGTATCTATAAACGAACGCACATGCCTGACCGTACGTTCGGCCATATCGACGAAATCCACAACAAAAGGCGTAAACAGAGTAAGTTGAGGGCCACCATTATAATTATCACTGTTAGTGTATGTAATGGGGACCCCTTCCTGAGACTTTACCATCAGGCGAGATTTACCATTTAGCTTACCATCAGGCGAGGAGGTCTAAACTATATCGCAATCGCAGGGCACTCCTAGTTTGTACTTTTCGAAGCAACGTCAAGTCGAAAATGCTTTGTTTTGAAGTAAGTTTGCCGGAGGCCGGAGGTATTATTGGGCTTGCTAGTGGTCCTAGTGTCGATTATATAGATTTTATTAAAAAAAATTGAATTTCGAAAAACAAATACTGAGTTGTGTGAAATAAGTACACCAATAGGTAATTATAATCTTATAAAAATAAAAAATAAATGATCGTGGGACACTAATATACATTATATAATTCAGAAATCAATGTAATAAATAAATATTGTGTCCTAAAATTATACCTACATTCGATAAAATTTTATGACTTACTGTACGTCACTATTGACAATAAAGAACAGCAATTTGCTCTTTCAAAATGTCACAATAATTAATACGAAACTTCATGAGCGGACAAACGTCAAACCGGCCATTATATCGTGCCGCTACTGTACGCACCAACAAGGCGCCGATTTAATTTGACACGTGTTCACTAACATAAATAATCTGTCCTTTTCTATCTGATAATGAAAGAAACAGACGCAGTTAGAAAATTTTAGAGAATGTTAAGTTTAGAGATGTAACAACAGAATTAGCAGCATTAACGAATAGATGAAGTATAATTACCAGGTATGTGTAAAGCAAGCATGGAAACTGCATCTTCACAGAGCATGGACCAACCACGGATATCCGATAACTTCAGAGCGTGGACTTGCAGAGATTGGTTTGGTACCTGCATAGAAAAATGTTTTAATTGCATAAATACATTCACACTTTTTCCTTACGGGGTAGGCAGAGGTCGAGACGACTTCCCGTTCCCGTCTATGTTCACAAATTATTTTTATAGAAAGTTTTACGACCCTTGCCGTTCACTACGATTTATAAATGTGTTACGTCAATCTTCTACCATTAATTCTCCCTTTAGTATCTCCCGTCCGAAATGACCAGTCCAACTGGGGTAGTACCTCCGCCCTACAGAAAACCACGGCCGTAACCACCATCGTGTTGTGTTCCCGCCGCGCCGGTAAGTAGGGTAGCCCACTGTACCCCTCCTTCCCCCACCCTTTCCTAGCCTTCCCACCCTTTCCTACCCCCGCCCTTTCCTTTTAAGGTTGGCCGCGCCTGGGTGACGCCCTTGGTGTTGCACACGTCCATAGGCCCATAAGGTGGGCATTATGCTTGTCTGCCACCTACGTGGTATAAAAAAAGAAGTCGGTCTTACGATCGAGAGGTCGTGGATTAAAATCCTGATCATTACACTACCAACGTGAACGCTTAAGATCTAACCACACAATTTAGCTTAACTGTAGGGATTAAGGGAAAATATTAGTAATTCGCTAATTGATATTCTTAAAAAGAAATAATGGTGACGCTGCCTTACCCTCGCCCACTGGTGTGGTTTCAAGCACTGAATCTTGAGCCTCGGAGGGAACTGAGGTGTGACATGCTTGTCGCTAGTGGGCAGCACCGCCGCCGACAGCGGTAGGCTGGTGGAAGACCTGCCCAACTCGATCTGTAGTATTTCCCTAGATGTCGCTTCTACGAAGATAGCTGGGAATAACTTAGTTTCTGGTTCCATCTAGGATTAAAACGCAATTTTTTGTTAAAAACTGTGCTAAATAGGTAAATTTTAATGTAGGTAGGACACGACGGTATCTTCCGTCCGAATTGAGTAGGCCGACTGGGGTAGTACCTCCGCCCTACAGAAGACTGCGGCCATAATAACCATCGTGTTGTGTTCCCGCCGGTATGTAGGGTAGCCAGAGTTTACTGTAACCTTCCTCCCACAGCCCCTTCTTAGCCTCCCTGCCCCGCCCTAGCCTCCGCCTCCCTTTCCTTCAGGGTAGGCAGCGCGTGTGAGACACCCCTAGTGTTGCACACGTCCATAGGCCACGGTGACCGCTTCCCATCAGGTGGTATAAAAAATTACCTGATCTATTATTCTACTACTACATGTATTATCTTACTATATCATCATTATTTTAGTTACATCCGAGACTTTCTCCTCAAAGCCCGTGAGCTCGAGGTTAATCCTTCTCCTTAATTTACTTGGGTGTATAAGACTTTTATAGTCCTCTGCTAGTCAGAGGGACCCGTGGAAAGCCTCCGAGCAGCCTTCTAGTGGGTCATTTCCGCCTCGTCTGGCATTTACCACAGACGGCAGTGCTTCCCGTGGCAAGACAGAAGCGTTGCGGTCTCGCGGGCGTACCACTTGGAGGTTCCGGCCTGTACTTAGGCTACTTTTTACCCCGGGCATAGGTTCTTGTGAGTCATAGGAATGATATCCAAATTTCACTAAGGCGCTGTTGCCCTAGTATCGTACTTGCCTTAAACCTGATGCTGGTATCCTTCCCCTCGCATGTGAAGGAGACGGTGCCGGTGGAGGAGTCCACACTGCAGCCTATGAACATGCCCTGCGAGGCGCCCTTGGCGGTGGCCTCGGCCATCACTTCGTTGTACAGCTCGTCCGCTCGGACCATGTAGCAGGACTGACGGTTCACACTAAAATGGAAAATGCGTGTATTATCATTTTTAATTAAAAAAAAAATATTCGCTTCAGATTCCAAAATTCGTATCTGAATACATTTTTTTTAGAATTCTTGCCAATTCGTTCAAAAACTAATGAACGGATTTTGATGCGGGTTTTTGTTTGCAAGGACTTAAAATCTTATGCATGTTTGATTACAATCGGTTGAGTGGAACGGGAGATATAGTTATAAAACGCGAAAACTGACATTCACGCGGGCAGAGGCATATCTAGTAGATAAATATAATATGACTAAAGACGCATTATGCCTTTAGAGGTAGGTATCAAAATTTATAAGATAACATCATAACTATTAAGTTTCTGTGCCCCGTTTTAAATTCGCAAATTCATTCTCGGCTAAAATCGTTGAACTAAAATCGTGTCATAGCTTCTGGGTCTTCACCCAATGTTAGTTCTAAAAACTTGTCTAATATACATAGAAGTAATTGACTAAGGGGTATGATCTAGCAGCTGTTCAAATAACATACCTTTCAATAACCCTGTCGTAATTATCAGTGATGATGACGGAGGACTTGGTGACCTTGCTCTGGTTGAAGTCCTTGGAGTGCAGATGGTACTGCGTCGTCACCCAGCCGATGTACACGTGCGTCGGATCTTGACCCGGGAATATTCTAAATAAATGTAACACAAAGAAATTAAATAAGATGTAGATACGAAAAAAGGGATTTTTTCGATTGGGTAATTTAAAAAGAAATATTTTTTGTTATATTATTATTCACGCTCCATCGTGTTATTACGGATAAATAAAATGATAATCTCAATAAAAACGATTTAATTCACCGTACTTAGAATGCGCGAAATGTCGGAACACTAAATGACACACCATCATTTCTTCATTCATCATTCATCCTACTAATATTATAAACGCGAAAGTTTGTAAGAATGTATGTCTGGATGTCTGGATGTCTGGATGTCTGGATGTATGTTTGTTACTCTGCCACACAAAAACGGCTTGATGGATCTGGCTAAAATTTGGTACAGAGATAGATTATAGTCTGGAATAACATATAGGCTACTTTTTATACAAGCTAATACCGCGGCTCCGCTCGCAGAGTCGATCGGTCGGGATTTCTAAATATATCTTTGTTACTCTTTCACGTAAAAACGGCTGAATAGATCTGACTGAAATTTGGTAACGAGATAGATTAAAGTGTGGAATAACATATAGGCTACTTTTTATACAAGCTTATACCCGCGACTCCGCTCACGGAGTCGATCAGTCGACCCACGGAGTAGATCAGTCGGGATATCTGGATGTATGTTTGTTACTCTTTCACGTAAAAACGGCTGAATAGATCAGGTTGAAATTTGGTACAGAGATAGATTATAGTCTGGAATAACATATAGGCTACTTTTTATACAAGCTAATACCGTGGCTCCGCTCGCAAAGTCGATCGGTCGGGATGTCCAAATATTATGTTTGTTGCTATTTCACGTAAAAACGGCTGAATGGATCTGGCTGAAATTTGGTACCGAGATAGAGTGTAGTGTGAAATAACATAATTATAGGCTAATTTTTATACAAGCTAATACCCGCGGCTTCGCCCATGGAGTTGATCAGTCAGGATATCTGGATGTATGTTTGTTACTCTTTCACGTAAAAACGGCTGAATAGATCGGGTTGAAATTTGGTACGGAGATAGATTATAGTCTGGAGTAATATATAGGCTACTTTTTATGCAAGGTAATCCCGCGGCTCTGCCCGTGGGAGTCGATTGGTTGGTAATCGTTTTTTGGTCATATCCCCGGTTCTACTTAACCAAATGCAATCAAACATACGGCAGATTTTATGTAAAACCAAGACCTTTCTAATAAAAAGGCGACATCAAAATTTGTTCAGCAGTTTTTGTGTCCATCACGAACAAACAGACAAGGATTGCAAAAAAATAGATATTTGTGGTCAACATAACCAAGTCTTTTTTTTTTAATAGCGATTATTACAACTAAAAGTACTGTTATAAAGGGATATATATGTTCACACCGTCGCCTTAGGTGAACCCTGTAAAGATGGTGTAAAGTGAAACCAATAAATAAGGAAAAAAAAACTTTTGGTCATATCTCCAAATTTTAGGTCTAACCAAGAAAACCGCACTAAAATTCGTTTAGTACTTTTTATCCGAAAGGTTTTGGCTAGACGAGTGGAGACCAGTGGAGTGGAGAGTGGAGCGGAGTGGGAGTAGTGTGGAGAGTGGAGTGGGGAGTGGTCTGGAGAGTGGAGTGGAAAGTGGAGTGGAGAGTGGAATGGAGTGGAGATTGAAGTGGAGAGTGGAATGTAGGGTGGAGTCGGGAGACGGGATTGGACAGTAGAGTGGAGGTCGAGAGTTGTGTGGAGAGTGGAGTGAACAGTGGAGTGGAGTTTGGAGTGGATAGTGGAGTGAACAGCGGAGTGGAAAGTCAAGTGGAGAGCCGTTTCATTCAAATAGACTTGGTGGCAATACCGAATTCCACGCGGGCGAAGCCGCGGGCGGAAGCTAGTCTTGAATACGAATAATAATAATTTAGATACTTTTTATAAACATATCCAACATCCATATTAAAAATATTGTATTAATCATGTAATGAATAAATATTAACACAACATTAATGCGTACAAAATATTTTAAATCGAGAGTCCGACATAACCGCACCCGTTAAGAGCGGGTCGCTGATATCCGTGGGGATTTCCGCACGAGAAAAAAAATCAGAGAGGGGGGATCTTCTTACCTGACACCATAAAAGTACTCATTGATGAGCTTCAAGCACTCCGCGTCGAAGATCTCATTGCCCACCGTCTCGGTTGTGACCGCGGCCAGCGTGCTTGTCGTCATTTGCTTGCGGTCTTGCGTCGGTGTCGCCATCTGAAGGTTCGACTGTTGAAAATCGTTGGTACAGTGTGACGATGATAGATGAGTTTCGTAGTGTGTTTCCGGATGAGAATAGAGAAGAAATGTTATGCAGAAATTGGCTTATAGCGAAGTGTTTAAGTAACCTAATCTACATTTTATAAAGTATGTTTCTGGAGAAATAGGGTGAGATGTTCCTTTGACATAAAGTTAGGATCCTTCGACCAGGCAAGGTGTGATGCATCCAAGGTGAAGAAAACTAATCTACATGGTATAAAATATATATTTCTCGAGGAATAGGGTGAGATGTTCCTTTGACTTAAAGTTAGGAGTCCTCGACCAGGTAAGGTAAAATGTAACTTTCATTGCGCGATGCAAGATCGGTAGTTTCTTAGATATTCAGTTTGCCAACGCTAGATGGCGTTAGTTGAATATAGCTTTGTCCTAAATTAATTTTTCTTTTAGGGAAGTAGGCTTTAAGTGCTACCAGTGATGGTATTCCACGGTATATCGTTTGTGGTTAGTGGTAGGCAATAGACCATTGATAGCCCTAAAATCGTACAGTGCACTATTGGTGAAAACTATTCATCCTACTAATATTATAATGTGAAAGTTTGTGAAGAAGTTTAGACATTTGTTACACAGTCACGCTCAAAATTTGGTACCAGGATAGATTATTGCCTGGAATAACACATAGCCTACTTTCTATCTCTGGAATAAGTTCCCATGGGTTACGGGAACGGGATCGTAATTTCACATAGGTGGATATAACGGCTACATTTAATAAGCTACTAATTTAAATCGATTAATCATATTATTAATTTTGACCGTTAATTGATTCTTGAGATACAATAAAGAAGAAGAGGAAGACAGTTTAATGCACTACTCTAGTATTGTTAAATTACATTATTACTTCACAATAAGCAACTAAAATAACATAACATATATTATAACATAAACTCACGCCTATATCCCGAAGGGGTAGGCAGAGGTGCTAGCACCCACATTTCGCCAGTTTATGTTTAGGTCCCAATGTAATAGGTGGCGAACCTATTGCCATTAACTGGGCACTTATAAACCTGCAATAAATACACACATAACTTCGAAAAACATCGAAAAGTCATTGGTGTGTGCCATGGTGAACCTGGGATCGAACCCGAGACCGAGTCTCAGCAGTCCATTACCCAGACCACTAGGCTACCGCGGTTTTATTATGCAACTAAACGCGTTCGAATATATGACATGAATGCGTTTAGTTTGATTTAATCACAATTACTTTCAATAGTCGCCCTAATAGTATGTCTTTCTTTAAATAATCTAAAAAGAAAAGATGATAATAAAAAGTAATAGCAAGGTATAGACAAATGCCGATTTGACAGCTGTACAACAATACAGGATGATTTATCCTTTGAACAGGTTATTCGTTAGTAACATATGCCCACAATGTTATGTTAGTTCAACCAAGGGTCTAATGAACAGGACTTACGTTGAGCCCACCTTGGCTTCCGTATAAGTTGGGTCTGCTAGCACGCGGTTGCATGCCATTATATCTTTGGTTCGCCTTCGTCGGACAAAAAGTATGAAATAATAACCAAACACAACAAAAAACTGATGAAAAATAATGATAAAGGTATTTTATGATTTATGGTTGGATTTTTCTTTTTACATTTGATGTCAGAACGGTAAGATGTATGAATTAAAAAGTAACATTAAAAAATTTATGAAAAAAGTAAATGGGCAAAATTGACCTATTTATGGTTGGGACTGCAAAGTCAATTCAGTTTCTTTTTTTAAACGTTAGGTTCTAAGGAAAGTGTATGAAATAACAAGGTATGACGTCATACCGTGCAATGGCGGACATTAAAAAATGAATAAAAAAAAAATAAGAATGGTTGAAATTTTGTAATATAATATCTATAACTAAAAATACTTATAATATTTCTAAAAAAGATTTGAGGAGATAATAATATTTTTTTGGTGTTTTTCAAAAATAATAAATTGATATTCAGATTTAAGGTACTTTGTCGTTTCTGTTGTTCAAATTTATATCAGTTTAGTAAGTTATGAGCTTTCTCTATACAGCTTCATGTAGTTTTAGTAAGAATTGAGGCTCCTCTAAGAATTAATAAGAGGTTTACGCCTGCAATTCAGCAAAATTCATAAATTAGAAGTTAAAATATTTGGGACAGAACTTAGTTTTAAGCCAAATACTTATAATGACTATCATGTGCAGTGGGCATAGATTGATGTGTAATGTCAAGACAAAAAAAAACAAAATTAGAAAAAAAAATATTTCAAGAATTGTTTTAAACAAAAATTGAATCAGACATAATTTTTGTTCTCCTGAACATGACGGTCATTATATTTCAAAATGTTTTTACGTTAATCGGTTGTCAACTCCATATTATGTATAAACTTTAATATCGACTAAAATTCAAAGTTCCAACTCAAAAATAAAAATAACACCATAATCTCAACGGAACCAAATATAAAACATAATGCAAAATGATCTTAATTCTTCAGCAATAAGGTTCATTTTACCTGTGAGACTTTAATCTGAGGGTTAGGTCTTCTGGGCCCACGTTCAGGTGACACTTCAGTATCACTGAAAGGATCTGGCGTTTTCGACTTGCGAGTCTTAGCGCGGTCTCCACTTTCTCCACGTTTGCTTCTGAAGAACCTGGGAGACGGCAATCAGAGTTAGGTAATGTAACAAATCAGAAATTATCATCATCCACCTGCCTTTGTCCCAACTACCTATTTGGGGTAGGTGCAACATGTCATTCTCATACATTCCTGTCAGATGTCATCTCATATCGAATCAGAAATTTATTAGAAGAATTCTACTAATTGAATGCTATTGTTGTTAACAGATACAGACATATATATAACAGATTATAATCTATACTATTATAAAATTGTAAAGTAGCTGTGGTGTCTCTACATTGCAGATATTTAAAAAAAAACTTGGGTTATGTGAATGATTCTGAACATGAAAATATTTTTTTGGAATACTTGTACTTGGACGCAAAAACTACTGAACGGATTTTGATGCGTTTTTTTTGTTTGAAAGGTCTTGGTCAGACTTAAAATCTTAGGCAAGTTTAATCGCAATCGGTTGATTAGGACCGGAGATATAGTCATAACACGCAAAAATCGACATCTACGCGGGCGGAGCCGCGCGCATAAGTCAATAACAATAAATACTCAGGGACAAACTACACAGCGCTTTATAAACCCAAACTAAGCATAATTAGAAATATGCTTACTTGAAAGGCGACCTTCCACGTTTGTCTTTCTTATCATCAGGTGATAAGGTCTGATTCCCAAGGTCGTAATTCGCCATCTCAGCTTCGCTGGGTGTACGATGCATGCCGTTCACTTGACCTATACGAACAGAATAACGTTTTCAACAATTTTAAACTTATTACTAATGATTACCTACAGAATTTTCAGAAAATGCTTAGCTTTTTCATAAAAAAAAAACGAATATAAAAAGCAGTTTGTGGTCGGTGTTTTATATAAAGATGATTATAACATATTGTGTTATGAACTTGTGTTTTGGAAAGTGCTTATTGAAAATATATAATGCTGGGTAATCTGCATGCTTCAAAAATATAATATTTATATTTTCATACAATCAAACCTAACCTGGCAACGAATGAGGTTCTACTGGCGATTTTCGTTACGAGGTTGGTATTTTTACTGAGCGGTAACAAGCCTGCGCTCTATCCACGCTTGTTATTTGAAGCCGTGACAAAAACCTGGTTGTAAATGGGATGTGTATTGTATGAGGCCTATCTGTAAGCCGTAACACCTACAGATTAACGATCGAGGCTCGGATGGAGGTAAGATGGCAATCGCTCCTATAAAAGCCATACGGCAAAAGCAACCGGACACAACACCAATTTGATGATGATGATGATTAACCTGGCTGTAAACCGTAATTTTGCATAGTAACACCTCTGGTCATGGAGCCCTTGCGCGGCGGCCGCGAAGGCAGTCTCTTGCCCTTCGAGCTGGTCACCTCCTCAGGAACTTCTTCGTACGTCATACCTAAGGGTGGGGTGAGAAACAAGGGTGAAAGCATTGGTGAGGGGGAGGTGTATGCAATATACGCCTTTTGACTTTATACTATAATAAACTCAAATGTATTTTCTTAGCTTTGTTCTACTCAACGAGAGTTATCAGTAGACATACTAGATACAACTTGGCGCGAAGTTCAGAGCGGTCAAAAAGATTGGCGCGACCTTATACTTCACGTAGTACCGTCAGTTGGGTTTACGCTATTGAGCAAGCCTGATGACGGAGTGGGACTCCATACAAAATATATTATTAGGTACATCCCCAAAGGCAAGGCAAAAAACATCTTTGCCAAATTAAGAAAATTGATTTAGGAACGTATCTCCTTATAGATGCAATATATTGCATACATTCTCGGTAAATGGGTCATGAGTGCAAAAAAAAAGAGTAATTATTTCAAGGTACTAAAAAGCTTAAAAATACAGCAGGATTCTATTCTAATATTCGATTTATGTACGGACAAACTTAGGTAAAATTTCGAAATAAAATCAATTAACAAAAAATGACAGTGTTCGTCATACATGTAATTTTTCTGAATAATATATAAGTATATAATCGAAAGATTTTTACAAAATTTTAGTTAAATTTATCCGTAACCCTCCAAGCCAAGAATATAACATATTTATAAAACTATTTAATACATTTACATAATATAGGTTTTGGAAAAAAATTGTGTTCTTCATTAAGATATTAATTAAAGGAACAAACGGTCTTGAGATATTTAGCTACAATAATATACAAGGTAAATGTTAAATTATATTAAACCACGTGGTTTAAATTTAAAAAAAAATATCGTGGAATATTTTTAAAGAGACAGTGTAGGGGAGTGTTGAGGTATCATTATTCTGGATATAAATTGTCCACATGTTTGAAAAGTTTGCCAATAACAATCAAAATAAGAGTCAATAATAAGCTAGTCGACGGATGTGGAAGGTCCTATTCCTATATTTAGCCCATTGCCGGTATCTACTCCATTCTACGCCATAACAGAATTCTTTATTAAGAATTGAACCCATATTAGAGTTAAAACACAAGGAAAACACATTTAAAAAAAACAAGGGACATTTTGAATTCACACTGTATTATTATAGTACCAGTTTATATTAGGTCTAACGTTGACAGCAAAAACAAACTAAACTGGGCTTTACAATCTTAAGAATAGATGCCATAATCATACAACATACCTTTGATATCGCTCATAGTGAACCCACTCCTCATAATCTGGTCGATGTGGGCTGGCATCTGAGCTTCCACCGCTTCCTTCATGAGGATCTGCTGACGGTCTTTGATTTCTACCCAGCGGCGGGCTTTTTCTGCCTCACTGAGAGTGAAATTTAATATTTTATTTGTAATTTATTTGATGGACTCCATCGTCGACCACATCGTCACTAACCATCAGGTGAGAAAGCGGTCAAACACGGTTTATCGACTTAAAAAAATGGAAATGGATAACTTTTCTCACAGGAACCAGAAAGGGAAGGGAATCCAGGACGGAACTTGAACCTGCGACAGGTTTTAAATTCCTGGATTTTCACTTTCTCCGAGCTAAACATTATGGAAAATAGCTAAATTATATAACCCTAAAATTATCATGTATTTATCATTATAAAAATATTAAATATATAAAACAAATATATTTCTTGAGTTTCCGCCTTAAGTTCACCATGGAGCAAGGCGGAGTTATCGTTGTAACAATATCTGCATCTACAATGATGGTGTATTTCTTGAGATTCCACCTTAAGTTTACCATGAAGCAGGGCGGAGTCACATAAAAATAAGATTGTTATATTACTTACTCAATAAATTCTGAATGACAGATGACGGGTAAAGAAAGTCGCAAAAATTCCCAGTTCGCTTTCTCCATGGTTTCAAATGTGTTGTGGGAAATCTTCAGGCATGGTGGTGTGTCTGAAAAGGTTGGAAAATATATCAACAAGAATTAACGTATTTGTGGGTGTTATTGGGAGCTCACTAATGTCTTTGAGGTTTTGTTTTCAGGGTTGGGGGAAGGAAGGACCCGTAGGGCCATCTCGGAGTCGAAGATGGCCCTCGGTCAGCTGGGGTGCGAGGGGTCCTTTGGGTCACCTCGGCTTTTGAAGACCTGAGAAGGCGTGTGGTATTACAAGGTCCAAGGATTTCCACACAAAAAAAAAGGGTTGGAGTAAGGAGCAGGAACGTATAACTACATGTTATGCAATTGAGAGATAATTAAATTGACTAGGTATTCGTTGGATTGGTTAGATGGATAATAGCCAGAAATAGTCGGTTTACCCGAGCCAGCCGGTATCCTAGTAACATCGATTCTGGTATCTATCATCTCGTCCGTGTTTTCGAAGATTGGCTGGTCTTTGGTGTACCAGTGAGTGACGTCGCGCTTCATGTTGCTGTAAAAAAACAATACAAGTAGTAAGTTTGTAAATAATCTAAACAGTATAAAAAAATCATCATAAATATAACACCCCATGAAAAAAAAAATTAAGCTAGTTAACTTTTCAGGCTCTAACTAAACAGGATGGTCATATGGAATCTAGAAAGCGGATACACACACATACTGAGATACTTTTTACAAATGAATACATGTTATACCAATCCAATACATATTTGCAATTAACGGGAATCGAACCCACATCCTGTGACATACCATACCAGTCGAACGCTCTACGATCTTGAACTTGAAATATATCATACTACGTATACTTACACACAGAACGGTTCATATCCCTCCTGCAGACCACATGTGGTGAAGTACTTCAGCGTGTTCACATCCTGGCCATATGTTAACCTAAGAAAAAAAAACATTTTGTTTATAACTGTTAAACGACATTGGTATTCAACAAATTCTCACACACAGTCAAATCTGTAAATTGTCTTGCAGATAACTAAAATCCATCGAATCTCCAACTGCACTATTGCACACGTCCATCCACGGTGATCGCTTCCCATCAGGTGGGTATTGTGCTTGTCTGCCCCTTAAGTGTTATAAAAAAAACTTACCTAGCCTTCTGTCCAACTCCCAAAGTGCAAGCGGGCACGAAGTTGTCTCCCTGAACATCAGCGAATGTAGTTTCTCCTCCAAGAGCGTCCATGAGAAGTTCCCCGTTTAGAGAGAAACCTATTACATAGAGTATGGTGTTAGAAATTATTATTTAGGCCTGATGCACACTTTCTGTATTGGTCGTAGATGTTATACCTACTATCACTGTCCTATCATGGAGCTAACAATTAAAATTGTAAGAAAGATTTTTCATACATAATTCATTTCATACATTAGTATTGATAGTAGCATACACCATTTGATTAATGACTAATTTACAAATCCGAATAAGAATATAGGAACTGTACCAGAAACACAGACTCAGGCAAAGTATTCCACTCCTTAGCTGTACGCATAATGAACGTATTGCTGAAGCGATTCGTGCGTATGAGCGGAATGTCCACTATATAACGATGGCGTATTTTCGGCGGTTACCTATATTCTTCCTGTATTCGGTCTCTGATGTTCACAGGATTTGTCCTGTTATAAACTGCGGTATATCATTATCAAGTACAATCTCAAATAAGTCATACGAGTACCAACACGGTTGTATCCTAAGCTTGCACTTAAGCGCCTGGAGTCTGATTACTTATTACCCTATTAATTATTTATCTTGAAAGTAGAAAGTATCTACAAATCCATTATTTGGGGCCAGTACAACATATCATTCTCCTCAATACATTCCTGTCAGATGTCGTCTCCTCAGTCACTCCCTTTCTTGATCATCTCCTCTTTCACGAATTTCAACTACCTACTTAGAAATTATCTACAAATGAGCCAAATATATTGAAGACTTCTAAACGAACTGAGATTGTAGCTAAACGCTTTCAAAACTCATACCAACCTGTCGATATTTATAAAAATGATTACAAATGTCATGTTGCAAAGTTATTGAAAGCCAATAAACACAAAGGGAAAATATTATTCGGTTAAGACTGTTTTATTAGTAAGGACTGTTATTTCTGCGCAATTTCAAACCTAAATAAGTAAGGAACACGAGCTATATTGTATATCAATTTGCAGTTTTACAGCTGTGTATTTGTAGATTTTCAGTTATAAAAAAATTCTCTGGTATAGCAAATAGCAAAACTATAGCAAATGTTCTTTACTAGGTTTTGAAATTGCACAATGAACTTTGGGGTAATGGTGACATTAACAGTTTATTCAAAGATAAACACTACGTTTTCTGGTAAAATATTCAACCAATAATCATTTCAAATATAAATCACTGAAATATCTTACAACAGGCTCAATATTTTTTATCGAAGTTATAGGGATGACTTTTATCTTTATCTGTGAAAATTATATCGAAGTCTACTTAGAATCGAATGTCCAAGTATGTTACTTCTATTGACGTCATGTTAAAAACGCATTAAGATAATCCAAATAATTCAAAATTACTATAACTTCGATAATTATCTAATGTTAGTATTCAACCAAACTATGTTATATACTCGTAGATAAGGAGGTGTTATTTACATGATATATAAGCAATTAACAATACCTACGTCAGATTTGGATTTGCGATCTAAATTTATTACAACTAAGTATCTTATTGCAAAGCTATCGTCTAAAGCAATGAAATAATAAGCTACTTTTACCCGACTGTCGAATCGATTAAGGGTGGAAATACTCGTAGCAGTAAACTAGTAAAATTTATAGTCTACACTATACTACCCAAACTGTAACAAGGTAATCTAGCTAACAACAAGTTTTATTCTCTACATGCTGATATCAACAATATTTATATCTTTGATCTTATGAAAGAGGTTATATCTTATTAGGAATAGTTTTTTTTCTGAGTACCACTGAATTGCTATAAAAGGTATAAATGGGCTCTTTGAGAAAGTTAGAATAGGTACCTGTCATGTCATCGAGACAAGAGCACCTATTGCAGCAAATTGCAACTCGCAAAGACATTGAAAAACTTTTGTATTAAAATATAGCAACTACCAACGGAATTGAAAAAGTGTTCATCTATTGATTGCTATTTATTAATCTTATAAATCTATTATTACTTAACAAATTATTACTAAACCACATTATCATGGATGGAAAGTCTCAAGAAAAAATTCATACTTAGTCCAAATTATGAATGCAAAATTGCAATGAAATGATGTACGCCTAAGCCTGAGAATGTTCGATTTTCAAATAATTGAGGTGAGATCAATCAATATCATTCTATTAATCAATCAGCGAGTGCGTCTATCAAACAAGCAAGCAAAGCGATGCGGTGTGCACTAATGTCGATTTTTTTTAAAAGCGCTTAGCATTCCGATTGAATTGGCCTATACTTTATAGTGGCAGAAACATTTTTTATTATTTTAATTGCAGTTCTTGCAATAATTTTGGAAAAATGGAAACCTTAGAATTATTGCATATAAAAAAACACATTGCCGGCAAAGGTAACTTAACTGAAGATTAGCGAAGTTGGAATGTCGAACATGGTTGCCAACGACGTGTCGACGACTGTCCCTGACACGTCACGACGGCTATAGTTACCTTTGCCGTTGACAACGTGCTATTTACATGTACTTTTAATAAAGGTTTAATACCTACAAGCTATGAATTTAACATGGTACCTATCTAGGGTGGCGTGGAATGGTACAATGGTGAATTAATTGCCATAAGAGAAAACATGTTATCAGGTTTAGAAAATGGAGTATAGGCACGAGACGAGTATATGGAAAGAGGGAGATAAATTTGAACTACAATAAGGGAAAAGAAAATTTTGAAAGTTAACAAAATCAGAAAGATAGGTTAAACAAAAGTTGAAAATGTGGAAGTAGTAAAAAATACGGAAAGAAGTTCAATTTTGGGGACCATAAATAGACAAATACCCAAAAGGTAACCCCTAGGTAAATATAATAAAAAGCCCTAATATGTTACAAGGTCCACAACGCACTTACGAGTAACCGAAATGCGTGCTAGTGCGTTGTGCCTCTAAAAGTAGTCGCTATTATGATAAGAGGGCAACACTCTCAGATATTTTTTCAAAAGGATCATAATTATCAATATGAGTTCACCCTGCCAGATGGTAAGAAGCTGTGAGTCAAGTCTACAGAGTAAAGAGCACCATTATAGATGCCAGCAGTGAGCAATACTAAAATGGTAGTCCTCAGTTTGACGGCCAATAACTAAGAGAAAAGTATTTTGTATCAAAAAAGAAATAGCAAAAATGTTTCTGCCAATACTATAAGCCAGTATCTACATAATACATCAACTTTGATAGTTACTTATCGTCTTATCAATGAGATCTAGGAACACTCCAACAACATCACCGACTGCCCATTGCTTGCCGAAAGACTCTGTGCTACCGCTGTATACCTTTTCCTCCTTGAAAGTCGGGAAAAATAATTGTTACCTCATTGCGAATGGCGTAAGAATTAAATTTCAATGTCAGTTATCTACCTACGAATATGATGCGACTTAAAACTGCAATTGAACCCAATGATTTTAATGTACTATACTATTATACTGGCTGTATGGAGCAAAAAATTGGTACTACAATATCCTTCAACTAACAATAGTTACGCGCAATTTTAGTTGTCATATAGATGAGATTACGAACACACGCGCTATGTCTATACAGATAGGTGACAAAATTCATTGACTCGTTTATCTAGTTTTTGTGTCCAATATCTCTCCCCCATTTCTACTTCCTCCCAGAAACGCAACCTTATTTTTGCTCTAAACAGTTTATCTAGTAGTATTTTAAGAAATTCTTTGATTGAAACAGAATAAATCACTTCGTTACTACCGATCTGACTGGCCGCTACCTAGGAGATCACAGGAGTATTTTTGGTACACGTTATTAAAACCCAGAACACTGGTTATAATGTAACGCTTGCACAGATAAAACCTTTGTACCTAAGTGCACGGTTAATTAGAATGTGATTACATACATTAAAACAAATTCGAATTTACATTGCCCGTATTGCATTATTCGATTCACGACCAATGGTTGATACACGGTAAATTAGACCTTAATAACATTAGAAAGTAAATTTTACATAACTTGCATTGCATTATACAATTTACCTATGACTGAGTACATCAAATGACTAAATACAACATTTATTATAGTGTACACGATAGACTGTAAGCGTAGAAAATATACAGAAGTCTTAAAACGAATAGATACATATATACGGGTCAAACACGCCATTCCACAGAGGAGCACAGTGTATAGGAGGATATTATAGAGCGTTATCGTACAGAAAATGACCACCAGTTAACCACATTGTTACGGAAGGATACCTAGCACGTGTTGTGATACTCTGATTCAGTCATAATAATGGAATATTACTCTGATATTATTTTATGCTTTTGGATATATACTTATTGCTTGATAATCCTATTCTAGATGATTCAATACTTATAAAAAAATAAATTCTAGTTAAAAATAGGTAGATTATTGTTTCAAAACGAATTTACTGCAGACTAAAACTTTAGTCTAAAGATGGTATGGTCGGTATAAGTGCCGGCAAATATCTTGAACAGATGAAAGTACGTTGGTTCGTATACGTGCCTTAGATATACGGACCAACCAAAAAAATCCTTTTGAACCCGTGATTGGTTTCATATAGCTTATGATTGGTTACTCCACACGACTGGGTCGTCACGCCCCGCGTACAGCTCAAAGAGACCTAAAAACGTTGTGCAAACTAGAGTACATTGCCAAGTCAAGTCATTGTACAAGACTGGCTACAGGTCCATGGTAATTTCTTTCTACAGATACCGGCACGTAAATTGGCCAGACGCGTCATATGCGCAAAGGTCGATTTTTAGGTCCCCTTTGAGGTATGAGCGGGTCGCGGGAGACGTGGTTGTGCCGTCGCGGACATATGATTGGTCCGTCACTTGACGGACCAATCAGATGTCTCCGAGAGACGTCTTGTAGCGAATCAACGTTCCGTTCGTTCGTACTTTGAATCATTTGATTGGCTCAAAGTGCACTATGCGCGAACTTACCCCAAATCTGGCCAAGTTACGTGCCTGTATCTGTACTTAAATGACTCGTAAAGCAAGCTAGTTACACTATATTTTCTTTGGGTCTAAATAGAGCTGTGTAGAAAGTCCTAATAAGTCCTTCAATTTTCTGATATCCTTTATAAATACAACTCCATAATACTAGGATAACAGAATCAGAGTGTCACACAGTGCTCCTACATCGCGTCGTACAACTCACTAATAGTCTGATCGATCACGTCGAGGAAGCAGCCCACTATGTCGCCGACTTTCAGCTGCAGTCCGAACGAGTCGCTCGAACCGCCGTGCACTTTTTGTGACTATAGCCACAATCATACATAGTTATATTCTGTTCCTACCGTGGAGGTTAGAGAGCGAGGAATACTGATTTATCAGTTTTAAATGAATTACAAACAACGCTGATTGGGCTATAAGAAGAAAGGATCTATGTCCTGAAGTTAGCTACAGTAGATAAAGTGAAGCAAAGTGAACTTAGGATATGGATGAAATTTTCAAGTGGATATGCAAATCCGAAACTATAAGTAATCGCGAAAGAGTACTCAAAACAGTCTAATACTCCCATCCCATATAGTCAGGAACAAATCAATATTTAAAAAACCCAATCAATAAATATTATTGTTGCTTCGTTTTTGGATTTGACCATGCACACTCGGAAAATTTACATGATATACGTTTATATTTTTAAGATTGTGTCCCGTTCTACTCTTGCATACATTGCAAACAGCATCGCCATCTTAGGTACATTGGATTTTAGAACGATTTTTAAATACAAAGTATTCCTGGTCCTCCAACCTCCATGGTACCTAACTGTCAATTACAAAATATTTTTTTTTGTTTTATTTAATCTTTTAAAATTTTGAGTTATAGGTATATTACGAAATATAATTTGCAAGGAAACTTTGAAAGTAATTCATTACTTTTAAATGAATAGCAAGTTTGTTCAAGAATAAATACATAAAACGAGTAAAAACACTAGAACGTATATAGATTTTTCGAAAATCCTTCTACAAAGTTCTTAGTTCAGTCCAACCTATTGACCTATAATATTTTTGGATTTTTTTGCGCAAAATTGGTAAACTTTATGTAGCACATGAATCCGTTGTAATCTTGCTAGACTCCTATGTTAACAAATATCTTTACTTCAACTTTCCATAACACCATTAAAGAACACTGCATTTAAATGACTATGATATTAATGAATTTGTGTAACTTACATTATATCCGTCAAATGCCCAAGAGTTTTCATCTTGGCCAAGCATCATGCCTGGAGGCATATCGGCATGTGCCCAACCAACCTGCAACCATGTTAACAACATTCTTTAATTGCTACAGTAATTAGGTGCCAAGTTGTGCTAGGATTTTGAGGAAGAGTACTCACCCTCATAGGTCCAGCGGTGAGTATCTCGAACTCAAAGTACCATTTGCCGGAGCCAACCGCGTAGTTCTTCTCAGCTCTGTACGTTCTGAAGTCCGCTTGCTTCAGCTTCGACGCTTCAGCCAACAGCGCTGAAGCATAGATGAGACAATTTTGAGGTTACGGGTTTGATTCCCGCTCAGTGAATATATTAGTATACATGAGTGTGTCTATTTGCATTGGTCTGGGAGTTTCTATATGTATGTCTTTAATAAGAAGTATTTTAGCATGTTTATCCATATTCTAGAACCCATAAAACGAGTTAGTTCAACTATGCTAACTTTGGGTCCAGATAGCGCTGTGTAGAATGTCGTAAAATATCTGTTGGATTTCATACCTTCATGCTGTTCTCCTGTAGGTGGATCCAGGTTGTATCCATAGACTAGCAGTGTCCTTACTGTCTCTGAAGCAGTGTCTCTGTTGGCCTTTTTGATAGCATCGTCTACCTTGGGGTATGGTACCAGGTGAGGAGACCGGTGCATTTCAGGGTCCTGGTGGATAAAAAATAAGCAAAATACATGCAGTATAAGTCAGTGGATGATTTGCTGGCATTCATTGAAAAGTTCCGTTGTCCGAAATCTCATTGTCCGAAATGGATCCATTTTACGAACGTTAAATGGATCCATTTCGGAACAAATGTCCTTCTAACAAAAACAGAGTTTTGCAAATCCATCTATTTATTTGCCCGAATATTTTTTATATGGGACTGGCCTGATGTTAAGCTTAAGGTAAAGTTTCAGGACTGGGAAGAATATACATAAAAAATTAACATCGAAATTGAGAACCTCCTCCTTTTTCGAAGTTGGTTAAAATTTACCAAGTGTCCCTTACACCATGTCTATTATTATCGGTAGTAGCTGTCCAAGTTCCTTACCTCATTAAGTCCGTAAGTCCATCCCTGCTGTATCCTCTCCCTGGCCCAAAGGTTGTGTGTGTTCTCTGCCAACTGGTCCACTAGTTCATCCATCTTCGGTGTTAAGGTGACGGCACTCAGGTCTAGAGGCGCTGGTTTGTAGCCGTTCGACTGCGGAATAAAAGGTGTCAAAAGAAATAAACTGAAAACAAAAGATAATAAAGTTCTATAAAGCAAGCTTAGCAGTTTTATAATTACCTGCATAAACGGCTCGTTTGGCAGTCGCACGTTGCGGATACGCGCCGGTGGTTTATCCAAACTTATGTAGTAACCAAGAGCCAGGATTGTCCTAAAAAATAAATAGAAATTTCCTTATAAGAAGAATGAAGAATCGGGTTTTGCTCCACTGTACCCCTGGTTTATACCCCGGTGGTAGAACGGGTAAAATTAGTATACTTCATGATTCCCTTCAGGGGTTCTATAGTCTGAGATAGATTAAAATTTCAGCCTAATCCATTCAGCTGTTTTTGCGTGTAAGAGTAACAAACATACATTCAGACATCCAGACATATATTCTTACAATCCTACTAATATTATAAAAGCGGCAGTTTGTAGTTACTAGGATAGGATAAGTAGGATGTGGTTCACAAAGACTATGCGCATACTTAAGTGTTTGTACAGCGAGTTGGATGTCATAGCGCTTTTCGGCGGTCGGTAAGCGCTCGAACGGGACCAGGCAGGGGTGAATCTTGTGTAGGTCTTCTCTTTGGTCACCGTACATCCAGCCGGCCTCGATCTGTGGAATAGGTTCATTTATACGGCTGTTGTGTTAAGTTATAAACTTCAAATAATGCAATCATTTATGAAGAATATTAGAATTTTCTATTTTTAAACAATTTTGTTTCCAAAGAGTTGGTCTCTTATTTTCAAATTTTTGGTATTTTGTTTGCAAAAAACGTAGTTTAATAAATTGGGGCGCGCAGAACAATGAATCGTCCTTTCAGAATACACCCCGGGTCAACCGAGGTGCGAGGGAAATGCGCCCTGGGTCACCTTAAATACCCAGCGCTCGAAAACCCAAGACGGTATGCACTTTTGGTCAGTTCAAGTCCAACTTTACTGTCCTGTTGGCTCAGCGCGGGTGGTATTCGTTGGGGTTCCATACGCAAAAAAAGAAAAAAAAATTGAAATATAAAAAATTAAATTAAAAAAATCACAGTTCTCACCTTGTTCATGGCCCACATCTCGTGAATGTTCTCAGCCAACTTGTCTCTGATTTGTTCCACGTACGAAGGTAATGTTATCTAAAAAAATACAAACTTTACATACAAACAAATAAAACGCAAAATTTGCACTGTTTAAGGAATTTACTTAATAAAAAAATTATCAAAAAAAATTCAACTGATTTTTTCATGTATTTTTACAATTTTTTTTGTTAATTTTTTATTCTTACCTGTAAAGTATCAACGGGAGTAGGTACAAACGCTGTATCATCTTGTACTAACGGCGGGCCGGCCAGTGCTCGCTTCGATAGGTTTCCGAAGTAGAAGCACGGCTCTAGACTCAGGATCTGCTGCGGAAGCAGAGACTCCACCAACGGGGAGTAGCCCTCAGGAGCTGCGTAGCGGAGACGGCCGTGCTCTCCACCCAGGAGGAAACGACAACTGGGGAGGTTAGTTGACTGTCAGTAAGGGATCATTTGAATGGAAAATACCGAGTGTTGGTTATTAGTAAAAGCTGTTGAGGTAAACTTGTATGAGTCGTGACTGGAGATGGCTTTATGCCCTGTCATTTTGGGCATGAGTCGGGCATTTATTCAATCCGTACAATGAATGCCGGGCATTTTGGGCATAATTAATAAATACCCAAAGTGACAGTGCCGTGCCCGGTGAACATTCAGCGATCTAATAAGCAGATGGAATATATTTTTTATTCATTCATACATACAAAATATATTTGTACTGAGCGGGAGTCGAACCCACGTCTCCTGTCATAGCCATCGAATGTACTACCGCTACATCACAAAAGCCGTTAAAAGTAATGTGTAACCTTAGTTTACTGGAACAGCTGATAACAGGAAAGAACATCCCCTCCAGGTTGAAGTTGGTGAAGGAGCCGGTGACCCTGACGCCGTTGAACATGAAGTTGATGATAGGCACCGTCAAGTCCAGCGCGCAGCCGATCACGTCTCCTGTGAAAATTATTGATGTGATTACACGATAATTCTATGTAAGTATGTATGGAGATAAAAATCTAGATAGCTTTGTGTAGAATGTTCTAGAGTTAAGAGTATTTCTTTATTATTTGAATATAAAAATATAAATGTAATGATAGAAGGGGTGCCACTCTGAACTATTATAAAATTGTAAATGAGTTGTATTTATATACATTACAGATATCTATATATATAAAAATGAATCCCTATTTCCCTTGGTCACGGAATCACGCGTGAACGGCTGGACCGATTTCACTAATTCTTTTTTTATTGTGTTAGTTATTGTCAGGAGAAGGTTCTTATGAAAGAAAAAGTTAAGAAAGTTGCGTGGGACATTAGAAAATTTAAGAAAACTTACGACCATAATATTAACTTTTCTAATTCAACCTTCTTAGTGCTTTTGACAATATACACTTTTCTAATTTTATAACCTCAGGGTGTGCATAGCTGTCATGTCAGACGTTTCAATATTTAGCTGTCAAAAGTTCAGTTTAATATGGAGTTTTGGTAGTTGGAGTCGTAGGTTGTTGGTAGTCAATGGGAGTTTCAATGGACCAATTTGAACTCGCTATTCGTTGTTAGCATTTCATTAAGACAGGACAACGCCTGTCGGGTCAGCTAGTTTGAAATATAAATGTTATATGAATGATTCTAAACACAATTTTTTTTGAAATTCTTGTCTGTTCGCAATGGACGCGAAAATTTTTGAACGAATTTTTTTGTTTGAAAGGTCTTGGTCAAACTTAAAATCTTACGCATGTTTGATTACAATCGATTGAGTAGAACCGGAGATAAAGAATAATGATGGATGATGTCGTACCTTTCCTGATGTAAGGTTCTTCAACATGAGTTCTGTTGACGGGAGTCTTGCGCCCTCCGGACCACAAGAACCCACCGTCGAAACCGAAGGAGTACAGGTCGTCTCCAACGCCGTTACCGCCCCACTTCTCACCCCCACCAGGGTAGGGCACGTAGCTGTAATTACAAATAATATCAATACAAATAGTCTGTACGCCGCGGTAGCCTAGTGGTCTAGGTAATGGACTGCTGAGACGAGGTCTCGGGTTCGATCCCAGATTCACCATGGCACACACCAATGACTTTTCGATGCTTTTCGAAGTTATGTGTGTATTTATCGCAGGTTTATTAGTGCCTCGGAGAGCACGTTAAGCCGTCGGTCCCGGTTGCCATAAAAACATCTATGGCAGTCTCGTTACGGGTAGTTGGAGCCCACAAAAGTCCAACCAGTCTAACTTGGAACTTCGATCGCCATTGGTCATAATGACTATTGGTTGTGGAGGTCAGATGGCAGTCGTTCCACGGAAAATATCAAAGTTCAACTGCATCACAGTTAGATTGGAAAGCCGACCCCAACTGAGTTGGGAAAAAGGTTCAGAGAATGATATACCGTATACGTACTCAAAAAAAAACTATATACTAGTGCTAATAGTTTTACTTACCCGGTAGTGTTCGCCCATCCGATCCTTAGATGCGGCATCATATGCGTGGTCTTCTCTATGTGGTCCATCGTCACTTCGAAGTACCACTTGCGGTACACTGCCGAACCTTCCACGCGACCGACGAAGATGTTGGGCCGGACGCTGGACACCAAATCATAAGATTAAAGCACCATTTTTCTTATAAGTATCTTTATATACAGCGTGATTTTATGGTCGTTTTGGACCCGAAAGGGGGTTACTCAGAATAATAAATGATACCATTTCGATATGTCCAAATTGCTGTTACGAGTTATAGTAAAAAAATTAACTTGCTGTAATCTTTTTGACTCCTTTCAGTAAAAACATTATTAGAGCTTCGATAAAAATTCAAAGTCAATTTTTAATGAATGAATGTGTGCTCGCTGGCATGTTTCGAGTCATGACATTTCGGTGCTGGCATTATCGTGGTCGTCCGGGATGCTTTGTAATTGGTCAGTGTTCGAAATTTTTACAATTTTTTTTTTAGATCTTTATATTAATGGCTCCAATCGATTCTGATAACGAAATGGTGCAGTGTTCAAAATATTTCGGTCCAAAACGACACTATAAAATCAACGTGAATATAATTTTACTGAACTCCTTTTAAACGGCTGGACCGATTTGAATGAATTTTTGTATGCGTTTGATTCGTATTTTATGGCCCCCTGATGGTTTAGATTAGCAAATCAGCTTTGCAGATGGCGCTGCAGTCGATATCTATCATGCAGGACGTCTGTCGGGTCCGTTAGTACTATTATAAAATTGATTTAATATACCTAATTCAGGCTTTATAAAATTGATTTTTTTTGGTAGGTACCATGTGAGTCTTTTTATTGCCAATTAAATTTTATCTTATCTTATTCACAAAATACATCACCCAAAAAAAGAATAACCTCAATTAAATGTTTTTTATCATTATAATTGTATAAACAACCAGTGACAAATGACCCGATGATTACTTAATTATCTGTTACTTAATTACTAGTTGATAAAAAAAATAACACAGCAAGGTTTACCAGGAAAATGTCGTTATATAAACAAGGTATGAAATTGTTATGGTTCATTATATAAACATAATATTAAGTCTATCATGATGACGATTATTTATTACAAGATTTGTTTGTTAGTTTATTATACCATTAAGGTGGCAGAAAAGCACACGGTCCACCTGATGGGAAGCGGTTACCATGGCCTATGGACGTGTGCAACAACAGGGGTGAACCACTTCCTGACATTAAAAAAAAAAATAGTGTTTATAAAAAAAAGATTATTTAAATTAATAACTTATTGTTAGAATGACCTGTGCAACTCAAAACCGGTAGGCATGCATTAAAGGTTTAAGGACAGTAGAGGAATCAGATGGTTGGTTGTTGTCTCTACCTACCCCCGATGGAAAAAGGCGTGAATATATGTATGTATGACGAGTAATGATTTATTGTTAGAATGACTGTATGCAACTAGTATATCTTACCTGGATACGTGATCAACCAACTGCGTTTGTAACAGTAGATTTTTGCCTGGTAGCAAGTAATCACAGATGTTGTTCTGCGAGGACCTGACGGCGACGCCGTTACCCACGCACAGGGAACACAGCACGTCCAGGACCTTGGGGTCGCGGCCGTGCTTCTCCAGCAGAGATATGATCACTTTTATGTGTTCATCCTGTAGGGGATAGAGGAGTATATTGATTAATTACTAGCTGTGCCCCGCAGCTTCGCCCGTACCTACTTCATACCTACTTCATCCCCGTGGCAGGATAAAAAGTATCCTATGTCCGTCTAAGCTACCTCCCCACCAATTTTCAGTCAAATCAGATTGGCCGTTCTTGAGTTATAAATAGTGTAACTAACACGGCTTTCTTTTATATTTATATATAGATTTCATTACTAATAATTAATTAATTATTAGTGTCGAAAGTTCACGCGATTATTAGACATCGAATTAAAACAGATTTTATCGCGATTACATATTACCGCGATAGAATCTTTTAAAATGAAAATATCTATACTATTAAAAAATTATAAATGAGCTGTGTCTGTATATTGGAGATATAAAAAAAAAAAATTGGGTTATGTTATATGAACGATTCTGAACACAAAAATACTTTTTTGTGTATCTGTCCTGTTTATCGGCTTGTCTGTTCGCGATGGACACAAAAACTTCTGAACAGTTTTATCATTAGAAAGGTATCAGACTCAAAATCTGCCCCATATTTGATTGCAATTGGTTAAGTAGAATCAAAGATAGGACCAAAAGTATTATAATGAACATTCAGTCGTATAAATTCGCTATCCATTACTGACCCGCATCATGTTCAGAGCTTCAGGCGAGTCGATAAGCACGCAATGCAGTACGTCCAGCATGCCAGTACCCTCGCCCGACGCCTGGGACCCAAGTCGAGAGAACAGCCAGTTGAGGCGGTTGGAGTTGGCGAACTGAGCACAGTTTGTGTGGTTGCCTTTGATAATCGCGGCTGTGGACAAAATATTAATAGTTATCAATACACGTGTAACGGATCTCTGCGACCAAGTCAGCCGTACCTGCCCTGTAACAGGTGTAGGTACCTGCCATTGCTGGTAAACCGGTTTATAGATAGACCTGGTTCCAGCGCAGGTGGCAGGTGTGGATCGTGCGAAGGTTGGGGATCCTCAACCTCCTCCCCAACCTTTCGCTCCGCAAAGTCGCTTCCATAAGAGCCGTTTAAGTTAAATAATGATATGAAAGATAACTTCGGATGCTACCGATAACGACGCTGGGACGATGATGATGATGATGATGATGAAATCCACCGTGCCTTAGAGAGCACGTTAAGTCGTCGGATCCGGTTGTCATACGAATATTTGTGATAGTTACGGTTAATTAGAAGCCCTATAAAGTTCGAAAACTTGATCTAATTATAGAATTTCGAGATCGCCAGTTGGTTGTTGAAGTCAGATGCCAGTCGCTAAACGGTAATTATGGAAGTTCGGACATTAAACCGACGTCAGAAAAGGAGGTTTTCTATTCGATTGTAACTTTCGACTGGGTGCACCAATTTTGATGATTCTTTCGTTATTTGAAGGCTGGTGCTTCGCGTATTTTTTATAATTCATTCCGAATTGGTTCAGTTGTAGTCAATTTTTTTTTGTAAGAATTATGTAGTTGGACCCTGGATCGGGTCAAGTCGATCCAAACTAAGTGGAATAAGTCTCGAAGGTTGATGATATTATCACAAAATACAACTTACCGAGCAGCTGATACAAGTATCCAGAGATCATCTCCCAGCTCTGGCCAGACTCGTCCCCCGCCAGGAACCCTGCCAGGAACCCTTGCGACGTGATGACGTTGATCTTGTCTATCGCCTCCAGGATCAGGTTCAGGATGCCCTCCTCTTGGAACAGGTCCTGTCGGTTACGGAGGGCGCGGAATTTGTTTTGTTTTTCTTCGTGCTCTATGGGATACAAATTTATAATAATATTATTTATTTTTATGTTTTGATTATACATTACATTTGCATTAAGTGGGAATCGAACCCGCGGCGTAGCAGTTGAACGTTCTATCTTTACCTAGGATTATATAAATGTGAGGAATAAGAGAATAATAATAAGTACATACCCATATCTTCATCAGGTTGCGCGAAATAGTTGATCAAATCTTCTAGGCACATGACCATCTCATTCAGGTTGACTGACGCGAAGAACATAGAATGGCGACGGTTCTCTTGCAGAGTTTCAAGGCCACTGGAAATAGTTTCACACATTAACAAACTTTATTTTACCTTCAAAAGAAATTTAATTACTAGTATTGTTCTCCAGCTAAGCTAATTTGCTTGTTTCAAGAGTAAGTTTAATAGCCAAGATTTGAACCCAGTCTCTTGATTGTAACGGCAACTCCTTCACAACTAAACCACCGGCGACTTAAACGCTTAAAGAATATAATATCGGCCTCTGTGGCGTAGTGGTAGTGCGTGCGACTGCTACGCACGGGGCGCGGTTTCGATTCCCGCTCAGTGCAAATATTTGTATGCATGAATATGTCTATTTGCATTGGTCTGGGTGTTTCTATGTATAATAAGTATGTATTTACAAAAAAAAAGTATATAAATATGTTTATCAGCATTCTAGAACCCATAACACAAGCTAGTTAAACTATGCTTACTTTGGGTCTAGGGAGCGCTGTGTAGAATGTCGTAGAATATTTATTTATTTATTATTTATTTAATATAGAGTTGTCCTCAGAATACTATTTTTTTTAAACTATCAGTAGTCTGAAATAGATAAAGTCAGAGCATAATTTTTTTTTAAATTTTTTATCCTTATTATTTTTGAAGCTTTTGAGCTAAGAGGGTCGGTACCTGTGCCCGTAGCCAAGTGGCAAAAGTATTCTATTCGATCGAATCGTATCGTTTCGAATAGTTTAGGTCGACCAATCACACTCCAGCTCGTGATTTCGCCGCGGCGCGCGCATCGTACGCCGGCGACGAGCTTGGATGTGATTGGTCGACCTAACCGTTTCTATTCGATTGCGATTTACGCTACGGAATAAAATGACGTTTGTCTACGGGCCCTGATGTGTTAGCTATTTTCCCGGACGACTGTATTCAACACTATATTTTATTATAGCAATAAGGAAACTCATGTGTGGATAAAGCACTCCATTTACCACAAGGAAAGGTGCGAAAGAAATATAACCAACACTTACTTAATAAACTTGGTGAAGAGCGAGGAACATTTCCTGATGACCCTGGCGGTGCGGGATTCCTCCTCCTGCGACCTTGAGAAGTCCAAACCGTCGTCCATCTTGCCTTCCTCGTGCAGTATAGCTTGCTTCTCTTCTACTTTGCCAAGACCTTTCTTCTTTGTTTCGTATGACTGGGCAAGAGAAATTCATGATTAGACTAATGACATTGGTCGGTGCAACCGCAGAAACACTTCAAGCATTTTTGGACGGTGAAAACAGCTCCACCTTATTTTATCGTGTGGAAACCCCTAACGGGTACAGCCGTTCCAGGGCTAGTAAAGTATGTCGGGATCTAACCAACTAAAACCACACGGTGTTCCATCCACGTGAGTCTTTCACCAAGTACCTCGGGTGTACCCTAAGAATGTAGGGGGGGGGGGGGGGGGGGGGGGCGATCTTCAGGGCCTAAGTCAACCTCACTTGCAAGCCAGTACACCTGCTGACTGACGGAAAAAGCTTTCCCTTCGAAGTTGGGAGATCGGACGGCAATTGCTGATGGTGATGATGACCAATAAAAGACATAAGTAGACCTTAGGCTCTAAAGCGCTTCGGACACAACTGCGAAACTGCTATTTCGATGATGATTTTTTTTTCAATCATTTATTTGATGATGATGAGGATGATAACATAAGTAGGTACCTTGTAAGATAACCAGAGTCCCGTCTCCGAGTGCTGTACAATGACGGTGGAGTCACCATACTTGATGATTGGTGCGCCGATGACTTCCAGATCCTTGTCTTCTAGGACCTGCTTCTGGTCATCCTTCTCCTGACGCAGGCAGAATGCGCAGGACGCGGTCGTGGCTTCTTCTCTAAAATGTAGAATATCATATGAACTGAAGTGCTCTGCACGTGTTTCCTTCTTACAATCCCGGGTTCTTTCAGCGGGGCGTGAAAAGGCATCTGTCTAGGCCGTCAGGGTAGGGACCGCCATTTTTGGATGAATGGTATATGAAATGGCGGCCCATTTTTTTTTTCATAAATAGGAAACGTCAATTTGACTTTACATCACCTGATGGAAGCTGAAGGTAAAGCCTCAGGAAAGAGGGTCACCATTACATACACGTACCATGTTAAAAATGGCGGCACTCAGCTTGACGGCCTCATCAAAAGAGGATTGTCGTATATCCTCTTGATTTTACCCTAGCTTTATCCAGCGGGGTAAAGTCTAAATAAAAAAAAATGGTGTGAAACAATGGCTAAAACACAAGCAAAGGAAGACGTGAGAAATTATCACGCCTGGTGTTGCACACGTAAATAGGCCACGGTGATCGCTTTCCACCTGGTGGCTCGTGTGCTTGTCCGCCACCTAAATGGTATAAAAAAGTGGACTGAAAATATAAAACAAAGAAGCATAAATACCTGCTGACTAAATACAGCTCATTCTGATCGTTGACTCCCAGGTACCTGCCCGTAGTGATGTGCCTGATCCTCATCGGATGGTACCAGTTTATGAAGCCTCCTGCCCACTTGGTGCGCGCCAGTTCTAGTCGCCAGAGGGAGCGGGCTTGGGACATGACGGAACCGCCTTCGTATACTACAATACTGGGGAAGAAACAATATTTTATGAGAGTGGCTATATATTTTCTAACTCCCGACTAACGACGAGTGTCTGTATGTTTGTGTAAACATATATATATATATTCTGACTTTGTTGTTTTCAGTATCGGCTGGTGTTTTTGGTCATAATTGCCGGTTTTACTTAACCAATTGCATTTAAACATACAAGAGATTTTAGGCCTGATGAGCATTTAATGAAAATCTGCATCAATATTCGTTCAATAGTTTTTACATTCATTGCGAATAAACATACAAGAATTTAAAAAAAAACTTGAGTTCAGAATTGTTTAACCAAGTAGGTACTTTTTTAAATATTTCAATTAATTTACAATTAAAAAATAGTGAATAGGTTACTTCTAGGCAAGCGTGCTTCATCGTCAACCATGTCATCACTTTCCATCAGTTGAGATTGTGGTCAAACGCGAGCCTATCGACTATAAAAAAAAATAGTATACAATTACTTACTTCTGTCCCCCCTCCTGACTCCATGTGCTAGGTATAGTGAGACACTCGTCACCACCGTGGAAGAACCTGAGGACATCTCCTCCGAAGACGTACCCCACGTACTTCATACGCGATATGCCCGTACCGTACGGCTGAACCGACCAATGCGTCACGTGGAACGAAGCGTTCACGATTGATACTTCGTTTTCTTTCGTTGTGTGCTGAAATTGGAAATTGTATTAGTGTTTGTAGCAAGTATGTTTTTTAGTGTAGGACTAGGTATGGAATCGTAAGGTTTCACTTATAAAAAACCCTTAGGAACATCTGAAAAGATTAATGTGTCACACTCTTTGTACATTTTCTTCATCGTTAATTCAATAAGAGTTACTTCCTGCACGCTTTCTTGCGTGTGTGTTGCATTGTTTTTTTTATTTAACATTTATATCAACCTACGTCATTTTAGAGATTCACAATATATTACTTTTCTTGTTATAAGACTTTTATATCAACCTTACTTAGATAATAATGATTTCATCTATAGTTAAGTGAAGTTTGTTACAAACATAGATTTCATGTAAGTTTTCCATATAGTTGATAAGCCCGCAAACAATCACACGTACAGGAATCAAGTTTATTTAAAATAGAACTTAAAAAAGGGAAGAGTATTGGCGACAGGATGCTACCCTGTGGTACGCCAGCAGTAGTATTATGAGACTGAAAAAGTACAGTCAATACGAATGCAGTGCCGCTGACCAAACAAGAAGTTACAAAGCCAGTCAACTACTGTTGAAGATTGGTGAAGAGAGCACATTATAGTATAGCAAGATATCAAGGTCAACAGTGTCAAATGCTTTGCTAAAATTATACTTAATAACTAATGACTATATTGTCAAAGTAGCTACAGGACGCAACGTAACATAACAAAATAACATAACATTTAAAATGCATTTTTGTGTATGGCTCACACAAAATAGTGTTAATAACATTTACAATATAACAATCGACGAAATAGTGAAAATGTGCCTACCTCGAATCGAATACAAAACATCACTGTAAATACTACAAACATAACATAAATATAACAAAAACAAAATACCAATGAAATATAACAATAACATTTGAAGCTACAATGGTTCGAAGTGTGATAGAATGTAACATGTATAACATTTAGTCTTTGTAGTCTCACCGATAGAATAAACCTTAATCCTTTTGTGTGACGTGAAGAGCAACTTGACGGCGACAGTACTACCTTGCCCTGAGGTTAAATGTTTTAAGAATAGTTATAATCTCAAATAACCTCAATCTCAATAAATTTTGTCTTAAGACTCTATTTTGGAATTTTCAACTTTAAATATCTAAACCATAAAAATGGCGGCAGTACGTACCTACGTCAGTTAAACCTAAAGTAAAATGTTTAGGTATCGGAAAATGTCTTCCGTCGATGTCAACTGATAATGTTCTCAAAAAACATTTACGACTAATTTAAATTACTTTCATGAAAACAAAATAAAGACAACGCTAATAAAAATGTGTGTATTTTTTTAAAATCATTCTTGTGTACAATAAGAATTTCGATTAAATTTTTTTAGATTTTCAGTTAATCTTAACTCCATTGTCTTATTTATATAATGGTTCCAAACTTGGTACATGAAATCAATCAAATATGATAAGCCAATTTCAATTCTATTCACTCACCAAGTATCTCTCAGTAGCTACGGAAACCAGAATCAAGTCGTCACCAACTCGCACCTTCTCACCCTCAGATCTGTATAATTATAATAAAAATTATAGTATTTATTTCTTAAATTGATTATTTTCAGTCGAAATGGAAAGTTTGTGCACATACTAACATACATATAACTTCATATTGGGATAGGCGGTAACATCTTTTTACATATTATCACGATAACAAACCTCTCGCTTCTTCTACTTTCATAGTTTCTTTTTTCATACATACACGTCACTTGCTGGTATTATTTCTCTGATCTATCCTTATAACGTCCTCAATCTATAACCTTTACTGGTTTTCCTGTTCACTCTCGTGACATAAATTCTCAAACAATCGTGATGGTAATTTTTTTTTACTACATCTTCTATCTTTCTGAATCATCTAAACATGCCTTTCACATTTAAATACATAGGAAGAAGAGATTCAATCAACTGCTATTTGAACCAATTAGGTACCTCTGTTTGCTAGCTGGATGCAGAGTCCACCAACACGCTTCCCCCTGTGAATGTTCTTGCAAACCCACGTCGAACGCCAGTTTATCTTGAGACGATGATGTTGATAGACATGCCAGGTACTAAAGGTAAAGTATGACACAAATAAATATAGGCAAGAAAGCAACATTTGCGATTGATATTTGCTTATACAGGGTTATTTGTAATTAACTAGCATCCTCGCAGGGGTAGATAGCTGACATCATAACTGACCATTTTTGTTCTACGACTTTTTATAATTCGTTAAATTTTATTTTCATACATACATAAATATTAGTTTAGTTTTGCGTCTAAAAGTTATTAACTCTACGTGCGCCGCCGCCGTAGTTTACGCGCAACGTAAAAATTAGGTAAACAAACTCGTCGGTAGAGTTAATAAGTTTTAGACGCAAAACTAAATTAATATTTATGTATGTATGAAAATAAAATTTAACGAATTATAAAAAGTCGTAGAACAAAAATGGTCAGTTATGATGTCAACTATCTACCCCTGCGAGGATGCTAGTTAATTACAAATAACCCTGTATATACGACGAATCACACTTACCAGTTACCCTTCCAGGTAAGTGTGATTCGTCGTAGACCACATCGTCACTTACCAACAGGTAAGATAGAAGTTAAACGCAAGCCTATCATAACAACTTGAACTGAATAAAACAAAACATTTTTATATTAAGTTCGTTTGGTGTCAAGAATATTTTGTATTTTTAAAATTCTGTTTTCCATTGTTTGGGAAAGTGAAACAGTAAAAATCCAAGATCCAGACTAATGGGTGATAGCCGATGAGGCTATTATTCAATAAAAAATATCAATTAAGTATAGAGGGCCGAAATACTGGAAATACTGGCAAATTGCTTCTACAATTTTTTTGAAAAAAAAAAGATCACATACAAATCAAAGGACACTAAACTTGACTTAACTGTTTGGCGTAATATGTTAACTGTCGCGTTAGGCGCCAGTCCCAGGGTTTGACTGGCAAGGGAGTTTGACATAGCAGTTTACGTGTTGAACTATTTACACACATAGATATTATATACGAGTATAACTCACCATGTCACTGTTGAGATGCCTCAGTAGAATAGCATTACCGTACAAGAGCGTACGATGACCTGACCCAGTGCCCTTGCCCTGTAATAAAGTAATCGTAAACGGTAACAATGAAGTGGGTAACAATAACTTTTTAAATTGAACAAAAAAATATATGAATAAAAGAAAATTAATGCAAAAATTACAATCTTCAGTTCAATGACCACTGACAACTAATGAAGGACTATCGATCTAACCATAGGCGCACACTTAGCGACAGGCGACAGCGACAGCTCGGCGTCTAGACGTGATGACAGGCTGTGGCCGACAATTTCATAGTGCCACGAGCCGCGGCGAATCGCTAGTTTGTCGTCGAGACTCGGCGTCTCTGACGTGTGCGGAGCTTAGAACAAAATATATGAAATTCTCGGCCGCAGCCCGTCGTCGCGTCTAGACGCCGAGTTGTCGCTATCGCCTGTCGCCCAGTGTGCGTACCATGTAAAGGTACTTGATATACCCATCAACAAAATAGGTTATTGAGACTGAATAGAATTCTTAGTGTTCTGTGTTGTAATTTAAAAAGACCATGGTTTATAATCTCACTTACTTCATAGCCCAATTGAAATATGTTGATGACTATTATTAATAAGATCAGATAACTCATGGCTACGTTAGAAAAGATACAAATTACTAAAGTTTAGAAACATGTTGCCAAAAAAGTTTTAAATTACCCAAATTTTATCAAAATAAAATTACAGAATAGTTTTTGTGTAACTTATTATAACTAATGTTTATTTTTAATGTTATTATTTATGTTAATAGAAGACAAAAATGTTGTAAACTACAAATACTACTTCTAAATTCATGCTGGGATTAGGCGATAATAGAAAAAAAAAAACTACTCGCGATACCATCATAGTATAAGCACATGAATATGTAGATAGGATATTCATGTGGTATGGACGTTATTATAGATATGTATTGGTTCAACATCGCCACGAATAAATACGAACTTGAAATATCTATTAGACCTACATAAATGTATAAGGGCAATCAGATCATGATGACACCTCAATTGTTTATCAAAGTACTTTTATAGGTTTCTTGTCGACCGCCGAATACGTAGAGTGCTACCCCAATGCTAGTAGATACTATACTAGGCATTTATCTCAATATTGTCTAAAATTATTTTATATGAGATCAATTAGAACCATTCCAATTAATTAAATCGCCATTCTGCATACACAGAAGACTTGCACTTAGTTTACTAACAATGAAGTTAATCACATTGCATTACACACAAGCTTTAATGGCTTTTGTGATACAATTAATTAAGTCTTTACTTGTATTTGTATAAAATAATAATAAAACTAGTAGTAGCAAATTAAATTACAGCAGGTTAGAATTACTTTAATATTAATTCATAGCTTTCGTACGTTTAGATACAATTTTTTGGAAAATAATAAATTTATAAATGACCGTGGGTATGTTCTATTCTATGTTTAGAACTAAGTAATTGTATATTCTATGTATTCAGAATATATTTCAATGCAAAAAATGGAAATGAGAGGGATATTGCTAATATAAAAAATAGATGGTACGTATTAAATTGTAATCTAATAAATTAGTAACATTTAATAGCGATCATTATGAATTTTGAAAGTTAAACACATAGAAAAAAATGTTAATGAAAATTTTGTAAGAAAAATTTTGAAGTAAGAAACATGTTTTTTTTCACCAATTAGCCAAAAATGTAAACGAGAACATGCAGTTTTTACCAATAGGCAGATATACTCACTAAGTTTTCTTTTCCCTGGAAAAATATAAACCACGATCGCAATACGTAAAACAAAATTATTCACAGGAAGATAACATAATAAACCTACTTGTTAACACAATATAAATTTTAATGGTGTGTACAAAATCATACAAAAAGATTTGCCTTTTGAAATCTTTACAGGACATCAGGAATTCGTTTCACCATTTCCTTTGTCAAAGGTTATTACAAAAAAAAAACAAAACTGATATCATACTGTCAAAATATATTTAATAAAGGAACAAAAAAAATTAATACATTTAAAAAAAGAACAAAATAATATCGGTTATGCCAATAAAGTTAATAGTGAAACCAACCCTATATTAGAACAAATTTAAAGTGTAGTTTAGTCAAAAAATAATAATTGAAAATTATTCAAAGGGTGGCATTATTATACTTCGGAAAGGTTTTCAAATGTTAATTTTACAGGTACATATAATTATGCATATATTTGATGTACATATAAACGAGGAAATATTGAGGATATACTTACAGTTTCTGAGCCAGCTGCCGTGACCAACTCTTGCAATGCTCTTACTGATAACGCCTGCAAACGTAGTTATAAAAATAATTAAAATAGTAATATATTTTTTTAATACAGACATAGGATTGTATGATTATAACATCAAGATTTTTTGGGCGCACAATCTCACCTGCAAATTTATACCCGTGCTGATTGACGAACGAGGCTCTAAGGAATGGGATCCGAATCAAGCGGGCGGAGCCACGGACGACAGCTAGTAATAGCAACCCATTTATGTCCCACTGCTACACGGGTTTCCTCTACTCTAACGAGAATGCTGAGACGGTTTGGACCTTAATCCACATACACTGGCCTTATGCGGGTAGATGGATCGGACATGTCCTTAGAAATTCTTCTAGGATATGGGTGTTTCCTCACGATGTTTTTCCTTCACCGTCAACAGATGGTAAATCATGTGATTAGCACATATAAATTCCACAAAGTGAAATTAACATTTGTACTGTCCGGCCGGATTCGAACTCGATGCCTCTGTGAAGAGGCCGCGTCCTTATCCATTCAGCTACCACCGCTTCGCATATACAGATTGAACGTACCTGTTCAATAACAAACACGCACTGCGACAAGTCCGGTGGTATGTTCTTGTCGGCGATGTTCTCCAGAAAGCAGTGCCGGTTGCCGAAGCCCTCGGCCGCCAGGCACACGCGCTCTCCGGTGGCTGTGCATGACAAGCACACCATGTCTTCCTATAATAGAAACGAAAAATCATGAAACAAATGCCCTGATGGCGACGAAAATGATTGCAAAGGTTGAAAAGGCTTTCGCAGCCATTGCATTCAGATTTTTTAGTCTCTCAAAATATCTATACATAACTGACATAGAAGTCATTTTTGTATTGCTTAACAAGGATTATTTACCTTATAATACAAGAAAAAAAAAACTATTATTTTGACATTGGTGACCCCCTTTAGTTTACCATCAGGCGAGGTAAAGTCATTTTGACTTCTCAGCTTTATGAAATTGAAGCTATTTTATGAAACGACATGAATAATGTTATTGCCCGCATATTTATTCACATTCTAGAACCCATATTACAAGCTAGTTAAACTAGGCTTACTTTGGCTCTAGATAGCCCTGTGCAGTGTCCTAGAGTATTACTTCCATATTTCAAGGTAAACCCTATTCAAGAAAGCAAGGTCGCGCTTGAAGCTGTTTATTTCCGCGAAGGTAGGTCACATAAATATTACATGGGGGTTGAGGAATCATAAACTAATTTGCCAGGCTTTCCTTGTAAATATACTATGAGGAGATTTGCGGCTGTGGTTCACGGGAATAATAAATTCAACAAGGAAGATTTTGCATTTTTAAAGTGTTAATTTGCTGGTCAAAATTTGAACAGAATGATCTGCTCGCTAATACATTTTCACCCTATAAGGGCGCGTTCCCACCGTGTCGTGACGACTAATTTATCGTTCGACGACTGTCGTCTCCACCTGTTCCCATTATAACGATTGTTTGTCGTCAACATTTTTTATCGTTTAGCGACTGTCGTATCTAGCTGTTCCCATTGGATCGCGACGACATTTTATCGTTTCCCGGCAGTCGCTTTATCGTTTATACATCATCAGCAAGCTACAAATCTAGTCGCCTCTGCGTTCGCTTGGTGATCACTAGTGCGTTTACTCTCCTGAGTTCAATGGACGAAGATGAAATTTTAATAATGTATTACTTTTTGAAAAGAAGGAAAATGAAGCAAGCAAGGAAAAGAAAGTACTGGGTACATCCAATGTTAATGAAAAGAATTCCATTAGGATTATGTCAGAGTTATATAGAAGAATTAAAAAGTGATGATGGAAAGTTTTATGAGTATTTAAGAATGACTGTCTCCACCTTTGATAGCCTACTGGCACGACTTGCAGACAATCTTAGAAGAGAAAACACATATTTCAGAAATTGTATAAGTGCCGAAGAAAGACTAGTGATAACTTTAAGGTAAGTAAATAAAATGAAAATTCTTTATTAATGTATACATTTATTTATTTAGAGATTTATTTTAGAGTTACACGTTTTATAAGTAAAGACATCTTTAAATTATATATTGTCAAAATTAAAAGAATCTTGTGTGTTATCAGACAAATTAGTATAGACTGAATTTGGTGATGCAGCCGGTTCCATAACTTGATTGCTAGTCGAAGTTGATCCACCTGGATCTTGTGTAAAATAATCTGTCGGTTGTGATAAATGGTTTTGATAGTCACCATAGTTTGCATAAGTATCATATGAATTATTACGAAGGCGTTTCTTTTTAATTTTTTGGATCAGTTGCATAATACCCGTTTGGAATTCAAAATTGTCATCATTGTCGAATGATGCCAAAGATGGTAAAATTCCTTTAATAAAGGACACATGTGGGTGTTCTTGATTATTTAATTTATAATCTAGAAATTGTGACATTTTATCATCTAATGTGTCAGTCTTAGTTTTCTTTTGAGTAGAAGGTGCTGCATCACTTAATGTATCAGAGATAGAATTATTAGGCTCATTAGATGAATCAGAGGTCATACGGGGCTCAGTAACTTTTAATAAAAAAGACAGCTGATTCTTATAAACATACGGCCTAGTTGTTTTTGCGCCTGCACCAGATCGCTTTTTTTCTTTTTCATTTTTCAGGGATCTCATAAATGCATCTCGAATATGTGTCCACTTTGTAGATATGTGTGTAGCTGTAAAAGTAAAATAGACTTAAAATTAAAATTTGTTCGTGTATAGATTTAACATTATATGTATTAACATATAATCAGTCTAATACGTAGTCAAATTATTGTTCACGCAAAAATCTGCACGTTTTTCAGAGTTTAAAAAACTATAATAAGATCGAGTTTTTCCACTAGTATCCCCGGATGTTTCCGTGAACAAGTAAGGGACTACCTATTAGACTGATTATATGTTTATACATAATTATAATGTTAGGGCATTGGTCCTCGAATATAAGCGTATTATAATAGCTGTTGTATTTATTTACAGATATTTGGCGTCGGGATGTTCGTTTAAACAACTGCATTATAATTTTAGAGTGGGAATGTCAACCATCAGCAAAATAATCAAAGAAACGTGTTCTGTTATTTGGAGCGTATTAAGTGCAGAATATTTAAAGTTGCCCAATACCGAAGAAGAATGGAAAACGATCGCTGAAGCTTTTAAAACGAAAGCAAATTTTCCTCATTGCCTCGGTGCGCTGGACGGCAAGCACATAAGGATTACAAAGCCAATAAATAGTGGTTCTATGTTTTTTAACTATAAGGATTATTTTTCTTTTATTTTATTTGCAATTGTTGATTCAGAATACCGTTTCATTTACGTAAGTATTGGTTCATACGGCAAAGAGTGTGATTCATCTATCCTAAAACAATCCAATTTTTGGAAGAAATTAAATGATGGTACTTTAAATATACCAAGACCCACGCCATTGCACGAAAATATGCAAGAAGAAATACCATATGTATTTGTTGGAGACGAAGCCTTTACATTGTCACAAAATTTATTGCGACCTTATGGCGGTACTCATTTAGACAATAAGAAAAAGATATTTAATTACCGTCTAAGCCGCGCGAGAAGATATGTTGAATGCACTTTTGGTATCTTATCCAATAAATGGAGGATCTTGCATAGACCATTGGATGTATGTGCAGAAACAGCTATTGAAGTTGTAAAGGCTTGTACGGTATTACATAATTTTTTAATAAAAAAAGACGCTATATACTTGGAGAATACCCCAACCGTTATGCCCCTGGTAAACATGCCTGCAACACAGCTGCGTTCAAACGAAAATGGTGGAAACGCAGTGCGCTCACAATTTTCCGACTATTTTGTATCTGAAATAGGCTCCGTACCTTGGCAAAACATTACAGCACACGTATCATAATAAATAAAAAGTTTCAGAAACTTACCGAAATCTTTTCTTTCCTTTTCCTCCAACTTGTCAAAATTAGGTTCAAAAACGCAACAAATTTCTCTCCACGCGGCTAATTTCAAACCTTTGTCTTTATAAATGTCTAAAGTTTTGTCCCAAAGGACAGCCCTTTGTTCCACAAGTGGAATTAAAACTTCCGGTGTTATATTATTAGCCATTGTTATACGTCCACCATGCGCAGGAGTCTGACAAGTTCTAACACGCACAAAGCAAACCGAGTATAGACGCGAGGGGCGCGCGGGTGCGAGACGGAAGGGAAAACACGTGTTCAGTTGCCGTCCACGATTTTTTATCGTTTTACGACTGCCGTTCCCACTGTCACGACAAAGTGTCGTCACTGCAAAAACTGTCGTAGACGACAGTAAATTGTGTCGTTCTAAATGTGAACACCTCCATTTAAACATATAAGCCACGACACTTAAAACTACACGATTATCTGTCGTCACGACACGGTGGGAACGCGCCCTAACTCTAACGACTGTCACCTGCGTTTCACTGAACGTATGACGATGAAATATACATTTCATAAATCTACATGGTAATAGAAACAAAAGAACAGTTAAGTTCAAATCGAACTCGCGCATTGAGAGTTCCGTAACTTACGTACAAAACTGGATTGAGGGACATACTCAACGTTGCTAATGGAAAACTGGTGTTATCAATATAGCACGCAGATACGAGCCGACGACCAACTGTGTATTAATGTACCTATATATAGGTTAACCACGTGGTGACCGGCAAATTAGAACACAAGTGTTGCCATGAGTGTCGTACAAGGCGACTATGGCTGTTCTCCGTCCAAAAGCGAATATAATATATAAGCCCATGTAATTGCATACGTCTGCGAGCCCATTTAGAGCGTATAGGCGTAATGTTATGTTATGTTATAGAGTGAGAATAGATAGTTTCGGTGTCTGTTTTCAAAACTAGTCTTCAGAACTTTTTAAAATTTAAATGTGACCATTCCGGAATTAAATATCTGTCTGACAAAACAAGAATTTTGCAAATTCGTTTATATAATGACAGAGTTATGCCCGAATATTTATAAAAAAAACATACGAATCCGAATTAAGAACCTTTTCAAAGTCGGTTAAAAATACTAGCAACAAAATATCTGTAAGAATTAGTAAAGGAATTTGTTACAACCAACAATGCTATTACGAGCTCCGTGTCTGTCTCCACTCCTGTTGAATTAGTAAGTTAATTTTAAGATGGTACTTCATTTTGTTGCTCTGGGATCTAGGTACTCGTAAAGTTAAGCAATATTACAGTTCTAACCGCTCAATTTAGGAACTTAAGTACATCTATCTTAATTACTGTCTTCAAGTCTGTTACGCTGTCTTTTAAACCGCATAACGGATTTTGGTACGGTTTTCACTGCCAATTAAATATTTTTCTACATTTCCACCACTTCAACCGTTGCACAAGGGATCAACAGAAGTGATCAACAACATCGAGAATGACATTTGGCATAAGTATCACAGGTAAAGCTAAAATATCTGTAAACCGCATAGAAATCAATTATCGTCATTATCATCGCCCAAATGTCAATTTATTATTATTATATTATTATTATCTAATGTTGGTAGTTGTTCTTTTATAACTACAATAAATAATATAATTCAAATACTCGTTCAATCATTTTCCTACTATTGTGATTTTCTCTAACAAAGACGACCACAATATCTACAGCCTAACCTATCTATCATACCTATAAATATTATGATTATTAGCGTTTTCTTTCAATTCGACCTCATTCTGACAATGAGCGCTTGACACTAGCGCCACTCTCCAATTCCATTTGCAGAAACGTTTCTATAGAGAAATTAGGGATGTCACTCACTTATAATAGGTATTTTTTGACACAAGCGATTTTTAGGCTAAATGGAAATCGCCTGTGCTTCTCAAAAGAGAATGATTAAAGATCATCCACGCCGCCTTTTTAATTTAGAGCAGAGCAAAGGTGGCCAAGATCTATCGTATCGCTCCGAAGGCAAACTGCCTCTCCCCACTAGACGGCGGCAAGGTGGCGGCGATACGATGCGTTTTTTATATGGAACAGTCTATAATACCTCCAAATTGTAATTCTACATGTTTTTAATAAAAATTGAAGCTGTGTACCAACAAATGTAATCAATCCCAACATCAGCAAAAGCTTATCCCTTCGATTAATAAACTCGTTGAAGGTTATAAAGTACAAAAAGTTATTAAATTAGTACAGAATTTTAATTAGGTCGTCGCTAAAACTGTACGTGCCTACCAGGCATTTTTGAAGCGAATTAATTATGTACGGATTCTTTTTACTTTTTTTTGCTAGTTAGCAGTTATTCTAAGAGGAAGAGGTGCATTTATATCTTCCGGGTTCAAGCCAACCTGGGTGCACCCGGGCAATGGAGACGAGCAGCGCCTCTCACTCGCCACAGGAGACAGTTACCGTGAATATCGGTTACCGCAACTTTTGGTCATATCTATATAACCAATTGCAAATAAACATACGGTAGATTCTAATTCTATCCAAGATCTTTCTATTAAAAAAAACTGCATCAAAATACGTTCAGTAGTTTTTGCATCCATCGCGAACAAATAGATAAACAGACAACAATTCCTAAAAAATATTTTTGTGTTCAGAATCGTTCAAATATATGATAATCCAAGTATTTTTTTTATAATAGGTATCCAATTTACAGATACAAGTATTCCTTTACAATTTTATAACAGTATAGATGAAATAGAATATTATTGGTAGCCTCAACATAATTGACCTCGGAAAATAAGAAACAACAATAGGTACTCATTACATGTGTCAGAGCACAATTCGGAGATTGGACCGCAATCGAGAATGTATGGCTTAATGGTCAAGAAAACTTTACTAAATACACGACAAAGAAAGGTCTCCTATGATGATGACTATGGCAGCAAACATGACTCACTATTACAATATGTACTACTTCTCATTTGATCGTATGGTCTCACTATCATGGATGTCCAAGACCCTGCGAAGTGGAGAAGTAATAATCGGAAAGCGGATCCTAGACCTCAAGGTGAGAACCACGTATGCGACCGAGAATAAAGCAAAGATGATGATGTGATGACAGTTGATGATCTTATACCCATGGTATCGATGCATTGCCACCAATAGAGATGAAAAGAGAGGGAGAGGGAGGTGTGTTCTATTTTTGAAAAGTGTCCGGTTGATGACAATATAGGCTCCCATTATGTGTGGCGAAATACATTGAAAACTAATAGTGGATGGTAGATTAAAAGCTAACTATTCAAGGATAATAGTGTGAGTGTATAAATTATAGAGCCATAATAAAATTACGCGCAAATACAAGAAAATATTTTAGAATATAATTTATGACACTTTATTGAACTTTGATTCGCAACCCTAACTCGGGTCCGGTAACCAATTACCGGTTCTTTTCACGCCGAATGGCGGTTTCATTTACGAGTATATGATTCACTTTTTAAAAATGAATGCAGTTTTTATTTCTTTATGAGATCATTGCGCAGTAGCAGTAAACCTATGTGTAAAGTTGGTTGTTAGAAAGAGGAAAATAAGATACTTCGTGTATTTGTATTCCTTTCGGGGAGAAATTCCATTTTCTAGCGTCGTTGGAATATAATCTAACGAGTACTGCGCGAGTGATATTTCCGAACTAATATTGTTCATACCCAGCATCAATCAGAAAAAGCTTCAAAAAAGAACACAGCTTTGTTAGCTTAGCATAGTTTAGAATCTGGCGTTCTACGTCTCTTCGCATTTCTGAGATTTTGCGAATTTGTTTCTGGCATAATGCGCTCAAACCAATGTACCGCAGTCTCGGGTAGAGGACAATTTGAGTTTAATTTGGGGATTTGTTTAACTTGAAAACGTATATTATAATTCGACAACATTACCCAGATTTGCTCGACTGTTATACCCAAACCGCACGTAATCCCCCAGGGTATGTGAAAATTTCAATTCTGGTACACAAGGCCCCTCGTTACTGCTCAGTCGGAACACTGACAAACACAGTTCATCATTTTCGAGGTTTAATAAAGATAAAAAATTGTATGTACGACAAATACAAGAAAATTTAATTTGAAGGAGCTATTTTGTTCAACCAGTATCAATATCACTGTCTATGAGCATCCAACGTACATGTTAGCAATTGATTAACTAGGCACTTGTTGAAAGTTGTACTTCTATGATATTTACTTATTAAACCAGGCCCCGTAGACAAGTGTCAGTGTATTCCGTAGCGTAAATCGCTACGGAATAGAAACGATTAGGTCGACCAAACACATCCAAGCTCGTCGCCGGCGTACGATGCGCGCGCCGCGGCAGAATCACGAGCTGGAGTGTGATTGGTCGACCTAATCTATTCTATTCGATACGATTCGATTGCGATTTAGACTTTTTCCACTTGGCTACGGGCACTGACCGGTTTCACACAAGGAACATATTCATAAAAATCTTTGAGAATGCAGTACAGCATTTGAGTAAACTTTACTATATCCACTCTTATTATCTTGGATTTATGAGCCTAAAAGCTTTAAACCGAGACGAAATCTTTAGTACGAGAGTACCTGTAGGGCAATATAAATCGTAAGAAGAGACCTTTTCTCTTCCGTATATTTTCCAGACACTACTGAAAACTTGCTGGATGCTAAACTATCGATCTTTGAAATAATTAAACACGAGACCTCATAGCAAAGATTTCCATATGAACAAAGGAAACTGTTTTGACGCAGAGCTTGGTAAATGCTCTGCGGGCAAACTGCCTCTCCCAGCCTGGGAGGTGTATGTAGATGTCAATAGATGTATTGTCAGAAACACATTGCGGTTTCACATTCAGCTTCACTGCTATATAAGGCTTTGTCATGCCCTCGTCGAAGTGGTCTTCACAAGAAAAATACATAAATTCTACATGAATGGTTGTTACTCTTTCACGTAAATACAGCTGAACGGATCTGGATGAAATTTGGCATAGTATCTCTATTATTTACCGGAATAACTCTTATCCCGGAAATTTTAGAGGACGGTGTCGCGGGCTACAGCTAGTGTACATGCCATAAAGTAGTTCTATGACCTAATTTGACACAGTGTGCCAGGAATTATTTCCAAGGACATCAATATATTTCATGAAGTGCTAGTATTGTTGAGACCCAAATAATTAAACGTTAAAACATGCCAAGTTTTTTATTGAGGTTAATATAAAGAGGCGCCTAGAAAGTCTTACTTAACTGATCGTAGCCTACTTACATTGTTTTAAATATTTATAGAGGTGGTAGTTAAAGCTCGGCACAACCGTGGGCCAAATATACAGAGATTTTTTTTATAACAGTAGTCGATCTGAATAACCTACTAGTCCAGTCAATTTAGACATAAATATTGTGGTCAAATAACAAAAACTCTCACAGAGCCAAATTTTGGTGGAGAGCTGGGGTATACCATTACAAATAATATTTTAAAATCCCCATCGATTCTATGTGTGCTACATAAATTATTCGGGGGCAAGGGCTAAAATTTGATTTTTTTGGATTTTTCTCGAAAACGGTAAGTTTTATAAAAAAAAACCTCGGACCTAAGTTGTAGATATTCTCTACAAAAATGGTCTCCGTGGTTTTTTCTTAACAGTTACCATTCCTGAGATGAAGAACCGGCATAAGAGGTTCCTCCTGCATATAAGAAGAGATTCGCAAAACATATACAGCATAAAAAGTCAAACTTGTAATACTATATTTTTCCCACATCTGGTTACAAGGGACCGGCGTCGCTACCTTGACTTTGATAAAAATTGACGCGAAAGTAATGTGACGAAAGATATTTGCCAAGACAACTCGTTTCCCCCACATAAAGTATGTATGAAAATGTAAACATGTTTTCTCGAAGTAAACTGACGTTTACTTGGGACTGTGCCGTGTTTTTATAAACTTGAAACTATTCCAAGGGATTGAAAGTATACTTTGGATGCATTGGACGAAAATGGGATGAACATGTATAAGATCTTTTGTGATAAAATCTCTAGCTACAATACCAGGTATATTATAATTGGAGCGTTATCAAACTGAAGACAATCATTTGAGCAAATTCAGCACATTCTAAAATGGAGACGTTTCGTGAAGAATAATACGATATGTGTTCGTATTAACTGTGGCCAATGAGAATACTGAGAATTTCCTAATGAAAAATATGTGGCCCATCAGATTAAAGCAACAAAAACCTAGAAGAACCTAGAGTACGATGCTGTAAATATAGCTACCGAGTATCAAAATAATATCTAACAAAAAAAATACACAATACGATGCGACGACGATAATAAGTATACGAACATAGAACCTACTCTTTTTTGAAGTTGGTTAAAAATCATATATAACAACATAACAAACTCACGCCTATATCCCCGAAGGGTTAAAAATCAAGTCACTGCAATTAGTACACAATCGAGATTGGATTGAGCAATCATAAACCACTCTATGAAAAGTGCTTTGAGTTCTTCAAAACGTGCATTTTAATGAGACAAGAATCACGTCGTTGAATATCTTTACCATAAATGAAATCGACGTTCCAAACGGTAAAGTTCTTATGTGACATCATTATAACTTTACGGTTTGGCGATTTTTCTTTCAGCCGTAGATGTTGGTTAAGATCTTTTAGTCGTTAACTACCGATTTGATCAGTAGTGCAGATATACCTATATAATGCTGGACATGGCTGGACATAAGCCTCTCTTAAGTGCACCATAGCAACCGATCATCTGCTTACCGCATAGAGTTTAACCATCAGCTACTTTTCTAAGCTCGTCATCTGACTGTCCTATTAATTAATTATTTTGTGAATTTCACTATAGGCGACACTTTATGGTGATCGAGATATCGTGCATTCGAACTCCGACCATTACACTACCGATGTGAACCCAATCCTAACTCAAGATTAGCTGGAGAGGTTAACGGGAATACTAGTAATGTCATTCGCTAGTTTTCTTTAGAAAATACACTTTAGTTTTTCGTCGGACGACCTCATTACGAATCTTATCGTGCGTATACGTATATTTGTGTGTTTTTTTGCCGTCCTCTCCTTAATGGCTTTCCAGATGTCACGTACAAAGTGTTCGGGTAGTTTTTGTTAGGGAGAAGGATCAGTTTTCACACATCCTCTTGATTGTTAAGAGAGTGGCATTTACGGTAAGATAATGTAGCCCCTATAATGTCTATCTATTGAAAAATTATACATGTGAGACTTAATAGTATTATTATAAACATAACGTATGAATGAACGGGTGGATGTTTGTTATTATTTTACGCAAAACGATGGAATGAATCCGTATGAAATTTGGCACAGAGATAGATTATAGTCTGGAATAGTTTATAGCATTTTACTTATATTCCGGGAATTGGTTTCATTGAGTCGTGGGGACGTTATTGGCGGCGACATGGGCAACACCTAGCCATACACATCTATGAATAGCTATGACAAATTAATTATATAGGTAGGTGACAGTATTGAGTCTGGGGATTTGGCATCACTTGGCAGTAATTTAAACACAATGTTTCAAAGACTATTTATAAAGACAGCCAGTCGGTAATAGTGAGGAGCTATTTCATTCATCTGGTTGTTATCATTTGATATCATGGCCAAGTGGGCTAAACTATGGAATGCATGTGATGTCTGTTCGTCACGCATATAATGAAAATGAACTAATAATAAAATACATCAATATGCATATGCACTATACATGCTTGGTAAAACTGTTAACAAGAACACAGTACTTACAGCGTACTTTGGGTTGGTTGCTTCTACTTTAAGGTACGGAATCATATTTTGGGGCAATGCAACTGGTAAAGAATTAGTTTTTAAAGCTCAAAAGCGTTGCATTAGAGCTATGTGTAAGATTGGAACGACAGATACATGTAAACCGTATTTTATTAGCCTGAAGATACTGACGATGCCATGTATGTACATATACGAGATAATTATGTTTGTTAAACAGAACTGGGAGAAATTCTCTGTTATAACCAGCAGTCGCAGGTCTGACAGACTATGCTTGGTCCCATCCAAAACAGCCTTACTACATAAAAGTGTATTTGTAATGGCACCTAAGATTTATAATAAACTGCCCCAAGCTATTAAATCTTGTAAAAACCTACAAATTTTTAAACAACAATTACAAGCATTTTTGTTGAATAAAGCTTACTATTCAATAGAGGAATATCTTAATGAAAAAAGTAGTTAATCCGATTTTTTTGACTTAATTTCTTTCATTTTTACATTATTTACATTGACAAAATTTATTTGTACTAGTTTATCAATATATTTCTATTGACACTGCTTGCATTTGTAATAATAATTCCATTTCATTTTATATTATTTACATTGACATAATTTATTTGAATGTAATATTAATGAGAAACAATTTGCACGCCACATTTGGCAGAGTATGTGAAAATATGCATTGGATGATTTACTGTAATACCTTTTGTACCATACCTCTTGCAAATAAAATTAATTTGAATTTGAATTTGAATTTGAACTGATATTGACGCGGTCAACATAAAAAAAGTTAGGTTGATGTTGGCGCCGAAAATCTTAGTGGGGCGTCATATACCCTTCACTGCTTGATAGTCAGATTTATTAACACAGATACATTTGAACTCGACACAAGATTGAGTGACGAGAGACGATGATTTAAATTGACGTTTGAAAATCATCGCCATCAATTTGCCGTTTTGGATACATGTTAGGTCAAAAGTACCCGCAATCGGAGTGCATATATGAAAACAATTATGAAAGTTGAAGAAGCGAAAGGCGTATGCCAAGATCATAGCAAGTGGAAAGATGTTGACTCTGACTACCCCAGTGGGAAAAATGGGGTTCTTCCAGGTGGACAAACTTATGTATGTATGTATGTATGTGGTAAAGAAAAGAAAGAACAATTTATTACTGCAAAACGTTAAGAGATGCTTTCATGCATAAAACTTCCATTTGTGTACCCTCGGCAACAAACCACACGAGGTAGATTTGAATATGTATGTAGCTTACTAGGTAGTCAATTTATCACTGAACCGTACGCTTGACCTCGCCACACATAACGTGACCGAATAAGGAGACTATTCAGCAATTTGAAGGGTACTTAATCCTTTTTTTATACTACTTAGGTGGCAGACAAGCGCACGGCCTATCTGATGGGAACCGGTCACCGTGGCCTATTGACGTGTGCAGTATCAGAAATGTCACACTCGTGCTGCTGACCTTTTAGGGAGAGGGGGGTTAAGGAGTTTGAGCGTGTGTGGAGGGGAGGATTGGAGGTTTAGTCAACGTAACACAAGGCTACTTTAATTTTGGAAAAAAATTTTGATCCGCGTAAAAATATTAAAACAATAAAAATCTAAATAAACGCGGGCGCAGTCGCAGGCACAGCTAGTTTAATAAAATTAAAGTGCCCAGTTTCTAATTCCCGATCTTAATTATTCATGTAGTTTAATTACAGCTGACCAGGCTACACGAGTAGCATTAATTATACCTAATTAATTATAATAATAACAGTCTGTGGCGGACTAAAGTCCAATTACAGCCTACTAATACACGATTTATGGCTTGACTGGTTGAATCCATTTAAATATGATATCGCTGTTATAATAAGGAGCTTTCATGTGTGGAAAAATACCCAGAATTTGCAATGGCACGGGTGAAGACTCAAGATAAAATCGTCTTGACCCGAGTTTTTATCTCGAAAATAATCAATAGTCAAAATTCTTTTTTATTGTGTAGAAACCATTAAAACGTTAAAAAAGCTTCGAAATGGAACCCGGTTCATTTTTTCTGTTTCATGTGGCAATTCCCACGGATTCGATTTATACACGTAATTTTACTGATTAGGCCCAGGACAGGGTTGCATCCCAGATACTCAAAGACCCAAGACTGTGGTTTTAGTTAGTCCATGTTCAACATAACCGTCCCCGCTGGACAGCGGGGGGTCTGCTTATCCGTGGGGATATCCGCATGAAAAAACAAGGTAGGTACGAATATCACTATTACCATATTCATTAAGTTATTCATTGTCAAAATTATCAAAGTTATAGTCAACATTAAATATTATGATTAAATTCATTGCTATTATTCTCAAGACCAACTTCATGAATTTCATTATAGTACACAAAGAGATTTAAATGATGCTTTAACTCGTTTCCATAATAAAAACAATCCTAAATGGGATAATAACTTGAAAGATAAATTTTATATCCTGCAAAATAGGTAACAAAGTATGCAATATAAGATTGTCTCTTAATATATTATATCCTTTTATACCAAGACGGGCATTGTTTTTAAAATACTGTCTTGACTGGTATATATCTACTGAGCTGAGCTGAAGGTTAAGCACACATTCTAGAGTATTTTATTCCTTGAAATAAACAATAATAGTCTACAGGCAGTCTACGGAATAGTCTACGAACAGTCTACGTGTAGTCAACAGACCGTCTACGGAAGTCTACAGACAGTCTACGGCCAGTCTACAGACCAGCTACACTGTCCGTAGCCTACAGTCTACGGGTAGTCTCGATCCATCGAAAATTTCGTATTTATAATAGCAGTAAGATTTTTCACATTATAATTCATTTGATGCTTTGCTTTGTTAAAACTTATTTATTACTTTCAAACAAAACGGAGCGAATGTACAGGAATTACCAACTTTCTGACAAAGAAACCAGTACGAAAATATTATAATACATGACATTGATCGACACGCATACAAATTGCTGTTTAGCCTAGTACTTTGACTTAACTACTTCGTGTAACTTTGGAACCTAAAGGCCATGTTTTTGGAATAAAAGTCTAATATTGGAATATAGGGTTGGCCAAAATTTTCGTGCGATATCAAAGGTTGATTTAAAAGAAGTTGTTTTACTTCTTTGGCCACGTTTTTCAACCTTTCAGTTTTTTTATGTAGAATGCGGCAACATGATTTCAAATCACCTGACAGTAAGCTAACGGCAAAGTCTTTGAATGTAGGCCACCACTATAGTCAGTTTGTCAATTCGTCTTGTAAATGAACAACTGTTTTCAGATTAATGGAACAAGGTTGATATTTTTTTGACCATAAATAGTGCTCGAGAATTATTTCGCCTGAACTGAATTGACCCTCAGTCACCTTTTACGGTTCTTCTAGGATATAGGTTTCTTTTTTTTAATACTGCCATTATCCTTCGATTCATATGGACGGACATAGCATAATACTAATAAATTATGAATTCACTTACCGTACGCAAGAATGAAACATCATCTTGCTCGCTTGCTCCCCCTTCAGCTTCCGCCATTTTGTCAGATTTCAGTCAACTGTCAGTATTCTATTGCAACGTTGCCATAACACGAGAAATGCATCACTGTGGACAAAAGAAACCAAACGTAAGTACAGACACATAACTCATTTATTCGTAAGAATGCTACACGTTAACTTCTACATCTTTTCAACAATTTCGTCTCATCAGCAGTAACACTACAGTTAGAATTTTATTAGCATTGTTTAACTGCATCAGGCCCCGACGCACATAATATAATGAGGAACAGCAGGGCGGAGCATTTTCGGCTTTGTTACCTTAGATAAACGCCGAAAATTAATTAACACAGTCGCTACAATTCTCTACGAGGTTATTATCTGTGTTCATTAATTTTCAGTCTAATTTTGAACGATACAAAGCCGACAATGCTTTGGCTGGGAAAATGCTCTATGCAGAATAGGGTATTTTCCGTGTGCTTATATAAATTTTGAAGAGTACCTACCGTATTTTCTGCAGGTATATTTCAACCTGCAAAAAATAAGGTACTTTTCAATTTCGGACCGGTTCAACCTCGAGATTTCGTTATGTCCGAATACTAAACTTTTATTTCTTATTAACTCTATCCCTAGTCTTTATTATAAAGCAGAAGAGTTTGCTTGTTTGTTTGGATGAACACGCTAATCTCAGGAATTATTAATTTAAAATTATAATTAAGGGTTATCCAACAAAAAAAACCGCATCGCTAAAGATTATTATGTAAGTTAAGCTATGTAAGAATAGTATATAAATATATTATTGTTTCAAAAGGTGTTACCTATATAAAGAGGTATAACAATAATGACAAAAAGATGACTAAGGAGCCTTCAATGGCTCAGCAAATTCTAAAGCCCTGTTTTCTGAGTATTGAATACCGTTTACCTCAATAATGCCAGCCACCTTCAAAGGGACCGCGAAACTATTTCAGGGTTACGTATACAGAAATTATTTTATCTATACGGAAAAGGATCTGGGATATTATCCGAACAAGGAAAAATGATAATGGGAAAACGTAAACATATATTACATACAGTAACGGAAAATGGAAACTATGTTGACATAGTTTGAAGGTCCATACATTGATAAATGTTTGTTATTCTTCCATGCAAAAACGGCTGAATGGATTTGGCTGAAATATGGTACAGAGACAGATTATAGTCTGGAATAACATATAGGCTACTTTTTATCCCAGGAACAGGTTCCTGTGTGTCACGGTTGCGGGCTCGAAATAAATAATATTTAAGCGGGGCGTGAAAAAGCATTTGATGAGGCCGTCAAGCTGAGAGCCACCATTGTGGCACTATCAGTGTTTGCATAGTGACTCCCATTCCAGAGATTTTGCCTTTAGCTTACCATCGGGCGAGGTGAAGTCATGTTGACGTGTCCGACATAAAAAAAATACACACTTAAGTAGATATTCTCATACAAAATAATGATAAGTAATAATAGTAAAAATAACAAAATAATTTAATCTTGATTAGTTCAAGTTTTCCACGCACACCAAGGTGACCATAATAAAGTGATGCTTAAACGTTATTTAGGCGTGTAATTGAAAACAAGCCTAGGCGGAACCTAAGTAGGGTAAGGAGCGTGAAAACAGTATATCAAACTTAATTATATATGGGTGGCAGGCTGGCAGCTCAAGGGTACAACAGGTTGGGGTCGCATTATTTGATAGTGAAGGGAACTTTGTGGCGCCACTCCGAATATTTGGCCGGATATTGCTGTACCTTAGAACACTTATACCCTGTATTTATTACATCGTTATTTTTTATACTGAGGGTGAAATGGCCTTAAAAATGTTGTGCACATTACGAATATTATGTGTACAATCAGGTTTGCGTATTTTGTATAGAGTTTCTGAAATTTCGGCACACTCCAGCTCGTGATTCCGCCGCGGCGCGCGCATCGTACGCCGGCGACGAGCTTGAATGTGATTGGTCGACCAAATCTATTCGTTTCCTTAGCGATTTACGCCGTGACACTTGTCTACGGAGGCAGAACTGGTGATATAGTAAAAAAAACGCGAAAACCGACGTCCATGCAGATGGTGCTGCGTGCATAAGCCAGTTATTAATATTACTCAGAAATAATTCATTCGATAAGGCAATCAAATACCTAAAATCATTCATTATTAATCAGAATAGTGCGTCTACATCACTAGCGATGATTTACTACGGGGCATTTCATAATATGGAGTGTGCCTCTAATACGCCCCTTATAAATCACTGTTAGTATTTCATTTCATTCCGTCGAAATTTAGGGATTCAGAAGAACTAAGGCATTTTACAAATTAAATGGGCCATTAGAAAGAAGATGTTATCAGAAGACTGATTGATTTAAAATCAGAGTCGCAAGCCAAAATCGAAGCCAAATTTTCGAGGTGAACAGATGTGTGGCCAACCTTAACTGTTGCAGTACAATCAAAGACAGAAGTTGTTACACCCTGAAGTATTTACAAATCTTTTTTACATTGGTATACATGGATCAAACATTAGAATAGAATAGAAATTGGCTATATTAAGGATTAAGTTCACCCCAGAGGACACAATTAATATATATTTCATGTTTTGCTTATTATATATTAAACTTTAAAGGTTAGTACTCTGTACTAAACACTTTCAGTGTTCAGAAAATTAAAATTTGTAAATTACTGTGGTGTCCAAATTTACGATGCCAGTATGCATTGTATGTATAATATTGTACCAAGGATTCGAGCAATACAAATTAAATATAATTTTACCGTCTCTGCGTTCTCGTGCTATTACCGTGTTACCGTCTATGCACTTGACAGCCGTGACTGCCCGCTACAAGTGTCAGTGTTGCCAGTGACATATCACACGTTTATTCTCAGGACGTCAGTTACTTTTGTCATTGATTGTACAAATAACACCTTGGCCTTGTATGTGTGAGTGTAGCTGTGTGTGTAAAGCCAGTTATATTTAAACAGTTCAATGTCAATTTGTCGTAATGGGTTGCTTCAAAGTCGTGCGAACCAGCAGTTATGTAAACTGCAATGCAAATAAAATGTGCTTTTAATAAAACTACAAACTTTTTTAAATTTTGAATTTCAGTAAAATTTACGAACTCACTTGTGTAAATGTTTAGGTCGCAAATAATTGAATGTTTAGGGTAAATACCATCGGGTTGCGGGCCGAAACCAACACGTGACACATCAGAACACAGACGGCAGCGAATTTCACTCACGCCCCTTTTGGAGGAATCAAGGGGTCATCTTAAAAGCGTAGATGGATCAGCTGGGGTGCGAGGGTTTCGGAGACAGACAACGGAACTTGTTTTTTTTTCTGATTACATCAATTTTATATCCCACCAAAATGTTTAATAGTGGTTGCATCACTATTCGTAGCACATTCGCTGTCTACGACTAGTCGTTACACCCTTGACATACCCTCGATTATTGACACCCAGCGGCGTTATTGGCACGTAAAAATAAATGTAGTTCACATCACTATTTATAGCTGCAATATAGTATCGATAGCAATGAACGTAAAATTTTTATTGGAAATAGGTCACATCCGAATGTTTCGTGCAAATTTGGAGTTACCTCACTGGGGAGGTACACACCTACACCTGATCATCATCATCATCCGAGGAACATTCTACACATCGCTCACTAGACCCAAAGTAAGCATAGTTTAACTAGCTTGTGTTATGGCTTCTAGAATGCGGATAAACATACTTATATACTTTTTTTGTTGTAAATACATACATATTATACATAAAAACACCCAGACCAATGCTAATAGACATATTCATGCATTTTGTATGCACTGAGCGGCAATCGAACCCTCGTCCCCGTCGTATGCACTACGCACTACCGCTACACCACATAGGTCGTCAGTGATTTTAAACTATTAGTTATCCTATACAAACTATGGAATATTTTATCTTGATTCACGGGAATGACTGCCGTTTGACCCCTCCCAACACTTAGAGGAAAGCCTGCACCAGAACCTCCTCCGTCAATCAGTATAGATATAGGCACCGGATGCAAGTAGTGAGGTTGGTTCGGGTCCCAAAGACTTTGGTGGGGCTCTACACTAATTCGGTACTGCTACCTATTGACAGTAATCCTTATTACATACACATACTTAAATTATGAATATGTACTTATTTTTTACTACAATGCAAAATATCTCACTGGTCGCCTGATTAAATAGGTCTTGACCTCATTATATATTATTTAGTGATGATGACTGATAATAATGTTAAAACAAAAAATATTACTATCAAAGCATTTATTTTATGATCGCATAATTAAGATTGAATATAATCTTAATTTTATTATGCACTATGTTATGTGTTCATAATTTAGGTTGTTGGTAAGAAATTATTATCTGTTTGTAAGATTAAAATATCATATTTTTTATAAACGTATATTATAACTAGCCTATGCCCGCGGCCCCGGTCGCGTCGACGCCGGTTTTCGCGTTTTATGGTTATATCTCCGGTTTTACTTAATCGATTGTGATCAAACACGCGTAAAATTTTAAGTCTCACCAAGACCTTTCGAACGAAAAAACCGCATCAAAATCCGTTCAGTAGTTTTTGCGTCCAACGCTAACAAAGAGACAAGAATAAAAAAAAAACAATTTTGTGTTAAGAATCGTTCATGTAACATAACCCAAGCATTTGTTTTTAAATATCGATTATGTACAGACACAGCTACTTTCAAATACTGTAATAGTATAGAAGATAGGTTACTATTAATACTATTTGTACCTACTGTATACGGTACGATACGTATAACAAAAGTATATAAAAAAGAGATCAGATCAGAAGGACTCATTGGTCAGGTTTCAATTGTTCACGATGAAGTGTGTACAGTTGGTATTGTTCCTGTTTCAGCTGGCTTTGCTCCATTCGGCTCAGGGTAAGTATACCTAGTAAGTAATGTTCGAGAAGTAAGCGTAGCTAACACTAAAATCTGCCCGTTAAATGAAATCTGGCGCATCGATGGTTTTAAAACACAAAATTTGATATACATAGATGCTTCTGGTTAGAATACTGGCGAGACAAATTAGTATGACCACGAGGAAACGGCCAAAAATAAACGTAGGTACCCATGAAACGAGGTTGTTCAGGATTTCACCCCTAAAGGGGCAAATTATGGAAAGTGCTTAAGTTTTTAAATAAACAGCGTGAAATCCATGTCGGTAGGTGGCAATGCAATCGAGTTACAGTATTTTTTCAACAACAAATATTCCCGAGCAAAAGCGGGTCCCGGGCCGCTAGTTTCAGGAATGAATTCGTGAAAAGAATATCAATTATAATACAAATGTCAAAATGTCTCAATATCAATAGCTTTTTGAAAGGATAACTTCTGTAGTCAACATTAACGCAGTAATATATTATTATTTATATTATACGAGTATTGTGTATCATCTCATAAATGTTCTACGGAATAATACCACCTTTACAATAATCATCATTTTTAAGTCTATTGGCAGTTTATTAAATATTCTAACACCCCTCCCCTCTCTCCTCGAGCTGTCAAGCGTTGTGTTGTTGTTGTTCCTTTAAGCTATATTCTGTTAAATTAACAATAACTGTGAGAAATGGCAATTCTATCTGCAATAGCATTGCAGTACTGAGCGCCTGCGCTAAATATAACGCAATACGCACAATCATTGTTCATGAAAAGCATAGATCATGTTGTCAAAAAGTAAACAATCTGTCTACAGTGCCCGTAGCCTAGTGGAAAAATTATTATATTCGATCGAATCGTATCGAATAGAATAGTTTAGGTCGACCAATCACACTCCAGCTCGTGATTTCGCCGCGGCGCGCGCATCGTACGCCGGCGACGAGCTTGGATGTGATTGGTTGACCTAATCTATTCGAAACGATAGCGATTTACGCTATGACACTGGTCTATGGGGGCTGGGCCCTTAAAAATTAGTGGACTTGCCAAACCTGGCGTGTTGCACACGTCCATAGGCCACGGTTACCGCTTACTTATATTATTTTATTTTCTTGCTGAACCATATTTCATAACTCCATCCGTTCTATTTTAGGCCAGAAGATTTGCGATTTGACGGACACAGTATGTACAACACGAGCAGTTAATAGAATTACTAAGTCCTTTATAGCTGGGACCCCAGGTTTGGTTGAATCCAGTGATCCATTACACCTAAATACGGTAGTAACCGACGAAGAGCCATCTCTCAAATATCAAATATCTAACGGTACCTTAGCAGGAATGGCGAACTGTCAAACTACACTGTTAAAGTAGGTAACGAAGCTTAATTTATGGGTATATGGTGCTGCCAAGATCTTTGCGGGCCAAGCCAATCTCTTCTGCAAGCCAGTAAATCTGCTGGTCAGAGAAGCCTCTAGTGTACGCTGTCCTCCCGCGGTTGAAGGTACAGATGGCAATCGCTCCCGTAAAAGTAAAGATAGATAACTCTTTATTGTACACCAACCTTAGTTATTAGGACAATGTTACATGGGTCACAATCATTATCGCTAAGTGCGATTTATTTCAGGCAAGCTTAGGATGGAAAAAGTATGAAAGTATGAAACTTTGGACGCAACCAGGATTGGCGCTCGGATGATGAGATATACTTTTCTTACTGACGTGTATCGTTGCTATTTTATCAATTTATATCATCACTGTCTCACCTATGCTCGGGCCCTTTCTCCGTAAGTAGCAGTATTGCCGTGAAACCAAGTACTATGCCACGATGGCAACATCGACACAAGAAAAGAACAATCACCGTCGTAGTGATAATCCCGGTTTCATCCGAGGCTTTCACCTCGGAGCCCGAGGTCCGCTTGAAATTTTGTTTGGCTTATTTTGACTATTACGGGAGAAACTGCCGTTTGACCTCCGAATACCCTGAAGCAAGTCTAGAACAGGTGAGGTTGGCTAGAGCCCCGGAGATGTTACAAGGATCTGTACACCATTTTTTTTGCCTCTGTAACAAAATTTCAAATTGATGAACTGTTAGTTTTACATGTTTTAATGTTTTTACAGACTGAATGAAATTGAGTACCAATATGATTTACTATGTCCTCAATTGGTCCTTAATCATAATTACGATATCAAAGGAGTTTTAGGTGAACTAGAAGTTGAAGGGGCTGGTTTAGTTACAGTTACTTTGAGTAAGTATTTTAATTTGAAATATATTATGTTGTGTTCTTGCTGGTAACCAAATTTCAAATACTAGGAGTAATTATCCTAAATTCCTAGTTTTTAACCGACTTCAAAAAAGGAGCAGGTTCTCAATTCGTACGCTATTTTTTTTGTATGTATGTTACGCGATAGCGGCGCCAATTATGGATGGAATTTGAATTTTTTTTTTTGAATGAGGCTACTTCTGAGGTGGTCCCATATCCAGGGTATTTGGATCTGATGCTGGGATCTTGAGAAAAATCGAAGGGAATCGTCAAATTTACGGCAAAAATTCTGTTTTTGATGCCTCTGTCCATATTAAACATCATAAATAGGTACTTTTCTATTTCTGTACACTTAAAAGTAAAAAATAAAAAAAATACTACGTTTTTAGTTTGTGAAGTCGATTTTTTAAACGTAATTATATCATTATGCTGTTACATAACTCTTCGAATTAATCTGAATTGAGTTATGAGTAGTTTCATGAAGGTGGTGTAATGACCGGGGTTCAAATCCGCGGTTCCTGGATGCTCAACGCTTTGGCACTAGGCCTACTGGCTAAGCGTCAGATCTTGATTATGTTCGCTATTAGTTTAAATTTTGTAATTTTTTTTTGCTTGCGAAAGCTTGCGAACTAATAAAAGATATATTTGTTTGTTTAAGATGACTACATAATCAATTACAAGGGAAAATACGAAAACTATATTTCCGAAAACGATCAAAAAGTACATTTTACCCTCAAAACAGCTGAAGTGGTATTTGAAGCTAAAGGAAAATCGATTTTCTATTATCATGGCCCACCTCACAGTGACAAGGTACAATGTAAGATTTTCTTCAACCGAGTGCTGGCCCCGGCTGTATCCAAAACTTGTATTTTGGAGCATTGGGTTTGCTCCTCTACTCCTTCTTTCTTTATTATTTATTTCTTTTTTCAATTTCACATAATATTATTTGCCAATTTGCTTTTTTTGGGGGCTATGGTTAGGCTTGCCAACTTCAAGATACAAATTTGCGGGAAATTTCGATTTCGAATGTGGGACAAAGATTTAAAAATCAGGATGTGACGAATTCTGTTTAGAATACAAAAACGTGAAATTTACGCTTTACTATGAATACTATAAGTTTTTTTTTTTTATACCACTTAGGTATTTATTTTTAAAATGAGTATTATTCTTGAGATTTGGCATTTTTAAGTTTTTTTTATGCACAAAATTCAGAAACGAGTCGTGTGTAGCGTAGTTAATTCCGAAACGCGAGATATTTAGCGTCCCTCTCACACCCTGACCGAGACGTCTTTTTACGGGTCGCAGAAACGGGACGTCCCGCGTTCAGTGGGACGGTTGGCAACCCTAGTTATGGGTCTGTTACCCGTCTGATCTCCCAACTCCGAGAGGAAAGCTTGCGCCAAAGCCACGCCAAAAAAATATTATAATAATTAGGTACTTACTCAAAAGAAATTTTATTTTGCAGCTGATTTGGCTAAAGCCTATATCAATGAACACTCGGATATAATTGAAAAAAATTTGAGGTCTCCGTTGTTGGAGACCTACATGGCAATATATATGAAAAACTTAGACGATTATAACAAAATTACTCCTGCTGAAGATATATTTGCATCAAACATTCAGGAAATAACAACACCTTGATAATAATTATTCACAATCACAGCTCAATACAATATTACATAAGAATACTTCTATTCACACTATTAAATACTAAAACTTTTTGAGCGACAGAACTTCCATTGGAAGTGAATTTTGTTTTATACAGGTTTTGACGTTACGGTTTCACAACTACCCTCACTATTTTATATTTACTATGTACATTATTGTTTAAATGATACAATGTCAATTTCAACTAGTACCTATATAAATATAAATAGCAATTATTACAATTAGGTACGTATCCATTTACTTACTATTTCTGTATAATTTACTGAGTAATGCTAGCAATAGATAGACAAAGCCTCGCATTAAAAGAATAAAAATAACAGTTGTTTTCTTTTTCTTTGTTTTATTTTTCTCTGAAGCAGAAATCAAAAGCCGCCCATAGTGCAGGTGTGCCCCAGGCGGCGGAGAGCACAGAAGAATCTTCGTCACCTTAAGTAATGTAAGATTCCGAAACAAATTCCATCGGAATATACTTAGGTATCCCTTATCGGAATATAGGTACGGATAAAATACCTACAGAAATCTAAATTAAAAGCACCGTTTCCAAAATGTGATATCGTTAATCTTGATGAAATGAAACAGCGTGCGTACGATGCTATGTTTATTACTATACTATACTCGTAGTAAGTACAATGCGCTTCGCAGTGAGCGAGTGGGATGCATAGGTACATACGTATGTATAGCCAGCAAATACCCCTAGGCCATTCAGTGCAGCTCATAGTTCCTGCAGCTCATAAGTAGGTACCTTACATTACAAAAAATTATCAAAGTGTGACACTGTGTCACATGTATGCAGATAATCCAACGCAGCGGCCAAAGGTAACAATAATTGATAAGATACGTAGTCCTCAACAGTAAACAAGGTGATAAATGACTGAAGATTGCAACAATATAGCATCAGTAGGTGGGTACACAGCGCTGATTTTAATTTGAAGAAATTATAGCGTTAGGCTGCATAGGACCTCAACAAGACCTTTTTGGGATCAACCCAGCCTCAGCTACAAGCCGGTAAAAGTTATTGCTCGGATTATTATCATTCTGTAATTGATAACATTGTTGTTATTAAATAAGATTTAAAAGGAAAGATTTAAAAGCTACGAGTGACAAGTTTCCTATCGGCCTCAGGCTGCGTCCGGGGTGGGAGCGTTCAGCACTTAGCGGACAGTGCAAAGCGTTTTTTGATAGTGCAGGGAAAAATTAGTTTAGGGAAATGTGATAATGGTGAAAAATAATTTCGGGTATCGACCATTCCTCAAATAGTCTAACGAACACTTATCGTAGAGACTTGAAACTTGGAAGGTGTTCTTTGTACGACGACGTGGGCAACCGATAAGAAAGGAAGTCCTAAATTCCACCCTCAAGAGCTAGCGATGAACGTTAAAACTACTGAACGGATTTCGATGCGGTTTTATATTAGAAAGGTCTTGGTCAGACTTAATATCTTACGCATGTTTGATCACAATCGGCTAAGTAGAAGCGGAGATATATTATAGTCAAAAAGCGCGAAAACCCACGACCACGCGGGTGGAGCCGCTTGCATAAGCTAGTTATGTATTAATAAAAATTACATATCTACACATATTACATACAGCAAATAAAAAACCGCGTTAGCCTAGTGGTTTGGGTAATGGACTGCTGAGACGAGGTCTCGAGTTCGATCCCAGGTTCACCATGGCACACACAAATGACTTTTCGATGCTTTTTGAAGTTATGTGTGTATTTATCGCAGGTTTATTAGTGCCTCGGAGAGCACGTTAAGCCGTCGGTCCCGGTTGCCATACAAACATCTATGGCAGTCGTTACGGGTAGTTGGAGCCCACAAAAGTCCAACCAGTCTAACTTGGAACTTTGATATCGCCATTGGTCATAATGACCATTGGTTGTGGAGGTCAGATGGCAGTCGCTCCACGGAAAATATCGAAGTTCAGCCGCATTACAGTTAGACTGGAAAGCCGACCTCAACTGAGCTGGGAAAAGGTTCAGAGAATGATAAATTACATACAGCAAATATATTACAGTATGGATTACATATCTAGGTGTTTGTATGTACAATATGGATGTAATCATAGGAAAACAATCTAGGTATCTTTATCTGCATTTCAGAACCCAAAACATAAGATAGTTAAGCTATAACAATTGGGTCCATTAATTACTTATTACGACGTAGTTCTCTTGCAATTAGTTAAAAAAAATGACTTTGTATTGATGAAAAAATGATACATAACAGTTATCAACATTGACCTACCAGGCATATTACATAACTATATGATTGATAAAAAAAACTATATAAGGAAGATATTAAGATCAGATGTACTCAGTGTCCAGGTGTCATACTTTCAAAATGAATTGTATAAAGTTGGTATTGTTTGTGTTGCAGATAGCTTTGCTCCATTCGGCTCAGAGTAAGTCTATACCTACATCTAAATCTATTTATCTAGTCATAATATATAATTACTTGTCCCTATTGACTGAAAGACTGACTTGACATCAATGCAGAGCCTAAACCGCTGGACTTCCTTGGAATTTAGGCAATAGATGCTTTTTATGTTGTAGGGAACCACTAAGAAAGGATTTTTGGAAATTTCACTCCTAAGATGGTAAAATAGGAATGAACTTATGAGGAAGTCAGTCATTTTAAAAGTTGATGCATAAAATTTCATATACCTACTTCTAAATAGAAAGTGAACACGTGTTTCAGCCTTTAAAAAAAAATTCATCCATAAATGGGTGAAAGTTTATCAGTTTTTGGAATAAAAGCATGAAAATTCATATAGCTGTTTTTGGTTTGGTTTGGTTAAAAATAAATGCACACGTGCATCGACACGTGTGCATTTATTTTTTTAAATCGATTAAATTATTAAATTACGTTTTTAAAAACCTCACTACTAAAGGAGTAAAATATGTGATGGCCGTTTGTATGGACAGGAAAGAAGCGCGATATTTTATATAGCTGCTTTTGGTTAAAAATAATCGTACACGTGAATCAGGGTTTTTCAAAATATGCAATCAAGGAGAAAAATAAGCGCGGAGCAGTTTTATGGAATTCCGTTATATGTAAAATGTTTTGAAGTAAGCAGCATGAAATATTAAAGCTTGTTTTTTATATTCACAATTGGGCCTAAGAATTATTTCCGGGCGAAGCCGGGTCCCGGGCCGTTAGTTCTAATATAAAACTGTAAAGGAAGCTTTATTTGTACTTTAGGGATATTTTATTGCTAGATATTATTTTATTTTCTTGCTTGACCATTGACCATGTTCCATAATTCCACCTGTTCTATTTTAGGCAAGATGTGCGATTTGGCGGACACTGTATGTACAACACAAGGGGCCAGTAATATTTTTAAACCATGTGTAGCTGGAATCTCAGGTGTGGTTGAATCCAGTGATCCACTACAGATAAAGACAGTATTAAACCACGAAGAGCCATCTCTCAAATATCAACTAGCTAATGCTACACTATCAGGATTGATTAACTGCCAAGTTACACTATTAAAGTAAGTAACGAAGCTTAATTTTGGGTATATGGTGCCACCAAGATTTTCGCGGGCTAAGCCAACCTCATCTCCAAGCTGGTACATCTGTTGATTGATAGAGGAGCCTCTAGAGTACGCTGTCTTCTCGCGGTTGGAGGGACAGACGGCAATCACTCCTGTAAAACTAAAGTACCTACACCAATGTATGCAGGAGTGATAGAGCGCACTCCGAGCTCCAGTGATCTTTGGACGCAATCAGGGCCTCGATTCTGCTAAAGACAAACCACTGACACTCTAAAAATGCTATTTAATTGTAGACGTTACCGTTATACAGCTAAAGTCTAAAATTAAATGAAAAGAATTCATTTAACTTTTTCATTCGCTCTACAAAATATCATTTGACTTTAGACTTTAACTTAATAACAATAAAGTCTACAATTAAATGGCATTTTTTAGAGTGTCAGTGGTTTCTTACTATCGAGTATCGTTGTAATATATCAATTTATATCATCACTGTCTCACCTATGCTCGGGCCCTCACTTCATAACCTGTCACGAGAGAAGAAGAATCATCCCGGTTGCATCCAAGGCTCTTACCTCGGAGCCCAAGAGCACTTTGCCTTTATTTGACTATTACGGGAGAAACTGCCGTTTGAACACCAAATCCCCTGAAGCAAGTCTAAAACAGGTGAGGTTGGCTAGAGTCCCAGTGATGTTACAATTTTTATTTCACCTCCGTAACAATATTGGTGAACTTTCAAATTTATCTATCAATTATTCGTTATACACAATTGAAATCTTTTATAGACTGGATGACGAAAAATTAACCTACAGACATGAAGCACTATGTCCCCAATTGGTCCTTATTTATAATTACGATACCAAAGGTTTTTGGGGTCCACTAAAAATAGAAGGGAATGGTTTAGCTACAGTTACTTTGAGTAAGTATTTTCATTTATCTGTACCTGCTATTATGATTGTAAAGTACCTGAGTTTGTACATGGGAGCTATTTAAACAAATTGGGCCACATTTATGTTATACCTATAAAAACGATTCTTAATTCAAACATATTTTCATTGGAAGTCTTGACTGTTTGTTCGCGATGGACTCGAGAAGTACTGAACGGATTTTGATACGATTTTTCGAATTGAAAAGGTCTTGGTCAGACTTAAAATGGCTTATTGGACGATTCGCACGAATTGAACTCGCACGAAACGTGCGAGTCGACTCCTTTAAATATTTATTTATTTTCTGTAGGCGATTCGCACGAAGTAAATTTATTGGTGTGCGAATCGCCTCCTTCAAAAATATGTAGTAGGCTATTGGCACACATTTCATTTTAAAGAATAAAAAAATAAAAGTACAGTCACCGAAATAAAACTTACAAGTGAAAAAAATATGCTTTAAATAATTTATTGCATATTATTTCATGCATTATTATATTGTGATTAACACAGTGTTATGTGCTAGCAGGAAATCAAAGTAGTGCGCAGACAATTGGCACCCATATTGTGCTTTATGAAATGGAATGACCAGTATGGGGTAAAAATGAAGTAGCTTGGCTTGAGTACAGAAGTAGGAAGGGTTAAATATATCAAATACAAAATGAACACACCAATTAAAAATAGGTCAAATCACAGTCGTTACCTTATAATAACAATAAAATAATTAACGATATAACAAATTATAAAATCTGCCGTGTTCGATTGTAATTGGTTAAAAGAACAGCGGCTAGTTTAATATTTTTTTCAAAAGAGTAGTATCCTAAACTACTATACTATTAACCCTTCGAACTAATCTGAATTGCTTGCGTCATGAATATACTCATGAAGGTGGTGTAATGACCGGGCCAAATCCGCAGCTTCTCGATGCCCAATGCCTTACCACTCCTCCCGGTAGCCTAAGGCATCACACCTCGATTATTTTTGCTATTAGTTAAAATTCTGAATCGTATTTTTTTTTCAAACCATAAAGCTTGCAAACTAATAAAAGACATTTTTTGTTTAAGATGACTACATAATAATTCACAAAGGAAAATACGAACATTTTACTTCTGAAAAGGATCAAAAACTACATTTCACCTTAAAAGAACATGAGGTGGAATTTGAACCTAAAGGAAAAGTGATTTTCGATATTCAAGGCTCACTTGACGGTGACAAAGCAAAATGTAAGTTTTTATTCGATCAAGTGCCGACTCCGGCTGCATCCAAAGCTTGCAGTTTGGGATTGCTCTTCTACTCCTTCTTTCTTTGTTTTGTTTTTTTTTCTTTGGATTCTATTCCGTTAGCCGTCTGATCTCCAATTCCTAGGGGAAACCTTGACCCAAAGCATCGTTCTTCAATCAGCAAGTACATATACCTACGGATCATAACGATACTTAATTTTCATCCTACTTTCCCTCCTAATATTATGAATGTAAAAAAAAGATACAAGAATAGTGTTATAATAATAATGATAATTTATAATTTATAGTAAAGCCATAAAAGATATTGTAAAATAGATAATATATTATAATAATAATAATATATATAACGATATAATCTTCGATTGTCGTTGGACATTTTTATTCGGAATCTTTTTATTGGAATTTGAAATCGTGTGAGATGAAAGAGACGATTTCGCGTCGAATCACAATATAAACAAACTCAAAGCTGTCTCGGAGAACGTTCGAATGAATTGTTTATATAATTTCAAATTATTTGGCCTGAAGGAAAACCATTTTATCACCACTGGGTTAATAAGCTACGAAGCTACGTCCTGGAGCAACGCGGGCGGCGTCGCCGGTCCCCCGCGTTGCTATGATGCGAAGACGCAGGCGCTTCAAGTGTCAAGTGCACCTACCTAGTGTCAAATTTATTTTATATTCCTTGTATATATTTGTTTATTAATATATATATAGCTGCTCGTGCTGATTCACTCACTCATTGGTCACCTCTCCTGAACAATTTTGTATGAAATTTTTTTTTTTCACCGATGGTTACGTATAGAGGATGGAAATTCATTCGGAGGAAAAATATGGAGAGAGCTGATGATGGAGGATTTCGGAGACGGGTGAAGAGCACGCTTAAGGTATTGAAGATAGGTTGGTGGTGCTTGAGCAAATGTCACTCGAAACGTCATTCAATTGCCAGTGACCTGAAAAAAAATTCAAAATGGCGAAAAAAAAATGGCCGCCATAGAAATTTCCTCGGTGTCCATCTCGGAGAGTATAAAAGATGGAAGAGTAGTTTCTTCGCAAAAGATGATCAGGATCCAAAGGTCTACTCGATGACTAGAAAAAAAATTCAAGATGGTGGAATTTATTTTTCTATAGAAAATGTATGGCGAACATTGAATAGACTACAAGTTTTGAACTATGCAAGACTTTGATTTATACATAGTTTCTTTTTAAAATGTTTTTGTGGAAGAACTCTTAGTCAGAAATATGTAGATAGATGATGATCGAGGGTTTGGAAGATGGGTGAGAAGCACGGCCAAGGTATTAGACATAGGTGAGGGCTGCTCAAACAAAAAATACTTGGAACCTCATCCAATTGGCAGGGAGATGGAAATAAATCCAAAATGGCGGATTCAAGATGGCGTCAACACAAATGTCATGGGTGTCTCTCTCAGAAAGTATTAAAAGATGGATGAATTGTGTTTCGGTTCACCTCTGCTGTATTTTTTTCCCCTGATGCTTTCATATAAAGGACGAAAATTCATTCGGAGGAAAAATATGGAGATTTTGGAGACGGGTGAAGAGCACGGCCAAGGTATTGAAGGGAGGTAGGGAGTGTTCAAATAAAAACCACTCGGAATCTCATCCAATTGTCAGTGAGCTAAAAATATAACCAAAATGGCAGATTCAAGATGGCGCCCATACAATTTTCGACAGCGTCTATCTCACAAAGTATAGGTAATAGAAGATAGAAGAGAGGTTTTTTGGCAAAAGATGATAAGGACCTAGCCTAGAGGTCTACTCGATGAATAGAGAAAAAATTCAAAATGGCGAAATTTATTTTTCCATACAAAATATAAGGCGAATATTGAAGAGACAAATGTGCAAGACTTTGATATGCTTTTAACCGAGTTTTCGTCTTGGTCCCATAAAAAAATCTGGATCCAACTCCTTAATCCTGATACTGAAAGATTACCCGCCTAGGCCCAAGGTTATCAAGATTCAGAAAGGGTTCATTGTGAATTAATATTATAGATACCAAGCAACGACTGGTTAGATTTCAAGTCCCAACCCCTCAAACCTGATAATGCAGGGTACAGCTGCGCTCACAAACTATAGTGATTCAGAAACTGCGGATGGTGCAATGCAATAATATTTTAAGTACCAAGCATAGACTACATAATTGAACTTCGGATCCCGACTCCGCAATCTTGATGCTGCAAGGTGCTGAACTCTTAAACCATGGGGATTCGAGAATTTCTTATATTTTTATTTATTTATAAAAACTTCATGCACATATGCAACAGGCATTCTCTACCAGTCAACCTTATAGGTGGTGTAGAGAATAACATAGCATAGCATAGCATAGACTGCATAGAGAATAACATAACAGCATTTTAGGCATCAAGCAACAGCTTCATGATAACACTTCAAGTCTGAATTCCACAAACCTGATGATGCAGGGTACAACACTCCTAAACCATAGAGAATAAGGCACTGTTCCTGATGAAGTAATAGGTACCTATTGTAAATGCCGAGCATAGACTTTTGTTAGGTATTGAATTCCAAGTCCCAACTTTTCAATCTAACCACAAATTCACGGTTTTCAGATTTTTCCCCCTATGTCTGCTATAAGGCATACCGATAGGTAGATATGCCAAAGTGATTCAATTCAACGGGATTTCTTGACACGACACGACAGACAGACAGACAGACAACGATGTGATCCTATAAAGGTTCCTTTTTAGGGTTCCATACCTCAAATCCTAAAACGGAACCCTTATAGGATCACTTTGTTGTCTGTCTGTCTGTCGGTCTGTCAAGAAACCTACAGGGTACTTCCCGTAGACCTAGAATCATGAAATTTGGCAGGTTACCTACCTAAGGTAAGGGGGAAAATCTGAAAACCGTGGCTACATTACACAAAAAAAAATTAAATTGTGGTCATGAACTAATAATTAGTATTTTAAGTAAGATAACTATATCAAGTGGAGTATCATATGAAAGGGCTTCACCTGTGCATTCTGAAACAGCTTTTTGTTTATTTTTATACGTCATAGTTTTTGAATTATAGTGCAAAATGTCGAAAAAATACGACTGTAACACGGAACGTGAACGTACGAACGTGGTCCGCTTTAGCGGGCCGCGCACCCACGCGCCGTACTTGTATTTTATATAGATTATATAGTGTAAGTGAATGCCTCAAGACTTAAGCGGCAGTGGCAATGTGGTAAGGTGTTCAAATCAACCCGCTCCTCTATCAAGTGACTTCGTACGTTGTCCTTTTTGTTCCCAGGCCCGTTTTTTCAAAGGTGAGCGGGGCTTGAAAGTACATATTGGTAAGACCCATAAACACCAAAATGTACTTCCAAGTCCCATAATCCCTGTAATGGGTAGCCATGTCTCACCTGATACCCCCCAAATTCCCTTTTGGCAATCTTTAAGTGACATGAAAAATTCTGTTCCGGTTTTAAAAAGGATTCCCCGAGGCGCTAGGCCTTCTGTGGCTCAAAATTTATCAAATTGTATTAAACATGTCGTCCGGGTGAACTCCATATCGGCCTGGGAACAACTGCTAACCTTCCCTTACAGAATACTACATATCAAAAGCAACAGTGGTACACAAAAATCTTTGACAGCCCAAATTAAAGAAAATTGCTCTAACACTTCATATCGTTTTGATTCAAAATTATCCTATTCCGTTCAAACCAACAAATCAAAATTTATAGAAAATAAAATAAGGGAAGGTGATATAAGAGGAGCTTCGAGGTTACTTTTTAGTAGTGACGTGGTGGCACCTTACTCTCCAGACACGCTCGCGGGTCTGCAGAGTAAGCACCCACCACCATCAATCGGCCTTGCCTTCCCAGAACCACCCGATACAAACACTGAGTATCTCAACACTTCTGCCAAGGACGTTTTTGCAGCCGTTTGCTCCTTCCGAAGTGGATCTGCTGGCGGTCTCGACGGCCTGACTCCCCAGCATCTTAAAGATTTGTTATGTCCGAGTGCTGGGGAGGCCGGTGATGCCCTTCTGAAGGAGCTGACGGCTTTAATAAATCTGATGCTCTCCGGCAGTGTGGACGAAGGCATCATCAGCATCTTGTACGGGGCCAACTTATGTGCCCTGCGCAAGAGGGATGGTGGCATTCGTCCCATTGCCGTAGGGAGCACGCTACGACGTTTGGCAGCCAAAATTTGCTGCAAGTACTATAGTACCGAACTTGCAGCAAAATTCCAGCCCCTGCAACTAGGTTTCGGTTCAAAAGGGGGCTGTGAGGCTGCCATACACGCGCTCTCGACGTATCTTGACAGTGGTGAAGGTGAGGTCATTTTGAAGGTTGATTTGAGGAATGCCTTCAATTCAGTAAATAGGGATACCTTGCTGACCCAAGCAAAATTAGAAACCCCTCAAAGAAGAACGGTCATCAGTGACCCAAGCCCGACAGAAACGAGACATATCTCATTTTGTTTGGTATATTGTGTATTGTTAAATTACGTATATTTTATATTTGAAATCAATGGCTAACACCAAAAAATATTGCCGTATGTTTTTGTCCAGGCGATACAATAAAAAAATACTAAACGCGATTATTCAGTGGCAGCTATTAATTGGCGGTCAATCATGCTGTCTCTCTCTTTCATCAAAAAAATAAATACAAATACAATACAATATACCAATATAATATAATATTATATATAATATATACTATAATAATATAATATAATAATAACTATTATAATTACTATTATATAATATATATATTATATATTATATTATTATATAATTATTATTAATATATTATATATTATATATACTTATAATATAATATTATATTATATTTGGTATATTGTAATTTCTCATTCATCACCATTTCAACCCATAGCTGTCCACTACTGAACATAGGCCTCCTCCACCGCTAATTGATAGATGCCACTGAATGATCACGTTTAGTATTTTTATTGTATCGCCTGAACAAAAACATACGGCAATATTTTTTGGTGTTAGCCATTGATTTCAAATATAAAATATACGTAATTTAACAATGCACAATATACCAAATAAAATGAGATATGTCTCGTTTCTGTCGGGCCTGGGTTTTTTTTGTATGGGGTGTGACTGTTCTCCTTTATAAGTTCCTTTGGCAATGTTATAGATACCCGACAAAATTAGTTTACAAGGATCATCTTTTGGAATCGGCAGTTGGATGTCAGCAAGGTGACCCTTTGGGACCTGTCATCTTTAGTCTAGCGATTCATCCAATCATTCAACAAATAAATTCAAAATTTAACATATGGTATCTAGATGACGGGACCTTAGGAGGCAGCGTACAAACGGTTTTACAAGACTTAAATTTTATCAAAAATAAATTCAAATCCATTGGTTTAGAACTCAACTCAGATAAATGCGAAATTTTTATCACTGACAGAACGGACAGACTCTCGACTATAGAACAATTTAATTATTTGGCCCCCAATATTACGGTATTACAAAAAGATTCTCTGCGCCTCCTTGGGTCCCCGGTATTAGAAGATGGATTTCATACATTTGTAGATGAGAAAATTCAAAATTTTGAAAACATCACAGATCAATTACAAAAAATAAGTGTTCATTCGGCGTTTACTATCCTTCGGTTCTGTCTTTTTGTCCCTAAATTGACCCATGCACTCAGATCATCTCAGTTTTGGAAACATTTGACACTTTTGGCAAAAATTGACAATATAATCAAAAACACCATAAGCAAAATTTTAAATGTGGCCTTGAACGACCGAGCCTGGCTCCAAGCGTCCCTACCGGTTCGCTTTGGTGGTCTCGGTGTTCGCAAAATTTCAGATGTTAGCCTACCAGCATTTCTGTCATCGGTTCATGACACCGAAGAGTTAACCAGGAAAATTTTAATAAACACACAGGTTAACTCTGAGGTGTCGTGTAAGGCCGATGCCATAGATGCTTGGAGGGTGGCCTGTCCCAATACTGAATTGCCTGGTAACCTTTCCTCCCAGAGACAATGGGATGAGCCGCTCTGCAAGCTGTTAAAAAAACATTTACTTAATACAGCTTCAAATGTTACAGAGCGTGCACGCCTGTTGGCTGTGGGAGATTGGGAGTCAGGGCTCTGGATCCAGGCACTTCCATCGTCCAACACAGGTACCATGTTGGACGATACTACTTTCCGCCTTGCCACTTGCCTCCGTCTAGGCGCGCCATGTGTTTCTCCGCATCATTGCCACTGTGGTGAAGCCGTCGACAGCCTTGGACACCATGGCCTTTCATGCAGCAGAAGCGCAGGCCGAATATCGCGCCATGCCTGCATCAATGACATCATCCGCCGTGCTCTTGTCACCGCCGGCGTGCCAGCCGTTCGTGAACCTAATGGACTGGTACGTGACGATGGCAAGAGACCGGATGGTATGTCATTGCTGCCTTGGAAGATGGGTAGGCCCTTGGTGTGGGACGCAACGTGCGTCGACACCCTTGCGCCTTCACATCTTCCAAGCACAGCAAGCTGTGCCGGCGCTGCTGCTGCATCTGCAGAAAACCTCAAACGGCGTAAATACTCCAACTTAGTTGGTGATTACATTTTTGAGCCGTTTGGGGTTGAGACGCTGGGGTCATGGGGTCCAAGTGCCCGCCTTGTCTACAAAGACTTGGCGAAGCGGCTGATCGACGCCACAGGTGACCAGAAGGCTGGACTCTATCTTGCGCAGAGAATCAGCATTGCCATTCAGCGTGGCAATGCTGCCAGCCTTCTGGGCACATTACCAGTCAGCGATGATGCGGAGGAATTTTTTGACGCCATGTAAATATTTGATTAGTTTTTAGTTTTTATTTTAATGTCAATATTATTAAATTTCATTGTATTTTTATCATTCTTAATAAAGCTATAAATTCTTAGTATTATAAAAAAAAAAAAAAAAAGAATAGTGTTGTCACTTAAAATAAATTTTACTTTGCAGCTGAATCGTATAAAGCCTACATTAATGAACACTGGGATGAAGCAGAAAAAATGCTGAGATTTCCACTGTTGGACAGCCTCTTGGCAATATTTATCAAAAACGTGGACGCTTACTTGAGAACTGTTCCTGCTGAAGACGTACTTTATACAGCTTGATGACAGCAGTAATGAATCAACAAATAAATATAATATCAAGCTATGCTTTCCTTTCTGATTTTCTCGTGTGTGCTAAAGCAGAAATCAAATGTTAAAAGTCGCCGCACAATGCACCATCAAAACCTGGAATTCTTTACCAGCTCACGTGTTTCCTTCCTCATACAGTCCCGGGTCCTTTAAGCGGGGCGTGAAAAAGCATTTGATGAGGCCGTCAAGCTGAGAGCCACCATTTTGGCACTATCGGTGTTTGCAATGGTGACTCCCATTTTAGAGACTTTGCCTCAGCTTACCATCAGGCGAGGTGAAGTCATGTTGACGTGACCGACATAAAAAAAATAAAAAAATAAAAAGGAGCATGTTAGGTGCTTATAGAGATGTGGTGTGTACGATGCGCGCCCCGTCCTTTCTTTTCCAATGTTCAATGGGGTTATTTTAAAACCATCGATGGCCCAAGGTCTGTAATCTTACACCTCGGTAATTGTGTCCCGAAATGGTAGGTGTATTTGGTCGACTCCGACATAAATACGCCCGATGGCCGAAGGGGATGAGGGACGGGGATTTCGGCACGAAAAAGGACGTATCATAAATATTAGCACATGAGAGAGATATGTCATCCCACTTCATTTGTTACAGTTGCTTACCCTGTATTATTATACCTACCATTCGATAGTGCTAACGAATTCTTGGAAGTTATTATATACGGCAAACTTAAGGAACGATCTTATTTTTAACAAAATAGATTTTATTTACCTTAATTCTTCATTTCTATGATTTTTAGCCTATACAGAACCCAACTTCAAGAGAAAAGTCTGTGTCAGAGCCTCGTCTGTCAATCAGCAGGTTCCATAGTTATTTGGTGCGTTAGGCAACATAGTTAGATCTGTAGGTATTATACATACTTGGTCATAGCAAATTTTATTAACCCTCTGCCCGCCTCGCCGGTACATATATGAATCGTTGTTTAAAAATAACTCGACCAGAACACGATCTAATAGGTCCACATTGTCTTTTTTGGCACTAAACCAACATATTTTTACCTTTACTCCGCAGCCGCACGTACATTTCGACACTATTATTTATAAAATTAAGTTGTCAACCTCGCTTCAATAGAGCGTTTGTGTCACTGTTTCAAATTTACGCCTAGTTTGCATACTGCTTTAGCTTATGTATTTAGGTACTGTGCTTCAGGTTTTAAATCCCTTGAGAGCGTGTAAGGAAGTGCCAGAGTTTCGCAATAACAGAGATTTCTTCTGAATACATTCAGGCCACGAATGTTTTGATATGTGCGACATTGATAAATTGAACTGTCTCTTATCTGAGCAGCGCGAAGACTGTTATATCTAATAGGATATTATTTTTCTTTTTATTATGCCCCAATTTGGTATCATGTATTAGGGAGTGAACCTTTTGCCATCAATCAGACACTTAGATGGTATTGTCCATTTGAATGGTATACGACCTTTGCGGTGGTTAAACATTCGACTGCAACGTCGAAGTTCACTAGTTTGATTCCAGCTTAGTGAACATATTTCTATTTGCGTGAATGGCGTGTTATTTGGATTGGTCTGGGTATATAAAATTATTATTATACGTGTAGGTACGCAAACTAACCTTATTCAAGTAAATGTCCACTTGTTCGCTTTAGGACAGATTCACTTTAGAATGTCGTAGAATATTTATTTATTAATTACAAGTTAGTTCAACTATGCTTAATTTGGGTAATCAGCAATTAGTATATCGTTGAATATTCTCATGATAAATGTTCTCTGTTCTTCTGTTAGGAAACGAACGCAAGATTTCGACCTTATAGAACGTTGTGACTGTGTTTAGTATCATATTTGTAGTGTTAATTCTGTTAGTAAGTAATGTCGACAGAGTTCCCTAGAGAGCGAGATGAGATGACGTAGGATGTATATAGGTAGGTATAGGGTGACAAGGCCGCAAATTGTACATGAAACACAAACAAAATGTTAACTTATAATCAACGACCCGGGACCCAAAAGTCCAGTTTTCCAATAAAATATATAGCCTATGACACTCACGAATGACGTGGCTTTCTATTAGTGAAAGAATTTTTAAAATTGGTACAGTAGATCCCGAGATTATCCCTTACAATTAAACAAACACACAAACTTTACCTCTTCATAATATTAGTATAGATTACTTATATGGTGTACAATAAAGTATATTTTGTCTTTATAGTGTGTCGTGAGTGTATAATATACGTAGTAACTCTCAGGCTGCTTGCTTGTTTGTCAGGTTAAGCTTCAGTAATTAAATGAGACATGTTGAGTAGAGCGTTACGTATTGCGCTCGGGGGCTTTATTCTGTTTGACAGCGAGTCGGTTTATCTGTTACAATTGGGTAATCAAGAAGACGAAAAAATACAAACGTGCGTGGTTCCGGTACGGTTGGTCAATCCGAATTAGAGCCCAGCTTAGACCGTTTCTTCATCCATGGAATGGTGCAGTACCTTTTTTATCGTACGGATATTTCAATGGACACCGTCCACCGTCCAGTAGTTATGTCAAACTTGAACCGACTAAGACCGCGTGCCGTCGGGGCTTCAGACACCAGCGTGTAAGGAAGCCTACCTATAATATTGTCTGCATTGCCACAGGCCCAAACACTTATCTAAGTGACGATCTATAATTGTCTGAGTTGCAAAAACCACATTGCCAAATTGTGTTTTAATTTTTTGAGAGTGTACACTCACTAGTTTTTAACAAATGTGTTCATATTTATTTTTTGGTTGATTGATACATTTTTGATTAATATAACAATGTTTGGTCCTGATCCCTGAGCTAGGTATTTATTACCTGTTTTAGGAATCGGTGGAATAGACACTGACTCCTGTCTCCATAAAGAACTAAAGAGTTTCCTTTCTTTCAGTAAGTCCTCTTTGTTATTTACCCATTTAAACACTCGCATCTGTAGAGGTATATGTAATTCATCTCCTAACTTCCGAGATATATTTTTGTCTTAACTGCATACATATTTAATAGATGTGTGGCACGCACAAATCTTCCGGGGTTTTCATACTAAGCTCCGCATTAAATATGCATTATAACTAACTCATTTTCGGGACAGAAACGCGGGTAATTCAGTACCATATATATATGATGAATGTATGTCTGTTAACCTCTTTGCAACTGAGCCCTACTCTGAATGTTAAGCGATTTTTCCCAGAATGCTACGATGCTCTGCAATTTTGGTTTACAAATGATGTAAATTTACATCTACCCACATGAACATAACAAATCCTATGGAGAATTCAGCGCGAAAAAAATTAAACCTTAAAAATCGAAATCCACGCGGGCAAAGTCACTGGCATAGCTAGTCAATAATATATTTAAACTTCCAAAAAAATCTCCAGAAATATTGATTGATTAAGTTTTTAATCCAGTTAATTAAGCTAACACAGTGCAAGAAAGGACTGACGACAGGATAAAAGTTCCAAAAGCAAGAAGTTATGGGTTAAACTGTTCTGTTGACCTCCTCGATCTGGTGGCATTATCGTTTGGTCATAATATATTAAGACAAGTGCTTTGTCTAGACTGTTATTCAGCTTCTAGGCACCAGTTTTAGTACATTGACCTTCCGAAGGGCCAAATACTACAATGACATGTTTCATGGTTAGTAGTTAATTTACATTTATTCAAGGACTTCTGAGGACATTGTCTGATTTGCATTGCAAAAGAGTCGATGATGTACGGAACAAAAATTGTGTGTAGCTACAACCTCTGTCGCTAAGCGGTAGAGCGTTTGACTACGACACTACCATAGATATTCTGTGGTTCGACTGCTATAACATATCTAAGTAAGTTCATCTGCATTCTAGAGCCTATATTATATTACAACCTTCATAAGTTATGTTTGCTTTGTGGCTAAATAGTTATTTCCTCAACATGAACGGGCCGACTTCGACCGGTGAAGTTAGTAGTAGTAGAGTAAATTCAGAATTGTGTGTTTCAATGTTTTTTTTTTAAACAGACAATTCTGAATTCATTCAGCTTTCATCGTCTTTATCTAAAAGTTATACAGTTGAAATCTTGTTTCCGTCCATTTGCGAATTTTCAAATACCACTTGGGTTGTTTCCTAGTAGTACCATTAATGGTGCTAATGGTACTATTCAATGGTACAGTTGGGAAAAGGGGAATTTTCCTGTTGACACTGATATTTATTTTATTTACTAAGCTTTATGCAAAAGCACATAGGCGGACATAATGCCACAAGCATCTTCTACCATATTATACCAGTTTTTATTTTAGGAAATTGATCGTAGAATTATAAAATAGGTATATTAGTTAGTTGATAAAATTAGTCTACGTAAGTTCTAAGCAAATAAACTAAATTCGTCTAGACTTTGCTGAATATCTCAATGAAGTACTTGACTAACTATTCGTAGATTTGAATATCCTTTAGCTATTTGAGGTAAATTGGGCTACTAATGTATAGACTTAAATAAATCTGACTAAGATAAGGTTCTACCTCACTTAAACTTTTTATAGATCACCGTAGTTGAAAGCTAGGCAGATAATCCGTCTCCTAAAAAAAGGTTTTTATATTACCGTTAGGTATTCATGAAACCACTTTACGTATAAAGTTGCCTCTATGCAAAAATTTATGTACCCACCTGCCACGCTTATAAATTTAGGTAGATTTCCTCAGGTATGAATTTTCTGGGAGAAACTAAAATTGATCATCATCTTAGCGTGCTTCCTGGCAGCATCCGAGGCTTTCAATTTGATGCCCGTGGTTCTCATAAGTATTCGTTTTTTTTTATATCAGTCACGTCAATATGACTTCACCTTCAGAGATTCCACTGGTTAGATGTATAAATTGTGCTTAAACGCAGCTTCCTAATTACTTAAAATGTTTTCCACGCCACACGGCAGAATATGCTGTACTTAATCTAAGCATGTAACCATATTCTAAGGAAATAAAGATGATTGGATTTGATGGTAGAGTGTGACTCTGTCTAGAGGCCGTTCAGGCTGGTAAGATTAGTACACAGAAAGCTCACAGTTAGCTCACATTTAGTACACATAATGGTAATTTTACCTTATTTGTGTAGGTATATGCATAAAGTAGGTAAAGAAAAACATCGAAATAACATTTCAAAAAAAGGTTCTGGACATGTGGGAATTTCACAAAGGATATGGAAACAAGATGAATGCGGTCAGAATGCGAGCGATGAAATATCTGTGACCCTTGTGTTTAAACCTGTATATATATTCTGATATATTCATACACTAGCTGTGTTTGCTTGGAACCCTACTTTACCTACTACCATTTTAATTTAAAAAGAAGACTCGATTTAAAAAAAAAATCTTATAAATAAATTATTTTTTAAACCTATAGGTACCTTATCTATATGCACGTTGCACTCTCTTTAATTATGTAGTAAGTAGATCAAACCTGCCTCACCACGATGGAACTTCTGAACTAAACAAGATAAACCTGCCATTTGGGCGATATGTACCTACTTACTAGAAAACTAGTCTTTAACAAATTAATAACATATGATTTATGTAAGTAGATTCGATATTTAGACCCACGTAATATGGTTCCAGCCCATTACTTGTACTAACTTATACTAAAACGTATTTTAACAGACATAAAATAAATATTAGATAGTAGGTATTTTCTCCTCAGTCACTGCCGGATTTCTGGTCCGGGTCACGTAGGTATATGTTTTAGTTTGGATTTAATCCGGCTCCACGGTGGAGTGACCTCGACCTCTTTTCATTTGCGAAGAAAATGTGCAAAATACTTCCATGACATATTAGGGTACCGTTACCTGATAGGTAGGTAAGTAGGGTAGCCAGAGCTCACTGTACCCCCGCTCCTACCCACCGCTTCCTAACCTCCCCACCCTTTCCTACCCCCGCCCCTTCCCTTCAGGGTCGGCAGCGCGTGGGTGACGCCCTTGGTGTTGCACACGTCTATAGGCCACGGTGACCAATTCCCATCAGGTGGGCCGAGTGCTTGTCTGCCACCTACGTGGTATAAAAAATTTAAGTATATATGCATTTGGATGTAAGTATATAATAATATATTTATACTTAGTTTACACGAATATTTTCCGCAGTTTAGAACCCACAACAAAGCTAGTTAAAAGATGCCTACTTTGAGGTCTAAATAGCGCTTTGTAGAATGTCGTGGCATGCTTATTTACTTACTTATAATCCGATTGCGGTCGGTTGTATGGATTATAAGTACTGTCACTAACATAATAGACTTCAAATAGTCCAGTTTTGTGTAAACGCAGCTTTACTTTAAATAAATTTCCAATTCGTTCTTGCTCATAGCCCACCTCTAAATAATATTTATGGCTGAATCTTTCAAGATTCGGCAGATAACATGGAAATTGATTAGTGATCGTGACAGTGCTAACAAACGTCAAATTAATGGCCATACCATAACTCACTTGGGATCCTGCACTACATACTTATCCTACTGTAAATGGGACGAGTTATTCAAACATTAGATTAAACTATATTCATCATTTTCATGGTGGTGAATGTGGTGTAACGATAGAGTGTTCGACTGCTAAGTCTAAGGTCGTGGTTTCGATTCGGAGCTCGATTCAGTCTCGTCTGCCAGTCACAGATTAACGAAAGTTATGTCCAATCTCGTGAATGGTCTACCTAATCTCATAAATGGAATGACGCAGAATTATCGTCATTCAATGCAGAAATGAAACAGCTCTGTGTCGCAAACGAATGAGCAGAAATAACACGGCTTCTGTAGCTATTTATGATGTTTTGGTCTCATAAGTGCCTACGTCATCATCAATTCATAGCGATTTCCCAGTTTAGCGTGTAAAGTTTGCACTTTGGAGCTCTGTTATTAGGTAGAGACACCGAATTGCAGTTGAGGTTAGTTTGGGCTTCAAGGAATTTGGTACACCGTTATAAGTGCCGTATTCATTCGAATTCACAAATGTGTTGATCATACGTCCAAAGTTCTGTATAAAAAACGTCCTAGCCATTAAAATCGATGACAAATTATATAACAATACATTCTATAGGCTAATGAAATTTTATATCCATGTAAAAGCACATAAAAGTAACATAAATTTTATATTCCAACATAATTACACCCTAACTACAATATAATTATACCCCAACGGCCTTCTTGAAGCTGTATACTTTTACGATAAAGCCAAAATATGACAACTGTATCTCTATTGATGTAAGATCAATATAAGTAATAATCGGAACTGGCTACATCACTAACGATCTCCAGGGAAATACGGATTCTGAACCATATTTACTGAATTACCTACTCCCCAATATTTTAGGGTTAAATAAAAAGCAACAACAGGAAATTTTAAAATTCTCAATTTTCGCCAACTGTTGGGAAACAGGGTGCGAATGGAAAATATAATTCGGTACATAAACCCCTTGGGTAAACAATTTCAAGGAAATTAGAATAGGCAGTCAAGCTTTTTCATTTGTTTTTACTGTCGGAAAGCGACATTTAATGTTTGAGGAGTTATGAAATAGTAACACGTGCCTAAATATTAAATTTAGCTTACCATCAGGCGAGGTAAAGTCATTTTGACATTTCCTATATAAAAAAAATATGTAGGTAAAATTGGATTTTTTTGCAAGAAAGACGGAGTCAATGTAAATGTTAGCCAGGATATTATAGGTCTTCCAACATACAGGCTTCAGCCTCCTGAGATATGCTGATTTCATACGAAAATATTTACTACTTAACCAATTTTACAATCAAATCAATCAATACTAAATTACAAATATGTTAACTCCGATCAAGTATAGGCTAGCTTGTATAAGCTCTTGTGTCAAATAAAGATTATCATACCTCTTTAACCTGCTGGCGATTTTGTGATTTCTTCGCTCTACATATAAACTGGCTATCCTAGCAAAAATTACTGTCGGAGTAAAATAAATCAAAGTGGTTCTAGTCGATTTGACACCGATACCTATACTTACCTACCGTCGGCAATTGGTTATCCTAAGAATTTCTGGACAAAAATTGAAAAAATATCTTTGAAACCTATCATGGCATAGCTTAAAAATATAAAATTCAAATCTTTTTAAGCTTATCTGATACTTAGATTGATATTGCTTTCAACGTTTTTTATTACATTCTCATCTATTAGAAATACTGAAAATTGCTACAACCTAATAATCATCCAATTCTCCGCCTGTAAAGTAGACTACAATTTCTCAGCAAAGAAGCAACATTAACTTTCGCCTGTTATAATATTTTTCAACACAATGCGGTTACGAGTAATGATGTTCTGAACACAGAATAATGGTCTTTAGTAATATAATATTCACCAAAAGATTCATCAAGCAGCCCGTTATATAAAACAAACACAAAAACATCTATTTGAATAACTTGTGCTTTTAAAAACAGTGATTCCATCGTTTCACAAATTCCAGCGAAGTGCAGTTTACTGTGCATTTAATTCGATTTGCGACAGTTTTACACTGGCAAATAAATGGACTACCTACATTTTTACAGCCGGGTTATACTGCAGGACTGCAGGTGCTTTGTGTCCATAATAAATATTTATTACGACACTTGCACAGACGGTCACGATTATATACGCAATATTTTATTTCAAACAAATAAAACTGAAGTAGGTACCTGTAATTTAAACAAGTTTTTAATCAGTGTACCTAAATGTACGATATATACGATTATATCAAAAAGTCATCCGAATGTATTGGATGACTGTGTGAGTGCTGTCGATTTATGGTTATTTTTGATTTGACAGAATTATTTCTTACATGTAATAAACTTACCTTCCTCAGACTAAACGATTTTGTTTCAGTTTTAATTTAATACAAAACATACTGAGTATCGTATATTAAACGATCGTTCAGCCAGCAGTGGCAATGACTTGTAAACAAATTCATCATTCCAACAAACCATTAATTTATTTGTCTCAGAGATATCCTCTAACCTTCGGGAAAATGGGCGCCATAAACCAGATTTATATTACAGTCTATTTGATGGGCTACAAACAAATAAAAACCGATAATCTGTTCCTCTTGCCGATCATTGCCGGCTTTTAATAAAAAAAATCTTTGTGTAAGAACGTCCTCTATTCGCCAAGACGTGGAATTTCAGAAAAGAATTTAATAAATAAGGAAAACAGGCCGTTTCGGAGTTCTTTTTGTAGTTAAAGGCAGGTTAAAGATATATATTACAGGCATATATCTAAGAATGTTCAGCGCAGACGTATTGAACAGCCAACTTGGAAGTCACTTTATTAATTTAGCACAGCCTTTGAAATAGCTTGAATTGATTTAGGAGTGCGATATCAGAGAGATCCTTTTATAAGACTGAGTTTCAGTCGTTTGACTTAAATAGGAATTTGTAGGTTACTCTTGAGCACCCAAAAGTTCAAATTAGATGTACGTAGATACTGGCGTAATTTTTTTATACCACTTAGGTGGTAGACAAGCACACGGCCACCGTGGCCTATCGACGTGTGCAACACTAGGGGCGTCATACTCGCGCTGCCGACCCTGTAAAAACCTTCTAATACTTTTCTTGAAGAACCCTGACGGTGTTAATCAGCGTTACGGTATGGAATACATTTCTGAGTAACATGCTTTTCTTCGTCCGTGCTCGACCATACGCCCTACCTTTTTTCCGTGCGGAAATCCTCATGAAACGGTAAAACGTAGATCACAAACGAACCTAAAATACACTAAATTGATCCTTGAAAACGAACTAGTACTTACTATACTTACATTGAACTCCCGAGGGAAATATTCCAGAAAGGTGTTATCGAATCTATTATAGGAAACGCAATGATTTGCCAATACATTTATAGCACCATAAACTCGCTATATTTCTGGAGAACAGTCACAAATAACATAAAATTAGCTTAATTGATACTTTCACGAATGAACAACAACAATAATAGGTACATACATATTATACACAGAAACACCTAGACCAATGCAAATAGATATATTCATGAATACAAATATTTGCACTGAGCGGGAATCGAAGCCCCCTAAATATTATAGTAGCAGTCGAATGCACTACCGCTACGCTACAGAAGCCGTCAAGTTCAGTTATTATTTGAAAAGAATGACATCTACGTAGTTTGCGTGTTCAAGGTAAAATTTGCATTGCCATTACTATAAAAAGTTATCAAGGTCATGAATACTTCTGTACATAAAGACTTTATGTCGAGGTCTGGTGCAAAAGAATTGAAGTTCCTTATACAAAAACTTTGGTGCTTCGTTATAAAGTACTCCCTAAGACAACCATTTGTAAAACCCAAAACATCGGAAGCGCCAGACTCCAAAACCTGCAGTTCTTAAATCAGTAAGCGAGAATTGAAAATATCTAGATTCAAGAATAGCAATCACTGCATAAGTAGCAAAAGGTGGAACATTTCGAAGGGGTTCAGTTGGTGTGAAAATATTATGTTACGTCACAAATTATGTATGGAGGAACGCAAATTTCCCATAATATTTTTGTCTACAGACAGATAATATGAATTTATGCCTTCGAAGCAAGGATGTAAAGGGTTGAATCTCGGATATAATGAAGATTTATGTATGTAACGGATGAGTTGTTACTTGTTGCCTGCACGGAGTTGAATTTCGCAATCTCAAATAAGCTACAGCGTGCGAAGACTTTAATACAATACCTATGTAAATCTTTGTCCGTATTAACCCTCAAATACTTAGTTTTCACCTTCAAATTATTTGATATATTGACCGTTTAAAAACGTAATCTTCAATGCCGATTACTTAACTGAAGTCAAATACTAGCTTCGAATGAATTTTTATGTGGTTACTATATTGCTTCCTTTGACAATATATCTACAAAAAATGTCATTGCTTCCTATACAATGCTGCTTGACGGTACCCTTCAATTTTAGTCGACATCTTACGAACATGCGACTAAACTTACTACGCACCAACAAGGCGCCGACTTAATTTGACACGTGTTCACTAACATAAATCATCTGTCCTTTTCTATCTGACAATGAAAGAAACAGATGCAATTAGAAAATTTTAGAGAATTTTAAGTTTAGAGATGTAACAACAGAATTAGCAGCAATGGGTACCTAATTTAATATTTGAGGACACCTCTTTAACAAATTCCTGTAGCACGTTTTCAAAATTTAAATTTATGGAACTAATTGCAAACTCTGAATTGGTCTCCTGTTGCACATTTCCTGACGGCAATGCTACAAACTGAGGGTATTAAAAAAGAAATACGGTTTTACACAGTGTGTGTATATTTAAGTGCAAACGAGCTGATGAAAAGTTGGACAGCCTTAGAAGCTTAAATGATCTATACTAAGTTAATATTATAAAGCTAAAGAGTTTGTTTGTTTTGTTGGTTGAACGCGCTAATCTCAGGAACTACTGGTTCGAATTGAAACATTAGCTCTGTGTTGGATAGCCTGTTTATCGAAGAAGAAGAATGAAGAAGGAGGCCTATAGGTAGGTAATATCAGTAGGCTACTACCCAGGGGAGCGAAACAATAATCATAAATAATAACAAATCGAAAAAATGCTCATATATATTGTAGAACTAATAAATAACGAGCAAGCATAAGATAAATGGGTGCAACGGGAGCGAAGTATGTCACGAGCAAAGCCGCGGGGGACAGTTGGTTATGAATAAACGTAGAATCAAAATGTTATAATAGGTACGCTTGTTGGACACAATAGTAGACATATCCCCTTCGGCCACCATCGCCACTGCGATTCGCAACCAGTTGCGATTATCTTGTTATAGAGGAATCAATCGATAAGATTTGTACCAAACATTCGGCAGCTCGTGGATAAGATCACGTTCCACCGTTATTTGAAAATAATCTCAATAAATACTGAATATGTTCAGAGCTGTCTGAACACAAGGTTCTTGAGCTTTTTGCGGATTGACTACCTACATGCGACTTAACAAGCTTTTAGTAGACAACGTAGTAGTGAAATTGTGATGACTAAAAGTACCTAGCTCAAGCCCCCTGTGAAGGATCCTCAAATGCAAATCAACTCGACCTTTTATAGAACAATAGACTGAAATAAGTACTATTTAAGAATAAAAATAAAAATAAAACGAATTCAAAAATATATCGGTGAATAAACGACGGACATAGAATTAAATATAATATAATACACCTCTGTGAGCTCATTTCATTTCCCTCGCACCCCGTCTGACCCTGGAAAGCACGGCCTCGTGATACCACGGAGAGACGAGAGTACCCATGACAAAAAGTTTACTTAGGTAAAACATTATGCAAAAAAAGTGTACACAAAATTAGACTCACTGTGTTGTAACTCAACAGTAATGTTGGACACAAGCGGCACAACTTACACAAAGCGTAATTATACTTGTACTGAATTCAGTCCAGACTAAACCCGCGAGTGCTATTAAGAGCGTGGACACCCTTAGAATGGCGCATTTAAACCTGGCAAGCCGAGTGTTTTAACAACTAAATATCTAACATTGCTTTCTACAGCTCGATATAAGAAAGTTATAAAGTAGTTGCGTGTCTATATCAAAGGTTACATTGGTGATATTTAAAAAAATACTTGGTTTATGTTATATGAACCACAGGCTCACAATCACCCCCTCATCCCCCAATCCCAATCTCCAACCCCCTTACCCCACTAGGCTCGGTAGCGCGAGTGTGGCGCCCCTGATGTTGCACACGTCCACAGGCCACTGTGACGATCAGATGGGCCGTGTGCTTCTCTGCCACCTAAGTAGCATAAAAAAAACTAACGAAGCTGAGAGTATTTACAATAAGATTTTAAATTAATTTCCTATAAGTACCTAGTTTTATATAGCATGCTGTATTTACCTGTAATTATTTGTTACACTGTTCAAAATTCATTGAATAAAACCTTGTAAACAAATGTTGGTGATTCATAAAAAATAAATACAGGCATATTAAAAAAAACGGTTAATGTTAAATGAACGATTCTGAACACAAATAGGTACCTATTCTATTTTTTTATTTGTTTGCGATGAATTCAAAAACTAGTGAACGAATTGCGATGTGGTTTTTTTATTAGGAAGATTTCTGTCAGACTTAAAATCTGCCGTTTGATTGCAATTGGTTAAGTCGAACCGGAGATATATGATTAAAAGTCGCTAAGAAAAAGAGCTATTTTTTTACTAAAATGCTAAATATCTCACTGGTCGCCTGATTAAATAGGTCTTGAGTCTTGACCTCATTAAACATATTTAGTAATGATAACTGTCAATTTTTAAAAAACAAAAAATATTAAGTATACGAAGCGTTTATTTTATGATCGCATTATTAAAGTTGGATATATCTTAACCCAGCGTGTATGAACATATTTTCAGTCACGTCGTCGTCTGATTTGGATATATTTCAACTTACTCGTATATAATCTCTTATTATTATTTTAAACTAATAATAAAGTATATCTTCAATAATGAAAAAAAAAAAAATTGATTCCTCTGAGGTTGTGGCATTTTCATTATAAATTTTCTTTGCATATTCCATACAATTGAACTTAATACACTTGAAGTATGAATGTTTGGTCGTTCTACCTGGGCCTCGATTCTGCTAAAGGCATACCACTGTCCTGCCACTGACACTCTAAAAATGCCATTTAGGTATAATTGTAGAAGCATATTTGTGCATAACTATGCATTTTAATTTTTTTTGATTATTTTTTCGGACACCTATCTTAATTGGGTGCTTTTTTACAAAAGAAAAACAAATTTTGTAAAAAATTGTTGTGTTAAAGGGTTAAGCCATAACATTCAGCCCATTAGTTATCACAATAAATTATGAAAAAAAAATTTTTAAGTTAAACAGTTTTAAATTGTATTGTTATCAGAACTAAAGACTTCTGCCAAATATCAGACTAATCAGACAACGGAAAGGGGTTCAAATTTCATTTACTAGATTTGACCCAAACAAACAGGTCGAATTAAATGAAACAGTTCAAAAATGGCTAATGCCCGTAGTTATCTGGAAAATATGTAGTTAATACGAATATGGTTATAATGATACGTAGAAGTTATCATCATTGACCTAACAGCTATATTATATAAATAAGATTAAAAAAATACAAAAAGTATATAAAGAAGAGATAAGATCAGAAAGACTCATTGTTCAGGTTGCATTCGTTCACAATGAAGTTTTTACAGTTGGTATTGTTCCTGTTTCAGCTAGCTTTGCTCCATTCGGCTCAGGGTAAGTATACCTAAATCTATCTATACCATATTCATTCAACCATATCTATACCATCATCCCAAAGGTGGCGATCGCCCCCTGTGGGCACTGAAGCTTTTCAGGAAGCGCGGTAGCAGGGTTAAAGGCAAATGGGGTGCGTTATGAGTGTTATGACAATCAAGTTATCGGAGTTGGTACCATCACACTGCAGATTATTATTAAAAATATGCACAATTATTGTTTCTGAAACGCGGGCGCAAGTATTTGTAGCAATACCTACATTTGAATGAATAGACCCACACACAATCAGGCGTTTGTGTACCTCCTACATTTTGAAGGTGACCTTTAGTCTTATAAAATTCCAATAAATAATATCAATAAGGATTCTTATTTCCACCAAAAACGTGTAACAGTATAAAAATAGATTGTGGAGTTTACTACTAATCTCCTTAAAAGAAAAAATTTCCGCAAGCATAGATCGTTTCAAAAAGCAAACTATCTGTCTATTGGGCACTCTAAAATTAATGGACCTGCCAAACCTCATCAATCATTATTTCATCAAAAGATGAAATAATGATTGATGAATGCAAAGATTATCAGAATCAATATCGTTACTGCTGGATCTCCATTAGGAAAATTTACCTACGAAAGATGGAAGGCCCATATTATATTAATTTCACTCTTACCTACCCTCGTTAGTAGGGACAAGGGGAACAGCCCAGTTAAAAATGAGTTAGACCTCCCCAAGAAGTGCCTTCCTTATAGTTATGCTAATCATTTTGCTTGTATATGTAGATCAATACTCAGACAATACATTATTACCACCCTCACACAATTAGGTACTTCTATTATTTTATTTTCTTGCTGATCATATTTCATTACTCCATCCTTTTTATTATAGGCAAGACAAAATGCGATTTGGCGGACACAGTATGTACAACACAAGCAACAAATAGAGTTTATAAGTCCATTGTAGCTGGGACCCCAGGTGAAAGAGAACCCAGCGATCCACTACACCTAAATACGGCAATAATCAACGAACAGCCATCTCTCAAGATAACAATATCTAATGCTACACTATCAGGATTGATAAACTGTCAAGTTACACTATTAAAGTAAGTAACGAAGCTCAAATTATGGGTAGGCATATGGTGCCGCCAAGATCTACTCGGGCTAAGCTGACCTCATGTGCAAGTCGGTACACCTGTTGATTGACAGAGGCCTCTGGCGTACACTGTCCCCTCGCGGTTGGAGGGACAGACGGCAATCGCTCCCGTAAAAGTAAAGTACACAAATGTATGGAGGATTGAGAGAGCGGGCTCCGGGCTACAGTGATCTTTGGACGCAACCAGGATGGGCGCTCGGATGATGAGATATACTTTTCTTCCTGACGTATATAGTTATTTTATCAATTTGTATCAGCACTGTCTTACCTATGTTCGGTTCTCTTTCTCCGTAAGTAGCGGCACTGTCGAGAAACCAATTACGATACCACGATGGCAACATCGACACAAGAGAAGAAGAATCACCGTCTTAGCGCTAATCCCGGTTGCATCCGAGGCTTTCACCTCGGAGCCCGAGGCCCACTTTCAATTTTGTTTGCCTTATTTTGCCTATTACGCGAGAAACTGCCGTTTGACCTTCAAATCCCTTGAAGAAAGCCTAGAACATTTTGAGGTTGGCTTAAGCCCCGGAGACGTAGGTAACTAGGATCCGTACGCCATTTTTTTTACCTCCGTAACAAAATAGTTGAAGTTTTATATTAATGAACTGTTAGTTTTACACATTTTCATTTTTTTATAGAGTGGATGAAAATTTTGACTACGAATTTGATTTACTATGTCCCCAATTGTTCCTTGTTAATAATTACGATGTCAAAGGAGTTTTAAGTGAACTAGAAATTGAAGGGGCTGGTGTAGTTACAGTTACTTTGAGTAAGTATTTTAATTTGAAATATGTTCTAATAAGACCAGAATCTTAAACTACTATATAGTATTAACGTTAATCCTTCGAACTAAGCTAAATTGCTTGCATTACCTGCTCATATATAAAGACCGGGGTTCAAATCCTTGGCCACTTGGCCTACAAGCTAAGCGTCAGATCTCGATTATCTTTAATATCATTTTAAATTTTGTGTTTTTTTATCAGGCCCTAAAGCTTGCAAGCTAATAAAAGATACATTTGTTTGTTTAAGATGAATACATAATCAATTACAAGGGAAAATACGAAAAATATACTTCCGAAAGTGATCAAAAAGTACATTTCTCGCGCACAACAGAGCACGTGGAATTTCAATCAAAAGGAAAATCGATTTTCGAATTTCAAGGCCCACTAAACAGTGAGCAGGCAAAATGTAAGTTTTTCTTCAACCGACTGATGAGTCTAGCATTATTAATGGTAATAGAATGTAAAAAAATGATATAAGAATTACTTAAAATAATTTTTATTTTGCAGCTGATTTGGCTAAAGCCTATATCAATGAACACTCGGATGCAATGGAAAAATTATTAAGGTCTCCGTTTTTGGAGACCTACATGATAATATTTATTAAAAAAGTGAACGATTACTACTTAACTACTCCTATTGAAGACATACTTGTTGCGGCTTGATGACAGCTAAAATAAATATAGATATAGATAAACATAGAATAAACAAAGCCTAGCATTAAATGAATCCAAAAAATAAATATCACAGCTTTTCTTTCTTTTTCTTTATTGTTTCCTTCATATCCAAAGCAGAAATCAAAAGCCGCCCCACAGTGCAGGAGCATGCAAGATTGCGTGGACCGGCCCAGTCGAGGCGGCTGAGATCATAGAAGGATCTTTGTCACCTTAAATACTGCAAGATTCCGTAAAAAACATACGGGGCACACCTAGTCGATTTTTAAGAGTACCGGAATATTTACCTCTACATTCCTTTCCTACTATATTATAGTTCGAAAATCTTCTACGGGATACTTCTTCTATAGCATACATATTCTAACTAGTACCTAACATAAAACTAGCTCTATCACTGTCCTATATAGAGCAACTTCAGATAGTTGAGATAGTGTGTGGGGAAAAGTCGAAGACTTATCTAATCCATCTGGAACAGTTATAGCAGAGAATCAGGCTATAAATTACGACGAGGAAACGGCGAACTTTGGCGCTCACATCCAATTGAAAGCTGACCTAATTCTTTGTAGTTACGTTAAAAATAACACAACTATACGTCTTGGTACGATTTTCTACTTACTTTCGTCATGCATTCGCGGATATGATACACAATATGGTATAGCCTGCATAGGTACTACTAGTTAACAAATAGGTATAGCCAAAGTACTATTAGGTATTCTGTGGTATAGCTTTACACACTTAAAATTCTTGTTGAAAACTTAAAAAAAAGTGTTGTAATCGCGCGTTTTAAGCAGGTTCGTAGGTCCATCACGAGTAATGTTTATTTGTACTTAGGTAGAAAACTTGCAAGTGTTTGATTAGAGATACCTAACATATCACACTAATACGAGTAGGTATATCATGTAAACACATTATCCGTTTGTATACAGTGCGTGGTAATTGTTATGGCTTTAGCCCTTTAGTCCCTTTTAGCCCTTAAAACAATTTGCACTTAAATAAGCCGCCCGTTTAAACTTTTAAATCTAAATCCAAAAGGATTATGCAAATAAGACCCTTCCAACAAAAATAAATGTCCACAGAGAGGATCAATATTAATTTATTATTAACTAGCAATCCGCCCGGGCTCCGCACGAGAAAATTTCTTACTTTGCCTTCTCAAGAACTACAGTTTGTGATGCGGTTTTTTTTTTCAGATCAGAAGATCAGACTTAAAATCTACCGTATATTTGATTGCAATAGGTTAAGAAGACCCGGAGATATGACCAAAAAACGATAAACGACCTCCGCGCGTTAGCTATTTCAGGTATAACATTTATAGGTCTAACTAAACACTATAGATACAGTACTTTCAAAGAAAATTACTTCTACAAGTATGTTCAAAGCATATCTTTGAGACCGTTTTGAAACACTTTGGATGTTAATGAAAACTTGAGCTTGTATAATAAGGGTCAGGTCAGGCTCATAATGTTCAGCCGCGCAGCTAATCAAGTCTGGCGTTGTTTGAACACTTCGCAATTTGTTTTATAATGCTGGCGGGGTGTATAAATGGCGCCCTACCAGCATCTAAATGCTAAAGAGTGGAATGCCTTGCCGAGTCTGTATTTCCTCAAAGCTACAACCTGGGAGTCTTCAAGTCTAGAGTGAATAGGTTACTTCTAGGCAAGCGTGCTCCACCGTCGACCACATCATCACTTACCAACAGGTGAGATTGTGGTCAAACGCGAGCCTATTACCAATAAAAAAAATCTTCAGAGACAAGGCCAATCTCATCTGCAAGCTGTTACACCTGCTAATTGACCCCAGAAATAATAATAGGTATAGAAGTGCGATACGTGTTAAAAGCGCGAGGCGCCCTTGCGTCTAAACCAAGCGATGTTATTTTAATTTTTAGTCTAATGTAAACATCCATTAATGGGTAGTACTAGATCCCGTACAGATACCGCACCTTTCAAGATTCCCGTCCGTCAGATATGTCTATGTATGCATCGCTTTAACACATACATAGACATATCAACGTAAGTGTATTTCTATTTAACTTTTGTTGCAGTTGTAAGTGGCGACATCGTATCTGGTAGAAACCGCCAGAGATATTTTTTATTCTCTTATTCTCTTCTGTGTTATTAACGGTCGAGGTTCTGGTGTAAAGTGTCCTCTCGTGGTTGGAAGATCAAAGAGCATTCACTCCCATAAAAGTCAAAACAAACAATAACCTTCTTTTATTGCTTTGTTTTGACTTGCAAGAGCAGGAGATTGGATGCAGGGCTCCGGAGTGCGAGCTTTGGATGTGGATTGGGATTGGTGATTGTGTGAATAATAATGTTGACGGAGATGAAATCTATCTCTTTGAAATGTTTATACATCAGGATAAACAAACTAGTAAAATAAAAAGTTATATTGCGCTCGGAAGATTCAATTGTGTCGTAAAACTTCAATATTTCGACGAAATATCACGAGAGAAAACATTTTATGTATTTTCTCTTTATACTCGTACTACGATAGAACCTGAGCAAATATTTTCGCTCAACGTTTTTTCAATTTTATCAATAAATGAATTAAAAAAAAGCAAAAACCAAAAAGGACACGAATAGGTAGGTACTATTTTTAATTTGAACCAATAGTTCTTGAGATTATCGCAGGTTTATTAGTGCCTCGGAGAACACGTTAAGCCGTCGGTCCCGGTTACCATAAAAACATCTATGGCAGTCGTTACGGGTAGTTGGAGCCCACAAAAGTCCAACCAGTCCAACTTGGAACTTCGATATCGCCATTGGTCATAATGACCATTGGTTGTGGAGGTCAGATGGCAGTCGCTCCACGGAAAATATCGAAGTTCAGCCGCATCACAGTTAGACTGGAAAGCCGACCCCAACTGTGTTGGGAAAGAAGGTTCAGAGAATGATGAGTTCTTGAGATTAGCGCGTTCAAACTAAAAAACTCCAGCCTTATAACATTAAGTATAAATTCAGAGTACGAATAGGCTAGCTCAATCGGAGGGTACATGGAATCTCACTCTACCTACAATATCGACTTTCAAGTAACAATATGCTGCATTCATATATTTTGTGAGACTACTGAAGTATATTTCCTTTCCACCTACTGTTTTCAATTTACCCTCTGCAACACGCAAATAACAGTTTTGGTATTATGTAAGCGTATATAGGTCACTATAACTGTTTATCATCGTTTGTGCGTGCTTTTTTAATGTGAAACATAACTTTTAATGCGGTGTGTCAGCTCTGGTAACTTTGCGAATTTCATTCCACTCGGCTTTACGATTTCCTCTTTCCCCTTTATTTCCACATAGCGTATGCAGTATTTTTAATTTCGATATAAAGTAATATGCTACTTTAGTAGTATGAAGTCTGATTTTAGAAAGCAATAAGAAGCGAGGCGTTAAAATGCATTATGTCAACTATGGACCCCTATTATTATACCTACGGCACGATATGATGGCCGGTTTGACATATTACAATAGTGATGGAAATGTCAATTTACTCTCGATAAAAATATAATCAAATCAAATAAGTTTTTATTGCAAGCAGTACTTACCTAGGTACCTGATTCAAAAACTTTAGTAAAAAAATATAAATTTTTACCTACTTAATACATATGAACGAACTGAATATTGGAATTAGGAATGAAAATGAGTATATATTAATCCAGCTTCCTTCAGTGATTGCACTAGCTTTTTTCTTGTTGGATACTCCTTCCGTAAATAGTAGCTACACACATGTCTTCGACTGGTTTTGCTCGCTTTTTTCTGTGTGTGTGAAGTTTATTTTCTTCTGTGCCAGTCTCGCCAGATTTTTCTTTAGTTATCTATTCGTCTAACAGTTATATGTAAAATTGACCTTCCATTTTGAGATTCACGATCGAAATGTTACGAAGGCGTACCTATAACGAACACACGTGCCTGACTGTTTAGAACTCAGCTCTGCGTATGTTCGGCCATATCGACGAAATCCACAACAAAAGGCGTAAAGAGAGTAAGTTGAGGGCTACCATTATAATTATCACTGTTAGTGTATGTAATGGGGACCCCTTCCTGAGACTTTACCATCAGGCGAGATTTACCATTTAGCTTACCATCAGGCGAGGAGGTCTAAACTATATCGCAATCGCACTGCACTCCTAGTTTGTACTTTTCGAAGCAACGTCAAGTCGAAAATGCTTTGTTTTGACGTAAGTTTGCCGGAGGTATTATTGGGCTTGCCAGTGGTCCTAGTGTCGATTATATAGATTTTATTTAAAGAAATTGAATTTCGAAAAACAAATACCGAGTTGTGTGAAATAAGTACACCAATAGGTAATTATAATCTTATAAAAATAAAAAATAAATGATCGTGGGACACTAATATACATTATATAATTCAGAAATCAATGTAATAAATAAATATTGTGTCCTAAAATTATACCTACATTCGATAAAATTTTATGACTTAATGTACGTCACTATTGACAATAAAGAACAGCAATTTGCTCTTTCAAAATGTCACAATAATTAATACGAAACTTCATGAGCGGACAAACGTCAAACCGGCCATTATATCGTGCCGTAGGTATAGGTATAATAAGAATTAATAACGGAATATTTACCATGCTTAACTATTCATTTGTTTTTTCGAAATATCGGCAAATCGAAAAAATAAATACAAATTGCAAATATCCTATCAATTACTTACAGAATAACATTTTAGAATTTCTAGCATCTGAAAAGATGGCCTCTTGTATTTCTCTTTAGCTTTCCATCGGGCGGTGTAAAATAGGTCACTGTGACAAAATAGACAAACGACCATGTTTGGGATGGCCACTAAAGGGCCATAATAATAACAATAAATGGCAAACGACTATTACACTACACACCCACACCTATGTTATGACCTTAATTACCAGCCCCAACGCTCACTAATAAGTTTACTTTAAAAAGAATGTATTTATTTTAGTTCGGGGACGTTCGGGAAAAAATGTTGTTATATGAACGAATTTTCCGTAGCAGCACGGATTTTACTCAGAACAGCATTTTTTCTGATAAAGTCAAAATTTTCCCCAGTGGGAGCGAAGTTGGTGGAGGATGATGGGAATTACCCATCCCGTGTGGCTGTAATATTCACATCTAACCTATACCTACCACATCTAACCTACACTTTTAGGAACATACAGGTGTGGAAATATTAATACCTACCCTCAGATCATTTGATTGATCCTTTGGATAGTGCCTGCAAAGCAATGAAACGCTGTGGTGGTCAAGATATGAAAGTAGGGTTGGACATCCAGTACCGCAGCAGAAATTGTTTCACAAATGGTCCTTTCGTAGCCTTTGTGTGGGACGACGCAATGACACCGAAAGAACTCCATATAGCAAACGCTAGGGAAAACCACAGATAGTTGTTCATTCCACAGCCTAAGCATACTGTTGTTAAAATTATGTAAATATTCCTAACAACATGCTTATTCGGCAGCATAGACACTGCAATATAATTTTACTATCCTCATGAAAATGGTAACGAGGTAATTAAGTTCTAACAATAAAGATCTTCAATGTTTTATTTATAGCTTGTAGTGTAAATACTTCCTAACTAAACTTTTACAAACAAAGGCAATATTCATAGACCAAGCCTGCTTACCTAAAACACGGTAAATTCATATTAAAAATATACAAAATAATATAAAATTTATGTTAGACAAACCTATTTATCATCACTGATAAGATCCACTCAATACACGAACACTACACTAGCAACTTTAGCTAAACATGACACAAAACACTTCGACGAAAACTCTTATTTATTGCAAGTATTTTCTTTTTCAAAACCCCGACGGTACAAACGTCACACCGCGGCGAATGCCGCAGGAAACTGAAATCTGCAAAGCAATAAAGCTTTCACTGTAAGAATGTTGCCAACTTTGACGCTTTATTCGGAAAAGCGGGCAAACATAAGTTTTTGTAATTGTGGGGACCCGGGAATACTAGTAAATTAGTTTCTGTTTAATTGCTGATATAAAATTTTATGAAGCATTCAGAGGAATGTGAAATATATTAATTATTTCAGCATGTAACAACACTAACACTAACTATAAAATGTAGTTATTTTCAAATATTATGGAATATGCTTAGCACACGCGACGTAATAAATGAGTTATTATTCATGATAAAGTAAACAAGGTGTTGAGCTGTACATACGGATACTGGTAAAAAATTTGCGCTGTTTAACATATCATACTTAGCGTTTTATTTAGCGAATCTCAAAAGAACAATAACTTATAATCTCCATACTGTAAAAAAGCGTTCAAAAATTCTTGTCATGAAAGCTAGAAGTAAATATTTAACATGGAAATGATGGAAGTTTCAACCTAATACTGGCAACCCCTTTTTACTTATGCACTATTGCAATATTTAAGTCGTTAGCCGGTAATGTGTGAGCGTTTACATAGCAAATAGTTTGAGGTCAATGCAGTATTTTAGTAGTTACACGCGTTTTGTGTATTTGATGTTTTACTGATCGTTTCCAGCGACTCCACCTGCGTGATATACTGAGCCTGTTATGGCTACTACCCACCGGAACCTATTCCAGACTGTAATCTATCTCTGTGATATATTTTATCTAGATCCGGTCAGTCATTTGGGTGTGATTGGAGTTATAAATATCCAACTATTCAAACTTGCCTCAATAGAACCTATCTAATCTTAACAAGATTAGACACAGCAAATCAACACGCAACGAGATACATTAGAGCTTATTGAAAGTTTAATCAATTCGCATTACCTAGTTGTAATTAAATATTAATCAAAGAAATATGATTACATACAAATTACCACGTAAATAGGTTTCTAGAAAGATGTTCCACATAATGGTAAACATTTGAAAAAAAAATCTGCTAAACAACTGCTACACTCACATAGGTACATACATTACTGACCCCTATCGGATTCGCACAAAAAAATTTCGTAAGCTATCAGCTTACTGACACTGCAATCGGTTTTAGGATTTTGGGTGATCCCAAAATCCTAAAACCGATTGCAGTGTCACCTATTGTATCCGATATTGTATTATGCCTCCAATCTTAGCAAGTAATAAGTTGTCAATGTTTTAACGATTCGGATTAAAGATACGACAACACTTAAAATAAGGAGAAACACATTCGGATTATATATAAACAAATTGCAGCTAAAATGAGCGACTAATATTTCTGAAATGCATCACTCCTCCGTATTGCGTCAGAGGGAACTCTTTCTTATAAAAGTCAAGTTATTAATAGACGCGCGGACCGACATAATTATACACAGAAACCAGTGTTCGCTAGAGATTTATGTTGAGATAAAACCCTCCCTAAGCGTGTAATTGTAGCTTTACTTGTTTTCTTAAGACCATCGCTTGATATTTTTAAGTCAGTATTGTTAAAGCAGTGAAGTTAAATCTCTAGTGGAATTAGGTTTTTACAATGTCGACAGCGCGAGTGTGTCGCTCCTGGTGTTGCACACGTGCATAGGCCACGGTGACCACTTCCCATCAGGTAGGCCATGTGCTTGTCATTGTCTGCCACCTAAGTGGTACAAAAAAAACCTGTCGATTAGAAGACCGATTGCGAAGGTCACTTCCCTATAAATCTATTTATTGATATCGTAGAAAAATCATCAAAAATATCGTAGTTAAATAGGCAAAATGATGTTAAACGTTTATACAAGCTCCTGTGGAATACGGATCGCGCTTTTGCGACCCACAGAATCTATTCACAGGATAAAAAGTAGACATGTGCTATTTTAGGTTATAATGTATGCATGTGCCAAACTTCATCCAGATCCATTGGGCCGTTTTGACTTGATTGAGTAAAAACATCTATTCATCAATCCTATCACATTTTACAAAAGTAGGCAGTAAGATTTAAGGGCAGAAATGGAGATGCATTGATTGACTAGATTATATACTATACCTACGGAGAGAAATAATGATGCACTGATTGATATAAACTTGCGAAATACTTATTGATTGACAATGTTAGTAATGTATTGACAGGCAATCTTATCTGTTTGGTTAGTTATAAGTAGGTAGATACTGATGACTCATAATAACTGAAAGTCTTTCGAGGGCTGCCAAAACTAACAATAAATTATACTATCGTCAATATTCTGTTTGTCTGAAACTTTTGTCTTCTATCTATGGCAATGTACCGAGACTTTGAGTACAATAAAATATTTACGAAATTTTTTCGGTATATTTTCGCAATCAACAAAGATCTGAAAATTGTTTCATTAGAAAACTGCCATCAAAGTTTTTAATTATGAGTTGAGATATGTAATAGGAAAATACCTAATTCCGACAGGCTGAAATCACGATGGAGTAAGTTTTAATTTTCCAAGAGATATTTTAACATCCAAGAGGCGTGGAAACTCAAATAAATCTTGAACAATGAGGGAGGGTAGATATATAGATACTACTTATGTAGGTACCTATTCGAGATGTTGGCAAGATGGCGTATACTTTCTTGCCAATTTCGTGTTATATGTGGTCTTTTTCTAAAAGCTGGTGACTAATTTACCTAGTCCTATATGCATATTTTCATAAAATTATGATTTTTCGTCTACAAAGTTTTTTTTTTCTAAGAAAGAAAGGTCTTCAGTTCAAAGTTAGTCCCAGTTGCAAACAAAGCTTGCAAGCGCGGTTGTGTTATGATTGCTTTTCCAGTTTTAGTTTTAGTTATGCGACTGTCTCGTTTCCCTAAATAAAAATACATCATCTAGGTACGCAAATATACCTAATATTTAAGATGTGGGATGTATTTGCGCTTAATTTGTAAAATTAATAGAATGACCGCTGAATAAGGTCAGTTGGCACATAGAAATATCTCGCTGCGTATATAAGACTCTTTTTTGCTGCTAAACAAGCAAATTATGTCTGATAGGGGTTAGTTACGTAAACTCCTGTTTCATGGTGCTTATTTTCTTGTTTTCACATTTCCATAGTTAATTATGGGCAGTCTAGATTCTTTGTAATAAATTAATCTAGGTTTTGGCAAGTAATCGATTTTACTTACTATAGATAGAACTGGTAGATACGTTAATGTAGAGAAGTGTCCCGACATTAACGTCATTTTTCATTTTCGGTAATTCTATCACGTATGTACAATATTCTCCCAATAATGTGGTTAGCACAGTGTAGAATATCAATACGTGGATCAAGGCCCTACAGTAGGTATCGTTGCTCATCTAAACTAACAGAGGCTGAATTTGGTAAGTTTGTTTAAGTATATGTTTGGGGTAATTTTTCAATTATTGATATCTGTTGCAAGCGGCAAATTGTGTTCCTGTTTAAGCTTCCCATGAGAACAATTCCAGGGATAAAAAGTCAATATCTACACAAACTTTCACATTTATAATATTAGTAGTCACGTTTGGCCACTATCTCACCTGGATAAATGACGAAGTGGTCTACGATGACCACATCGTCACTTACCACTTAACATTGGGTTCGGACTCGTGGTTACCCCGTTTTGTCACCCCAGGGTAACCACATACTTAATGAATGTGTAGCCGAAACGTTTCGTGTGTATATAGATACATTTCCCATTGGGATAGGCAGAGACAACGTTTCGTGTGTATGAGAGGAATATCCACTTCGTATTATATTGTCTCGGTTGATCTTCGGAAATAGGTACTGCACTTATTGGAAAAATTTCACCATTTGAAAGGTGTTTTATCCCCGATGAAATAGGCTTATATTATGTTATAAAAAACTAATAAAAACCAAAGCGAAGTAAGGGCGGATTGCTAGTAAGTAATATTTCAGGCGACTCCTCATTATGGACGGAAGCCAAATCAACTTGTCCGATAACTACATTATTAAATAGATTGTTTCTGAATCATATTCCGTTGGCTGAGATCAAGTCTGCAAACATTGGCGGATTCTTATATTATTAGTCATTAAGATCCTATTAGATAAGAATATAGAGGAGCCAAAGAAACTTATGCGATATTAATCCTATCCTACTAATATTATAAAAGCGAAAGTTTGTAAGAATGTAGGGATGGAAATCTGGATGCATATTTGTTGATCTATTACGCAAAAACAGCCGAATGGCTCTGGCTGAAATTTAGTACAGAGACGGATAATTATAGTCTGGAATAACACATATTATGCTAGTTTTTAACCCGGGAATCGGTTTCCGTGGGTAGCGGTAGCGAGAACAGAATTTCAAAATGTTGAATATAAGATAGCACTCCCTTCCTTCGGCTTATAACACGTTATGGTAGGTCAACGTTTCTAAAAACGCACGTAGTAAGCGCTAATACCAATTATGTGTCCTCAATAAGTTTACTTACTTACCCCTCTATTGCTCACACGCGCAGAATCGGTAAGTAAACAGGGTAGGTAACAAATTGTTTACCAAATAGAAAAAATGGTCCGAGCGTATAATAAGGTTTCTAATAAGGGACCGTGAAATTGAATATTTATGTAAATACAAAATTGAGGAAACCGTTCTGTTTGTAAAGCTATTTGATAAGCTTTTTGAAGTATTTACACTAACTATTTTTATAGTCACGCAATGAGATTGTATCGGTATGAACAAATATTAAACAAATTAAGTGGGTAGATTATAGTTTGTTTCATTTTTATAGATATAGGTAAGTAGGTATATACCTAACTAATATTTCAAACGGGAAACTTTTTAAATATGGATGAATAGATATACGTATGTTTGCAACTCTTTTACGCAAAAAAAGCTTAACGGAATGGGCTGAAATTTGGTACAGGGATGGATTAGTCTGGCATGACACATAGCAGCGATGGTGCATTATGAACTGATCGATTTGGTACAAACGTAAAAAAAAGTTGTACCTACATAATATGCGAAGACTTGTATTGATGTTTGAAAACTTGGATTCCTGAGAAAGTTGAAATCTTGCGAACAGAGGATGGATTTTACAACTAATTTGCCATGCCTTGGATATTTGGCTACATGTAGCTCAATGGGATGCCAAAAATATAACGATTCCTTTACATTAGCATCCTGTTAACTCATACGACAGTACAGACGATACCAAAATAGCATTTTTTTAGGAGTCAACGACATTGCTGTAACAAGTTCTTACCACGCAACAGTCCCATGAGTCACTAATCGTGGGTTTGAGACTTTACATGCCTATGCTGTATTGTCAATCAATTAATCAATCAATTAGCCTGTCGACGTCCACTGTTTACAATTAACTTGGCTTTTACCCCAACACAGAGGCAAGATTGCGCCAGAGCTCATTCCTCAATCAGTAGGTTTACCGGCTTGCAGGTGAAGTTATATCCTTTTCAGTTAGTTTAATTAAAACCTTGTTCAGAATGTAAAAAAAAAAACATTTTTCTGAAATACGAATCAAAACTGTTTCAACCAAACACAAGATAATAGCAGACCGACATACAGGTTAAAGTGAACCACCTTTTAAAATCGGTTAAAAAAGAAAGTACATCTGCCCTCAATATTACTGAAAACAATGATGGGTACAGAACATATATTATATTCAACATTTTGAACAACTATTACACTACCATTCGGCCAATATTACTCATACATCTTTGTACCGTATTGATAGGTAATGTCTTCCTGATTTTAACTATATACTAAGCCCACTGTTGCCGGGCGAACAAATACCAGATTAAATCAAGATACGTCTCTATTACTAGAGTAAATGTCAAAGCACAACACTACACTACGGGCATAAATCTAACAATAATTAGTGACCTATAAATTACTATTACAAAGCCGTCCCCACAGCCAAATCGCCACATTAAACTAATTGTCTGGGTAAAGATTTATTTATAGTTATGTAATACCATTTGGTTATAATTTCAATATTTTTTTTAAAACAAAAAAAAATATTTTTTCATGTTTCTTACAAATTTTTGATTAACATTTTGTGACAAATAATAATAAAATGAGTGTCAAACACTTACCACATGCGTCAAACGCACAAAAAAATCCTTATTGCTCGAATCAACGCTGCACGCACTGATCACACATATTTCACTGTTCACAAACACTTAGATATAGATTCCAGATACACACGTTTATTTAAAAAAAACTACCCTACCAATCACGTGGCCTTTCCAGTCGGAGTCGGGATTAGATTTTCGAAATTCGGATTTCAAAATCCAATTTTTTTTTCAAGCGACCGGGCTGCTCGAGCGCCGGACTATTTGAATTTAGAACAGACCGAGAACGCGCGTGCGTACCGGTACTGCGCTATTTATATTTTTGCTGGGCTATATACAATCCAGTTTATCTTGAACTGCCGATCTTGAATTATACAATTTATAATAAGGTGGTTCTATACCTAGCCGCAGCTCAGTGTAGTTTAGACGGTTCTCTTATTTTGAATGAGAAACACTTGATCGAACCCGGGCGTTTAGAGAGTTTTAACACTAAAACAAAATTAAAAGTCATTGGCCTAAGAATACGAATGAAATTAAAAGTTAGTGCATGCTTTTTGAATATTTTGTAAGCCTAATTATGTAACGATTTGTATGCTTAATAAACATAAGAAGCAGGACTGGAATTTTTACTCAAATATTTACATACTACGCCACGTGAAGATTCTACATAACAGATTGTTTAGAGAAATGTCTACTTAGATATAGACTACATTGAAATATTACTGAATGAATAAAGGAAAATGTGGCACGAAAATCAATAATTTGCCCACAAAATTTTCCTAGTAGTTTTTAGGTTAAAGTACCTACTTAGGTACTTTTTCATGGTTCAATTAAAGAACAAGTTATTATTATGAAGCAGGTAAATATCATGTTGTGTTCATCGGCTCCCTGCTGTTACTGTTTATTTGTATGTATTATGAAATTTTGAACCACTTAGTATGCTAATTGCTAACTTTGCCCAAAAATTTAAACCGAAAATGTAAACTTCCAGGACGAGATTTGAACCTGTAAGTAGTAATTTTCTAAAAAGAATGCACTGACCAAATGATTTCTATCTAGTACATACATTTTGCAAAATATAATATTGCACGAGAATGTTAACAATAATTAAGGTACTACCCGTTCGCGCTAAGTTTGCCGCTGTCAAATGACGTCAGTATAGCGTTTTCTCACTGGAACTAGAACAGAGTGAGTGAGACAACGTTCAACGCGTGACAGTTGACAGCGGCAAACTTAGCGCGAACGGGTAGTAACATCTTTGGATGATGCAGTTATCAACGATAGACACCAAAATAAAACAACTCCAAGGAGAATTGAAATAAATATTTAATTGTAACAACAGCCGATAATGCAAGACGTAGTACAAGTGGAATATCCGATATAATATATTTACAATTTACTTGATATTATTACAATATATCGATATTTAGGCACGACACGTTACACAAGAGAAAAAGTAAAATTATACCTCCATAAATTATTATTATAACCTCCATTTCAAATCACTATAAAATAATAGCGAAACTTTGCCTCCAAAACGATTATATGCTTCTATCTGAATAGAAATAGTAAGAGATTACTGATCAACCGGTAGAAACTAAATAAATTATAAAAAAATATTTTTAAGTTAAACAGTTTTAAATTGTATTGTCATCAGAACTAAAGACTTCTGCCTAATATCAGACAAATCAGACGACTGAAAGGGGTTCAAATTTCAATTATTTGATTTGACCCAAACAAACAGGTCGAGTTAAATAAAACTATTTAATAAAAAACTTGAGACTTTACCTTTAGCTTACCATCAGGCGAAGTGAAGTCATGTTGACGTAAGACTCGTAAAAAAATACTGCCACAAATAAACCTTGCAATTAATTTTTAAGTGCGCAAAGTTGTGTCTGTAATCGCAAAAGAACACTGAATCATTTCGATGTATGTTAATCTCTTTGCCACAGACATTTATTTCTTTGTAATAAAGGCTATCACAGTATATAAGGTCATCATAGATTGCAGCAACCTTCAAACTTTTTTTTTAAATATACAGTTTGATGAGACTAATTTATGACCAATGATATTTTTGCCTCATGCATCTGAAAATTTGTAAGCTCGAATTGAGCTTCTAGACTTCTTTTTTTACTACAAGATAGTGATTATCACTACGGTAGTTATGAAATAAACAAAAAAGGAGGGTAGAAGAGAACATGCAAAAGGAAAGGAAGAAAGGCTTTCAATACTTTCTCACAAACAGTACGGCATGCAAAATACTGTTATTTAAAGTCGGCATGATATTTTTAATTTATCTTTATTATTTCTCCTCACGTGAGAAAACCTTAGTTCTACCAATTACATAACCTTTTGAAGACAAAGTTTAGCTGTGTATTCTTTGCCTCTTAGTTATAATAAAATAAAAGAAACAACACTTTCATGTGTGAATATAACAATAAACTGACCCCATAAGGTTACCATACATAAGTAACGATACAACTGTAACTGAGTTTAAATATATTACCCTAAAAACTTCAAGAACAAGAATGACAGTGATATAGTATAACTAGTGGGGGCCATCTATATATTACGCCACACTTAGTTAAAAATTTTGAAATTATTTGGTAGTTAAAAATGTGAAAATCATAAAGCATTAAAATGCGAAACCTTTACTGTACTGAACACTTATAAATGTTAACAACTCTGTATTTCTATAACAATAAAGACTTCATTGTTTTGTTGGCGAGTTTATACACGCTGTACCAGTGTAGTCATCACATCATCATAGTATGTTGGTCGCCTGTGTGGCCTTCGAATGATATCGTAACTAAATCTGTAGTTTTAACTTAATCATTTAGATAGATGCAAAATTGCAAAATCTGTGACACTACACATTATACTCGTATAGTTTTCACAAATGTGACTTAAGACAAGATTTGTGTGACGTGATTTATGGAAGGCCCCTAACAAACGATAACCTTTTAATAATCTAGTATGTTGCCATTTGCCTCTTAATGCTATGTTTGGCATAAGGCTAAGGGTCTCGTTACTGTCTTACACGTTAAAAATGATGCGGGTGACAGTAAGACCCTTAAGCCTAAAGGTGAGGACTTACTGGTATATTCGTACGTGTAAAATTGGTATAGTTATTTTTATTACAAGCAGTACTGAATATTCGTACATGAAATAATTTTTCAGGGCCTCGATTCTGTTAAAACAAGCCACCGTCATGCTACTTCAAAAAAATACCATTTAATTTTGGACTTTACTGATTATATTTTGTAGAGCGAATGAAAAACTTTATTGAATTCTTTTCATTCGATTTTAAACTTCGATTGTATAACGGTAAAGTCTACAATTAAATAGCATTTGTAGAATGGCAACACAATTATTATGTCATCGTCCAAATATTTTAAGTATTTTTATTGTGATGTTGTTTCTTTATCCAATAAAGAACAAAAAAAACAGTAGTTTGCCTTTAACAAAATCGAGGTCCAGTTCTTCGTACAATGATTCAATTGATACGAGTACAAAACTCACTATGTTACACTGGTACTGTATCAATAACGTTACACAAGAATACACCCAGTGAGTCCTCGCCTCGAAATCAGAGAATTCGCACTCTTTACAAATTTCAAACAATTAATAAATAGCAATGAACACTCTGGGACTCCTAGCGACGTACAAAACCCATTATTATTCTAAGGTTAACAGTTATACTAAAACTATATTTAATCACAGAGGGACAAAATGTTAGACATTCAAGTTGAGAGGATCTGAGGTGAGTGATATGATTTGGATGGATGATATAAGATATATATTACTAAGTATAACGCATTGGTCAATGTATAAAATGACCATGAAAATGTTGAACATATAAAACTGAACATGCAAGATTCAATAAAGTGTGTATGGACTAGCGTTACAAGGCATAATGTAACATGTCTCTTACAATCCCGGGTTCTTTAACCGAGTTTTAGATCTCCATTCTAGGGGCATCCGCTAGAAATTGTGACCACTACTTTTTGGACTCCGCCTCAGCTTACCATCAGGCGGGCTGCAGTCAATTCGGCGGACTAAATAAATAAAAAAAGCATGTTACAACGAGCATTCGTACAGTCAGTACCTGCGGAGAAATATGCGAGCAACAAGCGTCTCGTACATGGATTTGCGGTACATCGCTGAATATTGGCTGCGAAAATTACACCCCGGAACACTAGTCGATACGTAGCTTTATGGAACATTAAAATATTTTGTTTTTATTAGCAGAGCCGGACTTAGTCATAAAAGAAGAAAAATCGTTAGTAAGACGCCTGCGTCTAAAGCTAGTGATATTTTTGCAGATAGTAGTGTAGAGTATATATTTTTTAGAGAGCTCGTGAGCAAACGTTTGTATTTACATTTAGGAACTCAATTGATCTTGAGCTCTATGAAGCTCAACACAAGGTTTAGTCTTGCTGTGCACACATTTTATAAAAACAACGTTGGTATTATAAAATAGCATATACTTTGGTTCCCAAACCTGAGAGGATCTCGAAGCCGGAGCTGGCTCGGGTCAACCAGGGTGCGAGAGAAATTCCTTTTGGGCCACCTTATAACTCAGCGCTCGAAGATCAGAGATGACGTGCGTTTTTAGTCAGTGAAGTCCGATATAACCGGCGCTGGCAGCGGGGGTGGTATCCGTGGAGATTTGCACACGGAAAAAAAAGGAGTTGTTCAAATCCGGCACTGCCAATATAACCTCGCCTAAAATGGGTGTCGAAATATGGTGTTACAATACAACTAATACTATAATATATACTAATTTTAAAAATGTAGGTATACTATTTTATATCTATTACATTATATAAAAGTTTCAATAGTTTATAATATTATTGTGTCGGTCCTGCTAACCAATTTATAATATTTTACGATACTTAAATATTTTTAATTTATCAGAATTTCAGCAACATTTTACTTTGATCAATCATATATTAAAAAAGGAGTTATTTACAAATCAGCCGTTTGTTGATATTATATATTTTGTCTAATTAAAACGTTTAAATAAAGGTCGCGGAAATAGTGACACCTAACCGATATGGGAGGTTTTTGTTTACTCGGTTTTCTGGATATCGCTCTAACTAGCAACGGGCAAAGTGAGTGATTGTAATCTAAGATGACTAATGAAATCCTAAGACCGCAAGTCATAGGATTGTTTCGGAGCAGTGGATATGGTATGGCACCAGTCTACCCTCAGCCAACGTACTTACGAAATATAGTAACGTATAACATCGCGTCCACGACATCTGATAAATAAGAGCCGACACTGACTGCCTGCACGGCAAATAATTTTCAACTAAAATAGACCATATTATAATGACAATATAATTTAAATTTCAATGACAACCATACTGCTGGTTTTGTTTTTGTGATCGCTACGTTATTTAATTTTTTTTATAGACGATAGGTTTGCCTTCTATCTCACTTGAATCGCAAAGATAATAAGGTCTATCCTTCAGACCGTATCCCAAACATAAAAAGTTAGTCCTAGCGCTAAATTAGCCAAACTATTAACACCATATCAAACGGTACAAAAACCTTTAATAAATAAACACAAAATATTATATTTACTATCAACAAACGGCTGAACGATACAACTATTGAATTTCCTCGCAGATTTGACTCGCATCTTGCCCAGTATCCAATATAGCTTCGGCACTAGGTATTACAATAACATCTGTTACTTTAGCAATATCATAACCACTCTCCACTTCATTCTCTTGCAATTCTTCACTCACCTTCCTCTCCATATATTTCGCTATATTAATCTCTTCAACATGCTTGTTTAAATCTAACTCTAAATGTTTAGCTATGTCTACTCCCTCAGATATTTCTGATGAGCAAAATTCGCTTATTTCAGAACATATTCTTCTGACATTTTCGTCCAAGTTAGGTGTTAGTTCGTCATCGTTGTTAGTCGATGTTCTTACTAGCTTTTTGTTAAATTCGATAGTGGAATCATCGCCTAATGTGAACATGACTTTAGTTGGACTCAGGTGTTCGTCTGTGTCGTTCAGTCTGAGTATTTCTGAGTCTGAATTGTGTGATTTGAGACTGTGAGGCAAATCTGCTGTGTCGATTTGCGATAGCTTCATGTTGTATATGTTGGATTCACTGCCCATTACTGATGTTGTCGAGTCTTCTAGTGTGGGCAATTCCTGAGGATATATAAATTTGTTAGTAATAGTTTTATTGTATCGCCAATTCTAATAACTAAATTCTAAAACGCTAAATAAAAATTAAAGTGCTTTTTATCACGAATGAACATAATGTGATAATCAGGTATACATAAATCAACTGTATGATTTCTACTATACTACTATCTATTTAACTATTCACCATTACTTTGAATCTACAAAATAAGCAATGAACTTACTGTTAGAAAAAAATTAAAGCAAACAAAGAAAAGGCCTCCTACGTGGTATAAAAAGGACTTTTAAAAAAGGAACAAAACTTTTAAATAAAAATAAAAGGATTGGTTTTTAGGATCATCAACCAGATAAACAAAAAATAATAAGATGACTTCATCATTATATCAATAAGAAAAACAAAACAAATTGACAGAAACAACAAAACACAATATTCAATGTCTTCCAAATTGTAGAAAAAGTTATATAATTTGTTTGTTTTAGTACACATGCCTGTTAAAGTACCTTACAAATAAAAAAATCATTGAAACGCATGCCAAGGGCTTGACAATGGCCAAATGTTATTTGACCATGCAGATCGTATTGATGAGAAATTCTTTCTATTTTAAGAAAAAAACAATGAGCGTTTTATTCTGAGATTTTTGTTATTATTTTGATGGGTATTTTAGATGTCTTTATACACCGTTTTATTTTTATACGAGTATAGATACGCTTTCAATAGATATATTATTTAAATCGTATAATTTTTTTTAAATAGTTTTGAACGATGGCTTGGCAATAATCGACACAAATGTTAGTGAAAAAATAACGTATGCTAGCACAATACCTGGTCATCGTGATAACTTCCGACGCTGCGAGAATGCCTGTGCCTCTTCAGATTAACCCCGGACTGTCGAGCATGGCCATCCACGGAATCCTGGAGATAAGCAACATATTAGAGATACTACTGACCTAGCCCAGGTGAAATATTTTCGCGTCCTTATCATCCTCCTAGCAATTCCCAGTTGGGTCCAAAGTGTGGATTTTGAGGTCGGGGTCTGCTAATTGTTTTCAATATGTGAATAACGCTGTAGGTCACATAATTGAATAAATAAAAATAAATTTAGTATATCGGTTTTTCCAGGAGCGACTGCCGTCTGAGCTTCCATACCCGAGTGGATACCCATCGCCAAAACCTCATCCATTGTTTTGCAGGTGCACCGACTAGCAGATGAGGTTGGCTTGGGTCTCAAAGATGTTAGCAGGGCCCTGTACAATGTAGGTACACCATGTCATGTATCCGAAATTAGGTTCTAATAAACCGGAGGGTGTTAAGCCTTGACCCATCATAATTAAATATTAATTCCAAAAGCCACACCCAAGCAGAAGAACACACACAACACATAGGTACATCCACCAATAGGTTTCAGTTCTATGAAGTTAGTTCCTTGGAAGTTATAACAAACAGAAAAAGAAATTTTACAAATAACCTTTATTATGTAAACTTGGCTTCTTTTGAAAAAAAAGTTTAAGTATTTATGATTTATTTTATTGATCATCTGCCTACTTTATACTTTTATTCCTTTCAATAGGATAGCCAGTCTATATTGAGGAGCTTTGCCACTTAAGTAGATCCTTGGGTGGTGATGCCACTTGTATCCAGCGTCATCTAGCGCAATGAAGGTGAATTACTTCGAAATTTCTGCTTCTGCATTTTTTTTTATGTCGGTCACGTCAACATGACTTCACCTCGCCTGATGGTAAGCTGAGGCAAAGTCTCTAGAATGGGAGTCACCATTACAAACACCGATAGTGCCAAAATGGTGGCTCTCAGCTTGACGACCTCATCAAATGCTTTTTCACGGATAGGATTTTTTGGGATTTTTTTGTGTCGGAAGAACATTTCAACTAGTTCGTCCTCACTTTCAAATATCAGAGGTGACACTAAGACACTGCTAACTCCGTAATAATCATTTTAACTCCCCCCCCTCCTCCCCTATAACATAGATAGGGGGGAACCTTGGCGAGAAGCTAAATATACCAAAATATTTCTTTTACTTTTTTTTACTTCCTACTACAACATACCTTAAACCGGTTAAACTGTCGATATTTGCAACGTTCAGTTGCAACCAGACTTCTCAACGATTGAGTACGGGGACACTGACTGTCGACCAGCCAGCGGTAAGTGCCATACAACTTTGTAGTGTCCGACCTAGGAAATAAGAGGCATTTTAGTTTGACAACACATTAGCACAACTTACCTACGCACTCGATTGCAGAGACAAGCCCCCGTAGACAAGTGTCATAGCGTAAATCGCTAAGGATACGAATAGATTAGGTCGACCAATCACATACGATGCGCGCGCCGCGGCGGAGTCACGAGCTGAAGTGTGATTAGTCGACCTAATCTATTCGTTTCCTTAGCGATTTAGACTTTTGACACTTGTCTACGGGGCAAATAATGTTAGAGAAAGCGCAACGTAACAAAATAGTAGCACATATAAATAAACTTGAACAATACACAATAGTTAATATGCCAGCTTTGCTCTTTTAATTTTTCAATAAGAAAGTGGATTCTGCTTCTACATTAAAAGCTACATAAAAAGTGTGCTGAAATTCTGGATAGAATTGGTTACAATATACAGGGTTATTTGTAATTAACTTCCCTACCACATGCAGGGAATTTCAATGCAGACTGCATTTAGAAACAAAAACGGAGTCTACGGCTAAGACCCAGGCCGATAAACTCCACGATAAAAAATATTAGTCATTTACACTAAGACGAAGTAATACCAATATTAATAGGAAAAGGAAAATTCCTCCACCTATAAAATCACAGTAAGTGTTAAATAACAACCGAAAGGGAAGCTGGGCCTCGATTCTGTTAAACCAAGCCACTGTCATACCACTGACACTTCAAAAAAATATCATTTAATTTTGGACATTACGGTTATCAGGTTAAAGTTTAAAATACAATTATATTTTGTAGAGTGAATGATAAAGTTTATTGAATTATTTTCATTTGATTTTAGACTTTAACTGTATGAGGGTAAAGTCTACAATTAAATAGGAATTTTAGTTTTTAGAGTGTCAGTGGCATTATAGTGGTTTGCCTTTAGCAGAATCGAGGGCCTGGTAGGAATCGTGTCATATGATTATAAACTTACGTATTAGCAGGCGCCGTGAGTAGTGTCTGCAGGTTAGCGAGTGTCGGTCGAATGTCTGACATCGGCAGGCCGCGACCAACTATCAGCTGGGCTATACATTTGTTCAGCAAGAACAGCGCATAGCGGAATAGTGTGGTGTCGCCGCCGCGAGGAAATAGAGGGATACTGAAAAAGAATATTCTTTCTAAAAAACTAATAGTTAGACCTTTTTAGATTACCTACGTTTGTTTTTTGTTTTATATTTATGGTGGCAGACAAGCACACGGTCCAGCTGATAGGAAGCGGTCACCGTGGCCTATGGACGTGTGCAACACCAGGGGGTGTTCATTCGCGCTGCCGACCCTGGGGGGGTTAAAGGGAATGTGGGTTTTGTTTCTATGTTGACAACGCAGTAGACTCCAGTATCCTCGCTGACAGCACCAGTGAGTTCTGCCCACCCCACCTTAGCACCGGGAATTCCAGTCTGACTGTGGACTATTTTCACCAGTGGAATTCTCGTACGAGCAACGAGTGTTGTGTGCCTGTTTTCATTTATGTGATCTAGTTTTTGGGGCCAAAGCGTTAGTGCAGGATTGAAGTCGCTGTGATCTCGTGGTCCGATGACCTTCATTGACTGATTGCGAGTCCTCGTGGTCTGCAGATGTTTTTTCTATAGATTGGACTGTTTATTCGATGCAACTTCTTTTTCTGTTGGTTCAACTTATACGGGAAGTTCTATTCTATTGGTCCGACTGATCGGTCGACGCAGTCTTCTTTTCCTGTTAGTTCGACTGATCGATCGACGGGGAATTGAATGCAAACTGGCACAAGGCTAATATGATAACGACTAAATATCGCAGTAATGAATTTTGGTAGGTTTAGTAAAATAGCTAGTGAGCATGTAGTACTTACTTGGGGTCAGGCAGGTCCGGCGTGACGTCCATCACTTTGCTGGCTGAACCCAGGAGCGTGAGCTTGTAGCGTAACGGCTGGTGTAGCAGCGCGGCCGCGAGACACGTGGCCTGCGCTACAAAACCTGCCGCCACCGCGTCACTCACGACGTTAGATCGCAAGTTCTCGTCGCCACAAACCGCTAGAGGCACACCGCAAATCGTCCACGTCGTTGCGTCTTTCTGTTGAAAGAAGTAATGGTATACACCTGTAGAGTCAGCATGGTGAATGAAATTGCAGAAAAAAGTAGGCAGGTGAGGTTTAGGTGACGTTTTGATCACGTGACAACTTTTTTGGCGATTTCATTGGTCGAGAGAAAAGAAGACATTTATGTCTACGCACGCCAAGCTGATTAACGGACGAAACTCTGGCGCAGATTTCCCTCTCGGGGTTATCAGCTTGTATTTTCCTTCAACCTTCAATCTAGCGTTTATCACAGTCGTATCCAAAGCTTTCACCTCAGAGTCTGGGGTCCGCTTTACCAGTGTTAACTGCGGATTTGGCTGGACCTCGATATTTTCCGTGAAGCGACTGCCATCTGACCTTCACAACCCAATGGTGACATTAGGCGATATCGAAGCATTGCAGCTCAATTCTAAACCACGAAAATAACCCGAGAACGGAAGGATAGTGCGGGTGGGTAGCAATAATTTTTTTTAAATACCTGGTCTATAGGAAATATTTGGTGCAATTGATTCAGCAGTTCGCACCGCAGTGCACAGAGGGCGTGGTGTGAGTTAGCGGCTAGTTCCCGCACGGCCACCATGCTCTGCCGCGTCTCCTTCACGTTTTCTCTACGACGTGATAGCGAGTGGTAATTCTGCATCAACTCTGTGCCTAGAAGAAAGTTTATAACATGTACATTTGTACAAAGATACACATGTCTTATAATATGCGTTTTTTTATACTACATTCCATAGGTGTACGACAAGCACACGGCCCACCTGATGGGAAGTTCCCTATGGACGTGCGCAACACCAAGGGCGTCACCCACGTGCTGCTGGAAGGGAAGGGGCGGGGGTAGAAAAGGGTGGGGAGGCTAGGAAGCGTATGGAGAAATTAAATGCTTTTTTTGCCAGATGCTCTTGCCAGTGGCGGCGGTTGTCTATATACCGACTAAAACCGCACGCCAGCTCAGGCCTCCTAGCGCCAGGATATAACGTGGACCAAATAGCATTTCCCTCGCACCACGGCTAATCCGGGCCATCTCCCCGACCCCCCCCCCCCCCCATTTTTCGGGGCAAGATGAGGACATCATGGTTACCACACCCGAAGGGGCCATCTAGAAGCCGTGGACAGCCAAGGATCAGCCAAGGGGTGCGAGGGAAATGCCTAATAGCCCACCTTACATCCGAGACGGTGTGCGGTTCTAGTCGGTACAAGTTCGATATAACCTAGAAAGTGCCTAGAAAAGAACTGCAAAAATACGTTTTTTTTTTTCACTCACCGTCATCCTGATTTTCTTCGAACAGCTTCGCATGCCGCTCCTTCAGTCGTCTGATACTCGCCAATTTAGCATCCCTTTCGTCAGACAATATGATACGTTTGAACCTCAATATTTCAATTTGTTTCGTGAGCCTTACGTGTTCTGACCTTTGAAACGGAGACGGTTTTGCCTGGGAATAGAACAATCGAATCACTGATAAACCGAATTGTACCGTTTTATTTTAGTATAGCCTTATAATATTATCAAGCTGCCAGTGAAAGTCACGTCAAAATCGGCCCAGCTGTTACAGAGATTACCTAATTCAAACAGAGAGAAACACAGACATTTCGAGAATTGTTTTTTTTTTATGGTACAAACAGACACTTCAATTTTATTTATTTGTATAGATGTATTATGTAGATTATTTATGTCCATAATATGTTTATTATACCTACTGGATACCCTTTAAAAACTTTTTCTTAAAGCACCCCATATTGTACAATTATCCTATTTATGCAGAAACTTTAAATAAATAAATAGTACTAACCTTATAAGATAAGAGATCATTTAATTTCGAGAATTTTAGCCTCGAACCATTAGAAACTAAAGGTTTATCCTCCTTAACTCGCCCGTTCTTGGCACTCAAATCGTTTTGTGACGTCGACTTATCTTTACTTAAACTATCATCTTCCGGCGAGAACAGATTCCTGTGAGATCTACTCTTGAACTTCAATCGGATATCGCACAAGTCGTCTTGCTGAGGCCAATCATCATTCGTCACTGCGGACTTACTGTATATCCTCTCCTTAATATCCTGAACCGCTTCCTGCCTTTTCTTTATTGAGTATTGTAACAAATGAAGCTTTTGCAGTTTCGTAGCATTATAACTAGGCCTTATCTCTGATTTCAAGAAATTTAAAGCCAAATATCTATATTTAGGAACACCATCGGCTTCGCTCCGTAAGTCGTAATTCTCAGCTGTTTCACTAAGATCGATTTGTCTAGATAGATCTTCTTGTGATACTCGCTGGGAAAAAAACCCGCTGCTGAGACCACACGTAAAGTCTTTCACGTGTCTCTGAGTGAGTGAGTCATCTGGCGAATGTTCGTAGATATGATTCGGGTCGCCTTTCGCGTTTTCTGTACTTTCTTCTTTTCGCCTATAGTATTCGTTTCTTTGACTTTGACCGATATTTAAACTATTAGACGTTTTCAAAGTAGGAAAGTTTTGCTGAAAGCCCCTTTCAATAGGACTATGACTTTTAGAATACTCTTTATCAGACTTTTTTGAATATTTACTCGGCGATATAGACCTTGATTCTTTTACTAACTTATTATTCAATATGTGCTTAGCATCTAAAGTAATTTTCGACAAATTAGTTCTACCAGAAGAATCTGACGACAGCGAACTGTGTTCCATTTCATTTTCTGGAGGCATAACATCTAATTTCAGACTTTTGTACGAACAAAAGTAGCCTCCGTGCATTTGAAAAACTAAAGTATTGCTCTTGAAACAGTCTGATGTAAAATTGGAAGCAAGATTTGCTCCGATATATCGCAAACCACTGAAGTAGACCCCCCATGTTTGGATAACCGTGTCTTGATGTGATTTAGCGCTTTCGTCATTCGACTGTAATATATGACACCATATTCGGATAACTACATTTGCTGACGACACTTGATGTGTAGTTTCTGTAACGAGAATACATGGTGATTCACTGTTGACGTAATTCAATTCCCAACACTTGCGGCTTGATAAAGAGTTAGAAATGCTGGGTTTGTTTTTATGAGGATAATGCTGTTATCATACCACTATTGCCGATGTATAGATATGATGTTTATGTGAGATAAATTTCTAGATACGAGTGGTGAAATACGAAAATATTGACAAGATCGTCAACAATTTTAAGTATCATACATTTTAAGGTTCTTGCTAAACGAAATATTTTTACCAACTACTATGCGTCAGCGTCATTAGTATAATGATCACTGAAATATTTTAAAACTCAGTTTTGAACAAAGTAATTAATGTTTTGTTAGGTATAAAAAATATTTTCAAATTTTTATTTAAATATAATAAATACGTTTCATGAAAATTTTAAATTTATGAATACTGTGCAATGATGATTTACTTTTGGCGCTGAAAAATGCTGGATTTTTTACGTAGGTAATCTACGCAAAAAAATCCAGCATTTTTACTACGACATAATATAGACATATTATGTAGGTCCCTAAGATAACGATCCGCACCATATCAGATAAATACAAATGACGTCAAACTGGTCACAATACAATTTTAACACCTTGCCATTACTGTTTCAATAATATTGTATATGATATCTCTCCCAATACATACTAAACGAACGATCCGCCTATTAATTAGGTGTATGATAACGATTGACACACATACCAATAGACATAACAATGAATCTGTCAGTCTTTAGGTGTCAATGACACTGCTAATAAAGCCATCTATGATGAACGGTGTACAAATTACAACATTAATGTTGCACCAATTTCTAATCTTATCCTCATATTGTTGTATTGTATCATGCAGGTGAAAGTCTGTCTTGAATACGGCAAGGGCGATAAACCTACTCCATACAATTAATTGGGTGCCCTAGGTATGAAGGTGACCAGGCAAGAAACCAGCAGACAAATTGATCAGTATGGTAAATGGAATTTGAGCAAGAACTATGTATATGGTTTCATATGGCTTTGTCCAGGTGCATAGAATGTAAAATTGTTCATACAAGCCCTGTCATTTAATTATTTATAAATGTACATCAAGACAAGAATTATCTAAATTGATGTAAGCCTATAGGTACAGATGGGCAGACAAAATGTATTATAATGTTAATAGATATTTTAACAAACTTCCATTTCAAAATTCCTTTTTCAAATTACAATATGGGTTGATTGATGAAACTTATTGATTGGTAAATTAGGTAATTTTCTGATTGGAAAAAATTATCATTCAGAACGGGACTTGAACCCGTGACCAGTCCCTTACAGGGGGAATGCTCTGACCAACTGAGCTACCTGGACCCAGCTTAGATGCTCGAAATTTTCTGATATATTCTACGGCTTAGGGCGACATTGGAAATAGTTAGCATGCAATTGCTTAAAAATTTCATTAAATTAGGTAATGATTTATTACCTGAATCAATCTCCTTCCACTTGGGATGCGGTGAGGATATCCGTTCACTTGTGTAGAAAGGCGCAGACATGGTTGTGTGGTGCAGTGTTAAATAGAAGCTACACGGCAATGTGCAACATTCAGGTGGCCTGATGTTGTAGCCTACAATCTGGAAGACGATACAGACGTAATCAGTACCAATATAATTGTAATAAATTAACGAAAACTGGCTTTAGATGTTTTGCTACATTTTTTATATTTTAGCTGTGTAATTTCAAAACCAAAAATATACTATGTGCTCGACAAACTGTTTCAAACAAAGTTGTGTCACAGTTCCTGGGTGAGATGGAAACAGATTTTGAGTATTGAATTTGGAACAAAACCCAGATCTATACAAATGAAGCAGTTATTAAGTAATTCAAATTAAAATTCAAATTATTTATTGCCACTAAGTGTATAAAGTTGTTCATACAATTGTTTTCAGTGCTTATTACTTAGCGCCTTTTTCAGGCATTGCAATATGAGTCACAGAGTCATAGATTCCTTAATTTGCTTATTTACAACTTACATAAGGGTCACTTGTTAGAAAATCAGGCTTTTGCATTTTGCAGGTGCAAAGTATTGATTTGCATTATTAAAGTAACTACACAGAGCTTAGAAATAAAACTATTATATTTATTTATTTGAGCATAGACGTAAACTACATCATATATCCCAACCTTGCAATTAAACATGGTCACCGCAAAGAAAGGTACACAACCCAACCAACTAGATGGAGACACTGCAATGTATGTCCTTGCAGTATCCATTACTTTTAATATTCTTGATTATATTTCATTTATTTAAAAAATCGACATATATAAATTAAAAAGAAACAAACAAATGACTTAAACTACTAACTTAAATAACTATTAAATAATTGAGCACCTACTCAGTGTATCAACCCCCCTCTCACCGTATCCGACGCAAAGGTAGCCATTACGCTTGCCGCATTGCCGCGTTGAATGGCGATGGCCAACCTTTGCGCCAGATACGATCCAGAGCGGGAGTCGCCTGTCTTGTCCCTCAACCTACGCCCCAGTTCACTCAATAGGTTTTTGGCGTCGGCACCCCAACTACCCATCGTCTCAACCGCGAATGGAATAAATAGATAATGAGCTGACAAGGCCGCATACTTTGCTCGTTTTTTGTTGGCGGCGTCTTCGGCCGCAGCAGCTGGAGACAGGACGGTACGACTCAGGTGACTGGGAGCGACAGTACTTACGCACGTGGCGTCCCACACCAGACATTTGCCATTTTTCCAAGGCACCAGGGTCATACCGTCCGGTCTTTTGCCGTCGGATCTGCTGAGGCCGGGTGGTTCCAGTAGGCATGGGGTATCTGCCGTTACAAAGGCTCTCCGGAGTATGTCATTAAGAGCATGGTGCCGCGGAAACCTGCCTGCGCTTCTACGGCAACTCAGTGCATGATGGCCGTCATCCCCCACCATGGAACCGCAAGTGCATATATGGGGTTCACACACCTTGCAGCCCAGGCGGAGGGCCACCGCCACCCGCAAAGAATTGTCGTCCAAAAGAGTGCCCAAGTGAGGCGAAGGCAACGCATGCAACCATGCTCCTGAATCCGGCTGCGAAACTGCCCGGAGCCTGGCAAGACCAGCCCCAGTGGCCTCACTCAACAATTGCTCCTTGATCCTCCCAGCAATACCGTCATCCCAAGCGCGCTGGGAATGCGACCTGACTGGACTCGTTGCCGCAGAACTGCGGGCGAACCAAGCTGTCTCAGCGTCGGCTGCAAAGGGCACGGTCACCCCGCCACCATTAATGCTTAGGATTTCAGTGACGAGTTCCGTAGCCCCATGCGCCGACGCCAAGAAAGCCGGTACACCGACATCCTGTGCACGCCGCACCCCGATACCCCCGTGGCGGATGGGCAGGGTCGCCTGTGCCCACTGTGGCTCATCAAGGGATATGTTCAAGATAGACTCGACCGTAGATTTTAAGGTCTCGTCAAATGTTGCGACTTCCACGGGGCAAATCCAGGTAGGCGTTGTCCGTAAGAGGTATGTCAACCTTGGGAGGGCAAAGCACATGCGCAACAATACTAACGCAACATGAGCTGAGAGATCTTTAAGGCGCTCTCGAGCGGTCAGGAGCAGATTATTCCGGGAAGAGATTGCATCTGGTACTCCATCAGGGAAAATAGGAGACCCTAAAAGGGTGAAAGAGTGAGAAGAAAGTTCCTTGAGGCCAGGTAAGAGAGAAATGAAATTTGGGGAGCAAGCGCGAGCAACAGTGCCGCAGGGAAACAGTTCGCATTTAGAGGGATTCACTTCAAGACCTAGTTCCTTGAGGCGAGGAATCAGAGCGTTCAGGTCCTGGTAAACGTCTTCCGGTGAACCTCCGAGGGTCCCATCGTCCAAATACCATACATTGAGATCAGATCTAAGCTCTAAAATGACCTTATGGATCGCTAGACTGAAAACGAGGGGCCCCAGCGGGTCCCCCTGCTGTGCTCCCACTTGCGAAGAAATTAAACTATTATTAAAGAAAAGATTAGATGGATGATAGTACACTTGGAATAGAAATGGGTAGAGAGAGGGAATCTGATCCTTGACTTCACTCAAAAGAACGTCCCTCTCCAATGTGTTAAAAGCATTGCGTATATCTAACTTCAGCACCACGCAGTCCAAGTTTTTAGGGTCAGTGACGAACGCGCGCGTCGCGTGAATAGCGGCCTCGCATCCCAGACGCGTACCGAAACCCAGCTGATGCGGCCGCAAATACTCTGCCATCGCTTCCCTCACGGATCCGCACGCCAGCTTGGCCGTCAATCTACGGATTACACTCCCAATCGCTATCGGCCTAAGCCCCCCATCCTTTTTCGTGAGTGCACATAGGGATGCTCCGTACAGGTAGGGACAGACTGTGGGATTTAGCTGCCCACTTAATAAAAAATTTACCAATTCTGTCAAGGACTCCAATAGCCGCTGCCCATTCTCCCCTGCCGAACCAGATGTGAGTTCCTTTAAATGACCGGGACGTAGACCGTCCAAACCCGCTGAGGAGCCGCTATAGAAAGTGCCCAACGCCAGTGCAACATCCTTCGCCGAAAATGACACCGCCATGCATGATGGGTCCGGCGCCGGCGGGAAGCTGAGTGGACGTGATGGGCTTGGATGCTTCGCAAGGAGTGCATTAAGGGTATCAGAGTCGTGCCGTGCGAACGAGTCATCAGAGACCAAAATTCGGACAGCTCCGCGCAGGTCACCCTCGTATACCTTATTTTCGATGACTTCACGACGTCCCCTGGACCTTATTTATGGATAATATGGAAAAATCATCTCAAGTCCCTAGAGTTTGAAATTACACAGTTGATTTAACCTTACATCACTAATTCACAACACTGTAAATAAAAGAAATACTCATAAACAGTGCATACTTGAACTCAATGTTTCTACAGCATTAAGTTAAAAGTCAAAACATATTTATTAGCTGTGTATAAATAAACTGTCTAGAGAATGCTGTATAGAATGTTGTAGAATATTTATTTATATAGTTATTTTTTACTGAGGATTCCTTAACAGACACTCAGGAATCAAACTGAATCTCTCGCAAACTAAGGAGCTAAGAAGATGGAGGCGTGGGGCGGTCACAATGACCGCGACACACTCTTATTATTACTAACATTAGATCACATTTAGCCGGCGTATGTCTGACAAGCGACATGAGCTATTGCGCGGACAAATGCAACCTTATTATCGTACAAATAAGAGAGTTTTGCAGTCATTTTGACCGCCTCGCCCCACCGTCTGCTTTCGGCCTAATCATACTCTCTATTGCTGCAAATCCTAAGCTGTACAGCATACACTATGTATCACATTTAATTTAATAATCGAATACTTGTTCAGTTTACTTTAATTAGGTAAATATCAACATTTTAAACTTTGAATGTCTATGTATTACATTTCTTATCTTGGATCAATGTACTGTATTACTTAATATCTGACCTTCATTATTACAACTTAATATTAAGAAGTATGCATATCGCTTGTCATCACAACATCTTTGTAAGTTTGTACACAAATACCAGCTAATTCTTCCGAATCCGAATATGTTTTTTAATTTGTATCATTGCTGGCTTGTTTTTATAGTTTTATGTTATAATAATTCAAGCAAATTGGAGGCCATATTCAACAACATTAGCTAAAATTTGACAGTACTAGTCATAAAGTAAATATAATCATTTATATGACTAATTATTTATGCATATAGAAGCGGCAACACCTCATTTCTTATCTTTAGGGAAAGTGTAAGCGCTACGGGCTAATTCTACCAAAGTGGGAGTAGTAGGAGTGTGAAAAATTTGTAATCTAATATGGTTACTAATTTTTCACACAAGTCTGCATCCACTCATGTGGCATACTGATCTTGATTGTATTGTGTGCTTGTGCAACTTAAAATTTTTGGCAAATTAGTATATACCTATCACATTATATTTGACCAAGCTGCACTAAAATAAAATGAATTGTAGTGGTATGGTATGATGGTATGGTAGGTACTAGTTGAATGAGATTATTGTCAGATGCTTAAATTCCAATAAGACAAGTATAATAGAAAAAGTTCTCGAAAGAAAGATTAAATTAAACTGCGGCAATTTGGCTGCAGAAGCCTTTCCTTTAATAGGTAACTAATGTGTCACAATACTACTTAATTACTATATGATTTGACGTTAAATGATATTAGTCAAGCAAGCATAGGTAATAAAATTTGCCCTTTGTTATAAATACGACACACAGACTAATAGCAAAACAACATCGTAAGTTATAGACGCATCCATGGACGCATCAAAAAAAACTTGAACATAAATTGGAATTAAAATTTATTGTAAAAAACAGACAGATCATACAAAATAACAAAAGAGTAGGTGTATGTTTGTAAACTTCAACACCTCCACTTGCTACCTTAAGTATAAATATTTAACTATACCTGTATCAAACTCCGCAATCTCAACTGTTGGGTAGCGAGAGGAGTCCACTCTCTACATCTCGGCCTCCCAAACATTGCTCAAAAAAAGTTACGATATAAAAAATAACAACCAAGGAATCTCGCCAGACACTGTACTTCACATCACAAATTATTTCGATTTAAAGAGAAATATCACATTTCCAAAATAGGAGGATAAATATTATAACAAGTGCAACTTTTGATTTCTTTTGAAAGGTAAGATAAATAAATAAAAATGCATTGTTCAGCTGACTACTCAAATGTCATACTTGGTCATACTATGCAGTCAGTCAGTCATTTTAAAATTCAACATCCAGTTGTCATTATAGTCTCTCATAAACTACCAAGTAATATTTTTTATACAAACCTAAAAAACTTCCTCTTATTTCAATGGTAAAAAAAGTAGTAATACAATAAGTAGATTATTATTTGAAATGTATTTTAGTTTGATGCGAAAACTTAACTTGCTTTTAGTTTTTATCTTGCTTGATTTATAACTACCATTAGGTATTTTATTTTGTTATGGTAACATTTTTAAAACTATTCCATTCCATTATACTTTCATACTTTTATCACTGACGAATCTTCAGTGATTGCTAGATAGCTTTTTCTTCAAAAAAAACTGTATGTGCAATAATAGGTAATTAATAAGGTGGTACATAATGGGGCTCTTCAAGAAGGGCATTAGAAGGTTTTTGCGGGGTCGGCAGCGCGAGTGTGATGCCCCTGGTGTTGCACACGCCCGTAGGTCACGGTGACCACTACCCATCAGGTGGGCCGTGAGCTTGTCTGCCACCTAAGTAGTATATAAAAAAAAAGATATTTGGACTAGGTACTTTAATGTATGTAGAACCTAATCTTCCGTTGCGCTGGGGCTATCACCTTTATAGCCATCGGGCATTGAAAGAATATGAAATTACAACTTATAACGATGGATCTCGCTCATCGCTCAGGAAGCTAGATACTAGATACCTAACTCCTCCCCGTCCCTCTGTCTCCTCTGTGTCTGGATAAAGTTACAGACCTAATAATATTCACCTTCAATGAATGTGTACCTATAGCAAAGTGGGTAGCTAGGTAGGTACTTCAGTAAAAACAAAATATAATTAATTTTCCAATTATATTTTCAATCAAGTTTAGTATCGAAGTTTTTGACTTTGATAATTATTTTCTGTATGTAGCTCTTAGTCGTTTTGGTAATTGTATAACATGAAGTATTTTTTTTTCTTTTGTATTTTACTTATTTTCGCAAAATTCACAGAACAACAGTTAGTAGTGGTAAGAGTGCCAATTTTTTGATGAATTAATGTATTATTTTGATTGCAATTATTAGTAGATTTGTTTAGGTAGTGTACCTAACTACCTGAGTGCAGCCGGCCTACCTGAGTCGGTTAGCGGTTTTGGTCGGTTCGAGTCTGATATAACCATCTCCCACGGCGCTGATCGGTTGCGGGAGGAGGGGGGAGGGGGATTTACACAAAAACGTGTTGTTTCAAACGTTTGTGAAAAAAACTTGAGTAGGTAGGTGCCTACCGACATACCTACTAGGTATAAGTATTAGATTAGCTACAAAATATACCGACGACGCGACGACGGTTGAAAGCCAAAGGGGTGCAAGTGACATCGAATATTTTACCTATTTAATTAAACCTCCTCGCCTCTACCTTATTGCAATGTGGTTACCACCATCTAGTCATCCGGTACCAACCAAGTGACTAGGACTTCGAAGAACGAAGAAATGTCTATTTTGGCATCGAGTCCGGCCTCACCCGGATATACTTTAGGAAGGACATCCCAAGAAGACCCACCTACATACCTAAGACAACTGAACAGAACGGTACACAAAGAAATAAGTTTTATTGAAGGTGTAATCAGTGTAACTTGGAGTGTAGGTAGGTGTGTACATAGGTATTTACCTGAAGGTGTGAATCAATTTCCTTGGCTATGTGTGCTTATATGACCTTTTTTCATCCGAAACAGCTTTACCTTATCTATTATTGATAAGGTCAGATGAAAACAGCTTGATGTTGCTTCACCTCCTACTTAGGTACCTACCTACAACCTATACTACATTATTCGTTATTACTCCTACACAGTTAAAACCAAGTGTGGAAGTCGACGCCAAGAGTCATGAGTCTGAACAATTAGACTCTTCTATTGATGGAAAGGAAGTGGTATTGGTACAATATAGACCTAGTGATGAAAAAAAATTAGAAGGAGTAACGCCGCGTACTGAAGGTGAAAAGGAAAGCGATGACAATAATGTACAAGGTAAGAAGGCATAGAAGTCGAAGTCACTCAGTTCGTCAGCAATCACTACCTACTCTTCTTGCTTAAGAGCGTGTCTTCCTATGAAGTTGCACAAAGGGTGGTCCTGTTCTTCATAAGACTTTAAACATGCAACCCTAAAAATATGGAGCTTAAATCTATTAATTGCAGAAACTCCTCAAGAACCAGCAGATGGCAACAATGATGGTCAGTCCAAGAGCAACGAGAAACCTGACGGTTCAGCGGATGAAAAAGAGAAGACGCCTGTAAATTCAGCTGATGACAAACAGGAGGATACACTTGACGATTCAGCTGATGACAAAGGGAAGAAGAAATTTAACAGTTTAGCTGATGATAAAAAGAAGAAGATACCTGACGGTTCAGCTGAAAGTGGAGGCAAGGAGGATCCGGTATTTATAGTCCAAGTGCCGCCCAAGAATCAAGGAATGCAAGCCAAAATCGGTGGAGAAGATAAAACACTTCATTGGGTATGGGATTTTACATTTAAAATATTTATTTAGCTAGTTGATGGTAGAATATTAAAAAACTGCTTGCATGTAGGTCTGTAATATTTTCTCTTACCGTTATTTAGGTAGGTATATAGTACTTACTATAAGTATTTAAAAAACTTGTAGAAAACTCGTAGGTACACACACTTGTTCCTCCGATGCATGAACCTCAATATTGGGCGATGCAGGATCGTCACTTCTGGAGTAGTGGACGGCGCTAGCTACATTTGGTGTTGCCATTTGTGAAGGCATAGATATTTGGTAATTACTAACAAAATAATAGAAGTAATAATAATACTTTTATGTATTATCAGCACAGGTGGATATCAGAAATAGCTGCGGGCAACCCTAGAGAAATCTCAGGCACTAATCCAGATTTCTACCAACCTGACGCTTACATTAATTTGAATAGAAGATTTGTATTACAATACCCTTATACTGAAGTGAGTAGATGTAGATAGGTAGGTACCTATACCTACTTGTACCTTTCTATATTACTTACCAATTTTTACTGCAAAAATTCCCACTGATTGCAATCTCATTGACCCACTGCAGAATTACTTGATTTCATCATCAGCATCATCACAACGTCAGTCCCGGTTACAGCATGCACTTTAGAGCCCACGATTTGATAACAACTGTGACGCGAGCAAATTTGTAATCGGAGTGCAGTTGGAATGTGGTCCACATATCTAGAGAGTCTAGAGCCTAGGAACTGTTCAAATATAGGTACATCAATGGTTTCAAATACATCGATGCAGTAGATGTAGACAAATAAATACCTACAGAAAATACCTAAACACGTTATTTTTTCAGGATGCTCAAAATGTTATGGTTGCGCCAGACAATAAAGAGATTATACCAATACAAGTGAGTCTGAAATATAGATAGAAACCATAGAACTCGTAATAATAGGTACTATATTATAAAATTTATGCCCTGGCATTTTGTGCATAAATTTATAAACGAACGATAAATGCCCAATGCGTCAGGGCATAAACCCATCTATAATCCTATGATTTTACAGGCTCCTCTGGAAATAGTTAAAAAAGTAGTTAAGCAGTCTGCGTTGGAGGAAGCCGAAAAACCACACGATAACTCACAAGATGATTTAATCAGAAATAAAATATTAAGGACAGGGGTAACTATCTCTTTTACTTATTAATTATTATTTAATGTTAATTTTTTTAACTGACTTCAATCAAACATTTCGACCAGGTTTACCAGATTTTGATAATTCTTATTTTCCCGTCCCGTCCTGGATGATCATTTTTTCCGATCAGAAAATCATTTGGAAATTCTTATTTTATTTGAAAGCTGGTGCTTCTCGTGTGGTCCCATATCAATTTCATTTTTTTGTAAGAATTATTTAGATATCTACCGAATTCCAACCTCTACCTACCTAACAAAAATTTCTATGGATATAGAAATTCTTGTTGACGATACTTCTATAACAATTTAAGATCCGAGTCTTCGAAATTACCCACCGCTGCTTTTTCGTTAGGTACTATACTCACAGTAGGTGCTAATTGGTACTAAATATTTACAATTTTATAAGGACTACTGGAACGCTGTCTGGATAGAAGATGTAGACCCAAAGTCTGCGTTAAGGATGTCAAAGAAACCAGAACTGGTAAGGAACAGCTAAATACAGGGCCAGATTTACAGGATCCGGAGGCATAGCCTCGGGACCTGCACAAAATTGGGGCATCCAAAATAGAGACCTGGGCATTTGTTTTTTCTTAAGTAGGTACTAGTAACTTTACCCATATTCTTAATTATTAATATAATGTAGGTAAGTACTTGGTTTAACAATAAACTATTTATTGAAAAAGCTAGGCCATGCTATTGTCAACCCAAGGTATACAAATTTTGCTCTGGCTAAGCATCTAATCAATCTTAAGAAAGAGTTTTAGAAACAGCTTAGTAGCCTGTTCTAAATCATACAGAATACGACCTACCCCAGAGGTAAAAAAGCGTAACTCATTCCCGCTACCGTAACTCCTGTAGGTATACCAGGATTAACAGCAGTGACCCAGAGACACACTGAGTACTAATACTCGAGAAGTCCCAGGCAAAGATGAACTGTCTTGGAACCCGCATCAAAATTAATCAGAAGTAATTAAATTTGAGGAATTGGACACAAGACACTGTATCTATTCTATTTTTCAGAATGTAATAAAAGCTAAAATTAAACCTGGCAGTGAGTTCTACGACATAGTGGCAAGTATGAAGAAAATCTCCCCAAGGCTACTTTATATCATAAACGATAAAGAATAATGATGATGTATTCAGTAAAACTACTATACTACAGCTATTGTTTTATTTAATTTTGAGTGAACCTATAGGTATATTATCTAGGTTTTTTTTAATGGTTTATAATATATTTTTGAACAGACCGGTGACCGAAAATGTTCCCACATTCGTGTTCTGTTGCAATAAAGTGGCAATTGGATAGTGACGTAAACATGTATGTGTCACTACCGGAATAGCAGATCTTGTTTTCGTTCATGCCGATAGGCGATAATCATTTACTATTGGGTTGTGTACTAGCTAGCCATTATTAATAGGATAAGTAGTAGGTACCCAGTTAAAAAAAACACATTTGGATGACTGTATTTTATTGTTCGAAATTACCCTTTGAATTACCAAGTTCAACTGAAAAGTTACTGCCGAAATGTCGAGAACAATTTGCAGTTCATCTATTTATTCTTTACGTTATCGTTCAAAGGGTCTTTTAAATAATTTATGACAAGATTATTAACATAATCATAAGGATCGGCTGGTTTTTTCGGTAATTTAACATCCTGGTAACATTGTTTAACCTTTTTTATGATTGCCGGCCCTCTTACTGTGTCACGGACCATCTCATATATTTTTAGTAGTCGTCTTGCTTTGTCAATTATAACTCCTCTTCGTTGAATTTTCCTCATTTCATTGTGAAGATAGATAGTTGACATGTAGTATTTGTTTATATGCTCTGCAACTTCTTTTACTCGTTGTAGATGTACCATTGTGGCGCGTTCTCTTAGTTTCCGTTCTTTATTGCTTATTTGTTGTTCTATCGTCCTACGTACAGGCTCATCTTGTAATCTTATTATTTTTACTATTAAAGGATAATTTATAGCTATTATAACAACTAAATGAGTTAAAATTATCTGCAAATAAAAACAGTTGCAAGTTTAGCACTTATAGAAATGAAATTGAAGTGTCTGTTAAAATAACAGGTTTTAAATCAATGCATATAATGCGTGTCTTTCTATTCTTTTGGAAGAGGTACCTAATCACTGGAACGGCTGGATCGATTTAGACGGGACTTTCGCTGGCAAATAGGTGGATAAATATTAGGTACAAGGCCTAACATATCCTACTTTAGTTTTGGAAAAAGATTTGAATCGACGCGGGCGAAGTCACGGGGGCCATCTTAAAACCATAAATGGCCTGGGGTCAGCTAGGGGGTGAGGAAAAAGCCTCTTGGGTAACCTTACACACCGGTAGTAATAAAGACCCGAGATGGCGTGCGATTTTAGTCGGTTTGAATCCGACATAATCACCTCCGATGACCGACGAGGATTTCCGCAGGAAAAAACAACAGGTGCATCAAGATGTAATACTTGATTAGATTATTCACTTGAGTGGTCCGAAAATTGTTCCTTGAAGAACACCCAACGACTTTAGTGTCTGTAGCACAAGGCTAGGCGTTCGTCGGGTTTTATGCAACATAGATATATTTATACTACTACAGAGAAAGGCCTATGATCAGACCACGAGTAACAAATGGATTATTGTAAGGTATGTTTTAGGTAACTTCGGCACAAGTACTGCACTTATTGGAATTTTTTTTTTATCATTTTGAAAGGTAGGTACTTCATCCCCGATGGATAGGTTAATTAGGTGTAAATAATGATGATTTGAATAAAAAAAGACTAATAGCAACCGAAACGGGTTTCTTTTGTTATAAAATCACCAACTTTTGAAACAATGATTAGAAACTTACTGAAAATATCCAGAACACACCAATTTTCATGGTGCACAAACTTAATAATTTATGAGTTAGGTAGTGTAATAGGAATTCATATCCGTGACATGGTATAATTGTATTTTATACTAGCTGTGCCTGCGAGTTCACCCGCGTGGATTTAGGATTCCAAAGGTTTTAATTTTATTGCGCGAAACCCTTTTGTTCTTAATCTAAAAGCAGCCTATGTTAAGCTTTATGACCTAACTGCCAGATAAAATCTCATGAAAACCGGCCTCGCCGTTCCAGAAATTACTTCTTTCGAACAGGCAGATAACAATTTTAAAAATTGAAAGAGGGAGGTTAAAAGATTGTAAAAAAAAACAAAAAATGTAACAATTGCTGGGCATACCTTACTGCGTATTTATTTTATTAATGCGGATGACCGAAAACCGTTAATAATTAGGTACTTATTAAGGCGATCGATCAATTGGAATTACTAGGTTATTTAGACCATTAAGTGTCACACCCCGAACCCCCTTTGCAAGCAATGCCGCATCATCGTAACAAGCTTCCATTTGTTTGGAAATAGTCGCATTCTTTTTGGCTTCGATCGCACTGATTATCTTTCTCAATTCATCCATCACCTCTCTGTCTCGCAATATTCTTTTTATCTCGCCATGCAAATATATAGTTGAAAAAACATTATTCTCCATAAATGTGATTAATTCTTTTACCCTTTTTTCGTGCATTCTCTTTTGTCTTTGTCTAGATCTTAATTCCACATACTTTTTATGTTTTCTGTTTTTTCTATCCAAAATTGCTTGCGTCCAAAATTTTCGTATAGGTACGTATATTAAAGAATCTTCACTTTTATCGTCTCCTTTCTCACTATCTCCTTCCTCATAAAAAGGATTGATTAAACTTGTGTGTAATGTATTGGAGTTTAAAATATTGTTAATGGCTTTTACAAAATCCTTCATGTTTTTAGAATTGAACTCATCATCAGCTAGTGTGTCTCCGTATGAAATAATGGTTATCTAAAAAGTACAAGGCGAAAGGTTTCATCAAGGATATGGAGGTAGGACACGAGGGTATTTCCCGTCTGAATTGAGCAATCCGACTGGGGTAGCACCTCCGCCCTACAGAAGACCGCCATAATAACTATCGTGTTATGTCCCCGGCGGCAAGTAGGGTAGCCAGAGCTCACTGGACGGATTCTGTGCTGTCAGCAGGGAGACCAAAGTCTCCTGTGTTGTCAGTACAGAAATTTTCTCAACGCCCCTCCTCCTAACCTACACCCAATCTCCACAATTCTTCCCCCCATCCCACTCCAGGGGCCCGGTGTCCCGTTTTGCCCCTGGAAAAAGTGAGGGACGAGCATCGCACCTCTGTCCTGGCACAGAATTACTAATAGTAGTTCCGGATTGGCCGGTAGGGTAACGTCACGAAGTGAGTTTAGTTGGGCTTCCAAGATTTGATTCCAAGACAAATAACAAAGCAAGTTAAAATAAAGCTTCTAAAAATTGTGCGTTAGAATCGTTTATTTAACTCAACCAAAGTATTTTTAAGTAGGTATCTTTAATAATATACAGATATCTAGTTAGTAATTTTATATTAGGTATAATATATTTAATTATTACGACTTACGATGGATATTTTGAGTAACAACACTGAATTCATGGTAGATGCACAGCAATATGGCTTTCTTAATCAAAGTTTAGGTACTTATTCATGTGCCGCAGGTGTAATAAAACTAAGCATTGATTAAGTTATTTTTAAATTAACTTTAGCCCGCAACTTCGCCCTTCCGACTCTTCATGAGAACCAATTCAATGGATTTAAGTCCAATCTAACGTCAGGAAGTGGTTCTAATTAGGTTTCCAAGATTTGATACATACTAAGAAACAGCAGAGTAAGTTAAAGAAAATCTTGTAAAAATAACTTTGCTCACGTCTTGTGTGTACGTAAATCATTTGTAAGTTTTACTCTACCACCATTATTTAACGCGTATAGGTATGTATGGGGTGATTAGGATAAAGCAGTGCCTGGTTTACCATACATACAATAAAGACATACAATAATCATAATTTAATCAAGGTTGTCATTGAATGGGTCCCTCACTATGTTCCTCACTAAAGTGTTCGGTGAAAATAACTCCCAGCCATCGACCTCTTTAAGTGGTTTAACTCTATGGTAGCAGTCCATAACTAAGCGTTGGACCTTCTCGTTGCCGGGACGTTCCAGGTATCGGATCATTTCCCTCAGCTGATCCAACACCTGCCTGTCTCGTAGGATCCTTTTCATTTCATTGTACAAATATATAGTGGGTCTGTACCGATTTATCAAAGTTTGGTTAATATAATCCAGTCTGGCTTTGTGATCTGCCATCGAAGTATCTAGTATCTTTTGTCTCTTTCTTTCTTCTCTTCTTTTTTGCTGTTTTATTAATAGTTTGGACTTTTTATGAAAAACTAAGCCCATCCTTCGAGAATTGTGGTTTGTATCTATTCGATTTTCATTTTCAGGAATATTTTTAAGAGTGGAATTACGAATAAATATTATATATCTATGATGAGACGGTTGACTTATTTGGCTTAAATATAACGGTAGAATATTCTGTAAGTCCTTTCCTTGGAACTTCAATATTCGTAAACTTTTAGTTCCATCCAAGAAGTCTAATTGGTAGACTATGAATAACTGAAAATAATAGCAGCGAAAGAGTTAAAATAACGGTTGTGGTTATTACAAGTCACGGGCTTCAACATTATACAGTAAATACACTATTGGATGTATTTTATACACTAGCTGATGCCCGTGGCTCCGCCCAAGTGGAGGTTGCTAATGGTAATACTGTACTCGTCCCACTCCCCTTTCTGGGGGGTCGAAGGGTACATTCAAAAACCGCGTTTCGTCGCATTCGGTCCACTTCGCATTTGGTCCACTAGATGAAAACGTGTCTATTTCGCATTTGGTCCATTTGGCACTTAGTCCTTTTCGCATTTGGTCCACTTTGCACTTAGTCCTTTCCGCATTTGGTCCACTTTGGTGGTTTGAGGTACCATAATTGAGATGGCGATAAACGTAGCTACGAAAACAAATTTTACTTAACGCACTCATTTCGCAAAAGAGGACCAAATGCGAAATGGACCAAATGCGACGAAACGAAAAACCGTAGATGGTCCGGGGTCAGCTGGGGTGCAAGGGAAATGCCTCTTCAGTAACCTTACACCCCGGTAACTGGGAACTGAGACAGCGTGCGATTTTAGTCGATTCGAATTAGCCATCGGAGGTGATTAGGTCCGGCTAAGACCGAATGAAACCGTAACGTCGCGGGTTTCAATTACTGGGGTGCAAGGTTACCGAATAAGGCTTTGCCTCGCACCCCGGCCGACTCGGGTTAGCATCGCCGATGCGTCTTTTAAACTCCTAGTAAAAGTATAGGCAGACGTCCTGTCACGTAGAGGCATCCACATAATGAAGAAACTTGGCAACTTACATGTAAAAACGTAAGCCTATAGTGACTATGTAACATTTCTAATCTTAATTCACTTATGTACAAATAAAACATTTATTGAATTTCCTCTATAAAACACTACTACAACACTATAAAAGTTGATTCGGCGTAACTGACAAATTATTTCTTAATCCGTACAATCCTCCTCGACAAATCAAATCTGTTTCTATATTAACAAACGATGTTATGTTGGACTTGAATATATCAGTGGCTTCATAGCTCTCGAACGGATGGACCGATCTTGATGCAGTTTTTTGTTTCTTAGTCGACGTGTTTGAGATGGTTGTCAGTTAAAATTTACGAATATGTTTAGGCGATTCAATATTACCAGTTCATGTCAGTGTTACTGCTGTTTTAAATTATCTGTTTATGCTATGTATTTTGTTAAAGGTTAACGCGAGTTAACGTGATCTGAATAATTTTGCACCTGACTGTACGTGTGAACGATGGTTTACCTCAATAAAACTTTGAAATTACAAATAGCAAATAACTATTGCCGATAATTTTGAAGTTATGTTGTCATGTTGTCATAAAACTTTTTATTATCTATCTCGCTCTCTCTCATTGGTCTAAGGCAGCGCATTGTGGCAGTTAGATGCCTAACGGCCATCTTTTAGTCAAGAATCTGATCAGATACGACATCGCTCTAACTAATGCATTCGTCGATTCAAGGATATTATCACCATGTCGCAATATAAAATCTGTATCATATTTTATTTAATATTGCTGCTGTGGATGAAGCAGGTAACTATCACATTTTAATAATAATCCTCTTCATAGCCTTAATCCTGTTTGTATCTACTGGCCATTACTTTGGCGCTTATGGGAACGACTGCTGCCTGATCTCCCCCCTAGACGAAAGCCTGGGTTAGTGCCTCATGTTAGAGCAGCAGCTGTACGACCCTGGAGATTTTAGGGTGGTCCATGGTTATCTATATTGGTAAAAGTAACTGAGAACACATGGCAGTCCAACGTGGCATATTATATTTTGAATTATATTGTTTCAGGCTCAACCCTTAAAATATTCAGTATTACCATATTTCAGATTCATAAACTTTCCTGAATTACCCATAGGGTTTAAAAGAATGCCTGCAAAAACCACGAGAAAGTCATGGACGAGAAGACTGTAATGATAGTGTTACATGAGTTATCTGAATTGCATATTCTTGTAGATATTATAGGTCCCTTTCACTTTGAGAGTCATTATGTAATAGCATGGTTTACTCAATGAAAGAGGTATTAAGTAAAATGTGCTGACACAACAGTTAATGTAATGCAATTTATTTGTCTTGCGCCGCTAGATACAAGTTACAAGTAACCTATTCACACTCTAGACTTGAAGACTCCCAGGTTGTAGCTTTCCGGAAATACAGACTCAGGCAGGGCATTCCACTCTTTAGCAGTACACACTACGAACATACTGCCAAAACGTTTTGTGCGTATGAGTGGGATATCCACCATGTACTGGTGGCGCGTTGCCGTACGTCTGGTCGTTCGGTGATGAAATGTTATGTAGTATATGTTATGTAGTATATTTTTTTATATTCGACACGTCATTATACAATGTAAAAAAGTTTCATTAGAGCTTGAATGCATGTTGTCTTTTATAATAAAACATATTCTTTCTTCTATATATCTCTACGAAATCCAGTCTTAATTATTAGGTGTGTTTAACTAGTTGGTTCTAAAATATGAATGAGTAAAGAGTAGGTACTTTTATAAATATACCTTTATTTTCTCATCCCCAAGTAACAACTTTAGCATCGCAGAAATCATCTACCTTAAATCGTTTTATACTAGGTGGTAAATTCTCATCGTAAGACTCAAAGATTGGGTTGTAAGTCCATGGGAATACATGTGTAATGCCATTTTTATCATAAACCATAGTATTGCCATCTGATGCTTCTTCACTTTTATTTGATCTCTCCTCTAAAAGATTACGAACCAAATCTATGAATGATGGGTAAATGCCTTCTGATTTGGTGACATCCTTTGTTGCAACTGAAATATTAAGAATATTTTCACATGAAAAATACAATATTAGAACTAAAACTCAATATTAAAGAAAATAAATGCTAACTATACCACACTGCATAGTGCACTGTGGTGCCGGCCATAGCACCAGGCAGTGTGGCATAGTTAGAATACCTACTAATGTGTGTAATTAATTAGGTGCACATCCATGTTCTGTTCATGGTACATGAAAGTTTATGCAACTATTATATACCTATTATGAGCTCTAAATTAGGTGTCTTTATGTTCAAAAAATGTATGAAGACAGTTAATGTGATACAAGCACTTCCTCCGAATTTTATGTTATGTGCATAGGTCAAGCAGTTGGTCAACGAAGTCAATTAAGAATGATACATACCCCATTCTCTGAGACTGTCTAATTGCTCTCTGGTATAGTGTGAAAAACGGCATATACTTCCAAACTGACACTGTCCATTTACAAAGCGTCCACAAGGTTTCTTCTTACTCTCTTCAGCTAATATAGTTTCAGGATCTGCGGACATACAAAAACAAAAGTGCTGTGATTATCTAATAAATAAAATTCAATGTTTGTTTGCTCGTTATGTATATTCTATCTACCAGGAAAGAGTATGTACCTATATTATCCCAGGATAATCAGATAAACAGACAAAAATTCCAAAAAAATTATCTGCTAAGAATATTTTCTTTTATACACCTAAGTCAAAGGCTTGCTGGTAGAATACTCATATTGAGTTAAGCTCGCCTTTGTACATGATCTCTGTACCTATATCTCTTAGCTTTATTGATCTATTGTTTTGTGCACAGTAAATAATTATTATGAATTAGAAAAATCTATCTGTGATCAGAATCGTTAATATAACATAACCAAATTTTTTTTAATGTCCAATGTACAGACACAGCCACTTTACAATTTTATAATAGAAAAAAAAATCTAGAAACTTACCTTTGAATTGCTGATAATGTTCTTGAACTAACTTTTGGTGAGCGAGCCCATTGTTATGTGTTCTTACTATCGAAGGTGTAGCAACCATTGCTTTATCGCAATACTCACAATAATATCTTTTACCCATTTTATATCCTATTAGTCACAGTGTCCAGGCTAGCAGATCAGCATTAGCATCAAAGAGTTAAGTAGTAAAGTAATACTATTTAATTATAATTATAGCACTGTAAACACGGTTTGTTTTTGTCGTTTGTTTGTTTTTCACCATGCTGTCATTGTGTCAAATGTCAATACTGTCAATCAATCTGGCTTAGTTAGGGATGGCGGTATTATGTCCTTTATCGAATCAATAAATCAATACGATTTTTTATTATCAATAATTCGTTGCAATATATTAATATGAAAAAGAAATTAAACTTAAAAAACGAACTATGTAAATAATAATAAAAATAAACTGAATGTTTAAAAAAGATGGTTTGTTTATTTCTACAACATCGAGTAAAATATCGATGTTTTTGGATGATGAAAAGCAAAACTTATTAAGCTTGGACATTCATAATAAAGTACCTAGCATAAATTTTATAAGTGGTCATCACATTCAAAAGACTGAATCCGTATGTATCGTCATGCGGTAAACGAATTAACAGGAAAATTTTAATTAATTTTATTGATGGTGACACGTAGATCTTCTTTTTGGTACGATGACTACTCGTAAAATGGAACTTAAGTAAAAAAATGGTATTTGTTGTTTGGTGTCATTAACATCCAGCCAGCCCCCAAAAAAGAACGAGTCTAATACAACTACTTCATGGTTAGATATAATCGAACTAGCCGTTTTATTTATAAACGTAAAAAAAAGGTTTTTAATTTGATGTACCTAATAGATAACAGCAATTTTATTTACTTCTTGATTATTCAATGTAACATCGATCGCATAGTGCGATAGCACTACAACCAACAACCTACAACTCAACACCGCAACAACACTAATGTCTTGGGTAAGTTTGGGAAGCATGCTTGCTTTTAGTGTTACCTACGCATAAATACCTCAAACGCCCTTTACTTTAATGCACATGGAGTAAAGAGTAGGTCATGAGTAGGTATATTATATTCTGTGCTAAGGTATTAAATAAGCGTTTGGACTTCGGAGAAATCGAGGGACGAGCTATGATGTGGTAGGATGTGGGTAGGTACCTCAGGTACACAAAAGGTTAATATTTATACCTACCTACAGATTCAAGACTGCACTGATTAGCCGATTTGCTCAATTTAGCTGGCCTACAGTTTAGGTAACTACCTAATCGTGCGATCCGAGTCCAATATGCGGGATCCTCGTAACTGCACTATAATTAGGTAGGTAGGTATGTAGGTACCTACACTTTAATAATGTGTAGATATTATAAATTATAATGTCCCCTATTATAATTTAGATTATTCGGAGTATCTACATTTAAAATAATAGGCTATTTGACTAATTTTATAAAACTACTTAAATTGATTCCTTATAACATTATAAACATACCGCATTAATATTTCAGTTAAAAAACAATGCATTATGTTGAAAAATCAATAATAAAGTTTAAATTATCAAAAGTGCGGGCAAAACGCCATTCTCGAAAAAATGGCGTACGTGACGTCATTTGGCTAGCTGACTTTTGTAAACAATACTGAATTTGATTGCTTAAAAAAGTAATTCCAATATTTTAGTGAGCCAAGTGATGTATAAAGTGTCACACTGTATAAATATCTGTATATAAATCCCAGAAAACGTATTTGTGTCTGTTCATGTAAGTCGTGTTTACGTACACATGACGTCACCAGCGCTGTCACCAAACACAGAGCGTTTTCACCACAGACAATAAATCTAAAATATATTATATCTTTCTAGTTGAAATTCTCAATAAATATGCATATTTGAGTATAAATTATAGTCTCGTGAGGCTTGTTACGTTATTTTCTGATAGCATGATCATAATTTGTAGTATATTTTTAATGTTGTCAAATAGCCTATTATATTATCTACCTATAATAAAATTATAAATGGTGCAGTGTTTCTTACACTTAATTAAATAAAATTCTCATTAATTATTTTTCCATATCGGAATTATTTAATTTCAAAGCAGCTTAATTATATAAGTTTAGCAATAAAGACAGTAGTTACCTACATAGACCTACCTAGGTAAATAGGTAAAAAATCAGGTAGGTAAGTAGGTACTACTATAAGTACCTAACTTATAGTAGTACCTAGTAGGTAATATTATATTCATATATCTACTAGGTACCTAGGTACAAAACAAGCTAAGAAATTATAGCTTCATTTAGCGACACTTCAGACATTTTTATACTTCAGACATTTATTAGATTTAGGTTTGACGAAATAAAGAAACTCGCACCATTCTCGCGAGTCGCGTCATCTATACAAAAAAAAAGCGTGTGGCACTCGGAGACTGCAGAATAAGGTTGAAACTTGTGTGAAAATGGGGGGTGTTAGGTTTTTTAGTTTCGTTACGGAATTTATTGACTCGGAAGCCCGCGATTAAAAGCTATACAATAGCTTAAAAATAAAATTGGAGTGACTGTTTGTAATACCAAAGACGATCTCTGGTAATACTAATATAACCGATTTTTACTAAGTGCATTTGGATCTATACACGGTAGGTAGGTACCTACCTAAGTAGGTAAATAGGTAGTAACATAATTTTATCAAAACAACATTTTTTCAGATTTGTCTGTCTGTTTGTTCGGCTGATCTTTGAAATGGCTGGACCGTTTTTGTCGGCGTAGGCCTGTGTGAGGACGCAGTGGACTGCGATAGGCTAAAATTGATTTATTGACTTGCCTACCTAACATATCTAAGAAGCTAAAACTTTTTATAGTATCTGGCTACTTACCTCTTTCTCTCTCTAACTTAAGAGCTCTGCTCTTGTCGGTGGAGTAATCGCCACTCTTCTCTCTTCTCTGTCAATCCTTTCACCTCCTGATACGACCTAACTTGAAACTTTTCCTTGACTTGCTGCATAAACGGTCTTCTGGGTCTACCCCTTCCTCTCTTTCCTTCAAATACATACCTACCTAAATATAATGTTTTGCTCTATATCGATGTCCAATTCGGTTTATCAGCAACAAATCAAAGGTTGACTTGCACCAACTTAGTGTAAAAACCGTGAACATTAATCAGCAGTAAAACTATTTAAATGGGTGAGAAGTACGTTCATTTTGCATGCCTATCATAAAAGTAGGTACCTACCTACATACGTCTTAATCGATTTCATACATTGTGAACAAGCTGAATCGTTTTATGGTCACAAAAGAAGCAACGTTTAGTCCGTGAGCCTGACGTGTTGGTACATAAATTATGCGAAAATGTCCAAAATAATTGTGGTAATTTTATTCACTTGCGTCGTCATTTGTACAGGATTGCCACGCAATCAGGTAATTAATTTTTATATTCTATAGATCTTGACTAAAATACGTAAAATAGTATGAATGGGGACTAAGGGGTGAATAGGAACAAAATGGGCCGTTAAATTTTTATTATTTCTTATCCGAAACTATAAACCCTTTCACGTCACAATGAAATGATTAGTTGAATATCCGGTTAAAAATCTGCTTGAAATTTTCTTAAAGCCAAACAAAATTCTAATGACCATTATTTTATCCATATTAACTCCTTGATCCCTATTCACCCCGTGTTACCCGGTATTTTTCATTTACCAATTACAATACTTATATATATACAGGGTGAATTTTTCAAAAGGGCTTGGATGGCCAAAACCGAAACTATAAGGAATAGCGAAAAATGCTCAAAGGAGTCACGAGCCCGATTTTGATGAAACTTAAAATCTCATCATTAGATTTTTGAAAAATCAATAACCCTCGCCAGGAATCTAACCTGTTGATTTAAAAAAAAAATACACACCCTATATTATTACACCATACTGTATTGCTATTAAGGATCTTATTCTGGGAAGTAATGACATACCGCAAACTAAAGGAAAGAGCTCATCTTTACAAAATACATTTTATTTTTCTTACATTAACTGATTAATTGTTCAAAATGTAGACCATTGTTTTCAATACATAGCTGGATTTGAGACCTCAAGGATCGTACTGCATTCAATATTAGAATGTTATTGATTCCGTTTAGAATATTCTTCAAAGAACGTTTCGAGTCATGACCTGTATCATTATGTGGTTTTGTAAATTTCGTTTTTGACATACCTCCAGAGAAATTAATCTAAGGAAGTAAGATCCAGGGACCTCGCTGGCCAAGGCACAAGACCATGCCTTGCAATAAAATTGTCGTCAAACTGCTGAATCAAAATCTCTTTTACGGCTAGTATGGGCTGGAGTTACATCTTGTTTTAAAAAAAAACATCAATCATTATAATCATTCGGAGTATAATTTAAAACACGGAATGGTTACGATCTTTTCTGGGATTTCGAACGAAACAAATAGGTACATAAAACATGAATTTTATTAAATTCCAAATTTTCCTTAAATTTGCCGTATATCATTACTTAGCAGAATTTGTTCCTTAACAGCGACACTATCGTATGGTGTAATAATAAAGGGTGTGTTTTTTTTTTCAAAATCAACGGGTTCGATTCTCGGCTAGGTTTATTGGTTTTTCAAAAATCTAATGATGAGGTTTTAAGTTTCATCAAAATCGGGCTCGTGACTCCTTTGACCATTTTTCGCTATTCCTTATAGTTTCGGATTTGGCCATCCAATCCCTTTTGAAAAATTCACCCAGTATATATATATATAGGTATATATAGGTATTTATATATATAGGTAGGTACTTAAACTACTTAATTATTTTTCCACGGAATAACAGTTAATTTTTTCGAGCGATCTTGTAACTTCCAGTTAAGTAAATTAAAACAAATTAACAGCAATTTAAATAAGGATTACAAACATTTTCTTATTTTTCTTGGAAAACTCAGTTTTAATTATGAATCGATTTGATTAGTTACGAAATGTCCAAGTTTTAGTTCTTCATATTAATTAAAATGAAAATTATTGTTTACTGAGAACTCATTTGTTTTTTTTTTCCGAAAACTCATTTTTAAAATAGGCCTTAAGACTGAGCTTTAAGGTTTTCCACTCTAGGTTAGGTAAAAGTTCTTAATATCTATCGTTAAACAGTTTAACATGTCTTATGATATTTAAAAAATTAAACCGAATTCTTATTGCAATTTGCTTTAATTTGAACTAAAAGGAAACACCTAAAATTGTTAGGTATAGTTCTAAATATTTTACAGGATTCTGGTATAGAGGATAGACTCGTATCTGAAGAGGATAAATTTGACTTAGAATCTAAACAAGATTTTGCCAGAACTGCAGAAAAAGAAAAAGAAAAGAAACTTCTTCTTAAAGCTAAGAAACTAAGAGAGAACAATTATAGACGAGCACTTGAAAGCATCCTGCCTGCTAAACATAGTGAAAGTTATAAAAGATTATTTGAAGATCTGATAAACGATTCTAACGAAAAATCTAAATTTACTGATGATATATTAAGAAAAGCAGTAGATGAAGTTATAGCTACAAATGACAATGAAAGCGAAGGAAAAACTGGTGATCCTCAGATTGATGACCTTGATGTGTTGATTGAGCGTATTGCTCACGATGATAATGAAAAAGATGAAAACAATAATACTAATGATCCATCACTGGTATCACGGAATCCTAGTTCATACGAAACCGAAGATCGACACGTGGACCTTCAAGAGAAACCTAGCAGCGACACCGCAATTGATAGTAAAAGTCAACCACTAAAAGATGTAAATGTCGATGACAACGCAGCAGGAAGAATGGCACAAGAATTCACAACCACCGAAATAGATGCTAAACATACGAGACAATTAGGCGACGGTAGAGTTATAGGTATTGATAGTTTTCTAACACGCATTGATAGTTGTAAGTTAGTGTACCTAGTTTCACTAATACTTCAAATTTTCTTTTTAATCTAGAAAAGTTTACACCTAATCTTTTTACTTTTGACTTCATTTTTTTTTTATATAGGACACGTCAAAATGAATCCACCTCGCCTGATGGTAAGCGAAAGGCAAAGTCTCAGGACTGGGGTCACCACCACATACACCGGTAGTGCTACAGTGGCGGCCCTCAGATTGACGGCCTCATCAAATGCTTTTTCACGCCCCGCTTAAAGGCCCCGGGACTATAGAAGGAATGAAACACATGCGCTGGTAAAGAATTCCAAGTCTTTATGGTGCGGCAAATAAAAGAGGCACCGAACCGCTTGGTTCTTGATGGAATTGATGCCACCGTGTGCGGGTGATACCTCATTACAACTTAGATGAAATTCTTTAATTATTATTGTCTTTTCAGAATCTCACCCGGTTACTCGTTTCAGTGAAGTGGTGATTCCTCACTATCGAACTACGTTGACTAGAAGTGGAGTGGTAGTCAGTCCGACCGTATACACTGTGCAAACATCCGCACCCATTATTGACCACGTCACAACTCGTAGCTGGATTCCAAATAGACAGATTCTATCAGATACTAATGGCCAATTGAATACGTTTGGACGTATTGATAAATTTATAGATGAATATAAGGATTATGATGGAAATGCTTATCCATATTCACCCACGAGGTCATTTTTTGCTCGACAGCAAGTAGATAATAAAATGGGAATTCTTTCAAAATTACCAGGGGAATCTCTTCAACCATCATTACGAAATATGGAACCATTGCATGCCGGGACGTTTTACTCGCCTCGACGGTATTACCCTAATAGCTACAGACCTGTGTTCAATATTCATCATTAAATAGAGGAACAAATTGGAAGTGACGATTCTAAAAGTAGTAAAAATTATTACGACTCTTAAAACGTAATAAAATGGTTTTTAATAAAAGTTGTATTTTTTTTTATACCACTTATATGTCAGACAAGCACACAGTATTAGTATTTACAGTTATTTTACTATATTTAATCTTATTTTATTTGTTTATCTTTTGTAACCGTAAACTACACGCTAACAATTAGTACCTACCTATGCAGTATAATGCGTAACGCAATGAAGTCAATGTATAAAAAAATACCTATACTTTGCACTAAAATTTTTATGTAAAAATATAATAATTTTGGTGCAAAATGTACCTACTTCATGTAAAATTTCGCCCGTAATGCGAATATGGTTGGAAGCAATGATATTATATAAGTAAAAAGATATCATTGGTTGGAAGTCATTCTATGGTCCAATCACCCACTATAACATTTTCTGCTTTGAGATTTGTAGAGTTCTGTTTTCAAGAAATACTTTTTTCTATACTTACTATATTCAATAACATCATCTGAAAGAAAAATAAACTTTTTGACATATTGTGAAAATAATCAGAGTGAACTTATGGTATTATACATAAAATCAAACTATATTTTTATAAATATTTATGTTCCTTACCTATGTCCTTTAAATTGAAATGGTAAATTATTTTGTATAGTATATTTCATACATGGTGCAGAGGTAGGCCTAAGAAAAGATAGATGGAATGCCTGAAAGAGGATATGAAAAGGGAGTTGGTATCTGACAGGATTGTATGGAGGAGAATAATGATATCACCGACCCCAAATAATTGAGACAAGGGCAAGTAGATGATGATGCTGATTAGTTTTTCTCGTATATTTGACCTTGTTTATTTTTGTATACAAGACGGACAACGATTATCATGACGAATTTGTACTAGATACTTGGTATAAAAAAAATCTGAGGAATTTAAAATGTAAAAGATAGAAAATTATGTAATAATCAACTCATTCAGAAGCTAAGTGATGATACAAAATAAGCTGGAAGTGATATTTTTGATCTGCCATGTGGAGATGAGCACAGCATGAGATCAGTAGATGTCTATCAAGCCAGAAACGATAATTTTATTGGTGTCAAAAAGAAATTTTTGTGTAATATTACCATACTATTCCTACCTATCCAAGGTAAGTTACTTTTCAACAAACATGGTGAATGTTTGTTGAAAAGTAACTTACGTTGGTTATAATGTAGATTTTATGAAATAACGCGCAATAAATCGAATTAAAATTCTGTTTTATTTCAAAATGGTTAATTTTCTACAAGCATACATTTTAAATACCATTACATTCAATAGACCGCTGCAGCTAAGGACAGAGACTTTAGGAATCATGCTGAAACTCAAGAAGAAGAAGATGCCTATGACTATGTAAAATTTCGGACAGGAGTACGCCCTACCAGGTAACTTGTAACCATCGTTGTCCATTGTTCCGACCAAAATTTTTTAGATTAATAATTTATTGATTTCGTCTTTTGTATCGAATATAGCCTCACTTAATATACACTAATCTTCAATCTAGCGTTAATCCCATTCGTATCCGAAGCTTTTACCTGGGAGGCTGGGGTCCGCTTACCAGTCTTAACTGCGGATTTGGCTGGACCTCGATATTTTCCGTGAAGCGACTGCCATCGTACCTTCACAACCCAATGGTAACATTAGTTGATATCGAAGCATTACAGCTAGACCGTTGTTGTTGGACTTTTTAGGCCTCCAACTCCCCGTAACGACTGCCATAGATGTTTGTATGGCAACCGGGACCGACAGTTTAACGTGCTCTCCGAGGAGGATTTAATATACACTAATATTGTTATGATTTTCCCTTTAGCTTCTATGGCTCTGTTGCCCATATAATCAAAGGCGCCCTGGGTGGAGGAATTCTAGGTGGGCCAGTAGCTTATATGAAGGGAGGTTTGGCTGTAGCAATTCCTGTAAATATTATAGTTGGTATCTACATGGGCTATTGCTTACACGTAAGTTTTTTAACATTAACTTATTACCTATTATTATATGTAGCTTCTTAAATGGGCTACCTGCAACCCGGGAGTGAGGTCGTGATTGCGGTGAACCAATGTACCACCTATTTGTCATGCCCGCTGTGTCTAACACCTGCACAGTAGTTGGAAACCTGATCAAAGTAAATGAGGGAGCTGTCAATGTTCTCGAGTTTTGATCTGGTCATATTTTATTCCATATTTTAATTTAATAAATATCTAAATAAATACGAAAAATAAAATCGAATCAGTTTTCGCAGAACTTTTTCATCCAATAAGTAGTTTTAACTTACATAATATACTTACTTATACGCCAATGCTTACCTTTTTGTAGAATGCTTTATATGCCCCTGTATACCGGCTATTTTGTTGGTTATACCAATACCTAATTGCTGAGTATTCAAACTATTATGGTGACTGACATTAGTAGGTATAAGAGATAACAGAATATTTACCATGTCTCCACAACATGGTTCGTCAAGAAAGGGCATTAGAAGGTTTTTACAGGGTCGGCAGCACGAGTGTGACGCCTCTGGTACGTGTTGCACACGTCCATAGGCCACGGCGACCGCTTCCCGTCAGGTAGGCTGTATATCCTGTTTAGTCTCTTACTAAAGATAGATTATTGTTTTGGATGTTCTCAGTTGCTTATAGAATGTAATCAAATATTGATGAGGCGAACCAGAAAACCTTTTTTATCATATGCAGATTGTGGAGAAGCAGCAGTGAAATTGTTTCCAAAGGAATGTATTTCCAAACATTCAAAATTATTTAGGTAAGTGTTATTTTTTAAAATTTTTGATGTAATGGAATCTTTTATTCTAATTTTTATACCTCTTAAGTGGAAAGCGTATAGGCTAACGTTTGACCTCTACTCACCCTGGTGGTAAGCGACGATGTGGTCTACGATGAATCACTTTTTATTAGACTCTGTTTATAGATCAGATATTATATTATTGTTGATTGATGACACTTGGTGAAATTTGCTGACATACTGAATTCAATCACTTGTAAATCTGTTAGGTTTTTTTTGGTCACCTCTATTGATTTGATTTTGGTTTTATCCAGACATATAATTGATACGTTAATATGCATGGACTTATTTGGTGCCTGTTGTACGTATCAGATCATCGTTGCAAAGTCTTTAAAACAACTCATTGAAAAATCTCCTACGACTATGATAGAAGGTGCACCAGGTAAGAAATTTGGCGTATTTGCCATTCATACTATTGGAAGAAAGTGTATTTATTATGATACTAACTCCTCCAATTAACTTCTGCTTAGTTTTGATGCGTCTCAAAACAAACTTGTCTTGTAACCCAGATAGAAGGGACTGGTCGCGTATTCAAGTCCCATCCCTGGATATTTTCTTTGTACGAGCTAAATCTATAGTAAAAATTAGCATATCAATTGCTTCAAAATTAAATTGAATACATCCATAATTCTTATTGATTTTAGGTTATCCGAATCTAAGAATCTACATACTGGTATTGTTACCTCTATTTATTAGCATATGTTTAATAACACATCTCAAGTACTTGGTACCTTTTTCACTAGGTGCTAACGTCGTAGTGGGTAAGTGGTTTTTGAAGAACATTTTACATACTTAGTACTTCATTATTTCATTTGATTTTTATTCTAATGGAAATATAAGATGCTTATTAAGAGTTTATTGCATTAACTACCGCCTGCCTCGTGTAAATTTTGTAACCTTTCTAAAAATACCAGACAAATTAAGTTGTCAAACCTAACGCTTCAATAGAGCTCGTGTGTATACCTAGTTTCCGTACTGTTTTAGCTCATTATGTATTTCCTTTGGCTGACTGTAGCCACGACCTGCACTTCTAGTATCATTTGTTTAAAGTAATAGCGGAAAAGGTATTAATCTTTTTTCTTTTTCTCTGTATAGCATCGGCAATCCTCATGGTAGTGTATTATTGTACCCAATATAATCCTAGATTTGAGGGTTTGAAATTGGTTACTGACTTTGACGGAGCGTTACAGTTTGTTGGTATGTCAGTGTTTGCTATGTCCTGTTCTGGGGTCGTTATCTCCATAGAAGGTAATATGAGGGAACCGCAGAAATTCCCAAGAGCGTTGGCAATTGGTGAGTACTATTTTTAATCGTACTTATGTGGCAAACACGCAATTTAAGGTACTTACATAGGCTAACGGCCTTGAGCGTCGACAGGCACTGAATGTTAGGTCGAGCGGGAGTTCTCCCGGAACTTTATAATCGATTATATCGAAATTTACTGAGGAAAAGATGGATTATATTACCATATTATATTACCATGTCCTATAATTGCACTTGTTACATAATATATGCAAAAAATTAAATTATTTGCATACATATTTGTTGTTTTTCTTGATAGTTTTCCTTTTGCAGGTCAAGGTGCTATCATATTTTGTACCCTCAGTACATCACTCTTCGGTTATGCTGCTTTCAGAGAAGAGGCGCAAGCTCCATTCACACTCAATTTCCCCATGGAAACGTAAGCTAAGTAGCTTCACGTAATAATATAGATAATAGTGTGACCATGGACGTATAAATCCTATGAAAAGAACGTGCTAAAGAATACAACTGACAACGCTAGATTCGACCCACTTGCTTATAAATACGTACAAGGCGGCATGCACACATTCATCCACTACGCGGTTAAAGTTTTTTCATAGGACACGTCAAAATGACGGCTGATGGTAAGCTAAAGGTAAAGTCTCAGGACCCGGGTCACGACTACATACACCGGTAGTGCTACAGTAGCGGCCCTTAGCTTGACGGCCTCATCAAATGCTTATAAGGCCGTCAACGTCATTTGATTCGGTCAGTTTAAAAAGCTAAAAAAAAATACAACATGTCTTGTGTAGCGAAATGGTGTGGAAATTCAGGAATCACTAACATTGCAGCCCAAATATCAGTCACATGTGGTTAGCCACTGCCATGTTGTGACTCAGCCTCGTGTTTCAACACGTACCGTCCATAGGTATTTTAGGTAAATCACTACTATTACTACTATTGATAATACATACATACATAATCACACTTTTTTCCCATTGGGGTTGGCAGAGACAACATCTTTCGCTTCTTCAACTTTTATGATTGTTTTCATACTAATAAATACTGATAAACTGTTGTTATTCTCAGGTTACCAATAATATTCAAACTTGGTATTTGCATAATGCTGTACTTTACACACTCTCTCAACTTTTGGGTGCCTTTCAATCTCTGCTGGTACTACATCTCGCATAAAGTCAATCAAGATAAGCTACTTATGTGGGAAAGAATATTTCGAGCAATATTTGTGACTATAATCGCCGTGGTAGCCATGCTTTTCCCAAGCATCATTGCTTTAATGGGTTTTGTAAGTTTTATTCTCATTTTACGTAGCTTAGGCATCAAACCATAATGTATAAAACATTTTTTTTCTAGGATTTAGTTTTATATAGGTACAACTTAGGTGGCAGATAAGCACACGACCCATATGATGGAAAGCGGTCACCGTGGCCTATGGACGTGTGCAACACCAGGGGCATCATTATCGCGCTGCCGACCCTGAAGGGAATTTCTGTTTGTACGCGATAGACGCAAAACCTACTGGGCGGATTTTGATGCGGTTTTTCTGTTAGAAAGGTCTTGGCCAGAATTAAAATCTACCATAATGTTTGATTGTAATTGTTTAAGTAGAACTGGAGATATGACCAAAAAACGATAACCGACATCAGTGTGATCGAAGCCGCGGGCATCAGCTACTGATCCATAAGTTCAGGTGGTGGAGTCCAAAAGGTAGTGGTCAAGCATACCGGTCTACATAGGTCACCCATCCTAGGATGGAACTGGATAGTACCTACTGCTGAACTTTGCAATATATATTATCCTACTCGGTAACCACGAGCCCCTTTCCATCCTATGGTTGTTTTATATTTCCTTGTCTTTCAGATTGGCTGTTTTTGTTTATCAAACATGGCTATAATTTGGCCGAGTATAATAACCATTCTAGTAGTGTACGAAAGACCAGGCTTGGGCCGATACAAATGGCGACTTTGGCGATCAGTTTTCTTCATTGCGGTCGGATTGTTCATCTTTACCTGTGGTTCAATAGTGAATATGAAAGCGATAATTAAAGCATTCTTCCAATGATTAAAATATAGACGTATTTTGTAAATGATATATTTATGGCCTGTGAGTTTTTGTTTGTATTTTTAGTTTATAGGTAAACTGTGTGCTAGTTACATTAATGTGTGGTTTACATTGACTGTATGAATTTATTAAATGTAACTTTACACGCAGAGGCTGTTGTTTAACTGGTTTATTCCAATTAGTCCTACTAACAGTTCGATCATCGTACAGTTTGGACAAAAAATATTGAGATAGATTGTGTTTGACAATCGAACTACTTGGACAAAAATCTTCCAAGTAGTTAGTGTTTGACAATTGAACTATTCGGACAAAAAAATTTCCAAGTAGTTCTTCACCCTTCATTCCCTTTAACTATTTAAAGGGAATGAAGGGTACACTTTTGAAATACCTATGCCCTCTTAGCGAAACTTTATGGAAAGGATCATCTATTAAACTTAACCAATTCAATTAAATGAAACGATTATTTTTCAATCAACATTTATTCAACAAATTGGTATAACGCCTTTCATACAATCATCACCACATTACACCATAATTGCAGTAAAATCCATAAAGTAACCATAGTTTATGAAAACAATAAGGATAAACAACACTAAACTTGATGCTGTAAACATTCTAGACCAGCCTGCCTTAAGGCGAGGTTACACAGTGCGAGCTGCTGACGTGACAGTCAACAGATACTGCACTTCTGGGCCTCGATTCAGCTAAAGAAAAACCACTGAAGATATACCACTGACACTCTAAAAAATGCCATTTAATTATAGACTTTATTGTGATCAGATTAAAGTCTAAAGTCAAATGGTATTTTGTAGAGCGAATGAAAAAGTTAAATGAATTCTTTTCATTTGATTTTAGACTTTAACTGTATAACGGTAAAGTCTACAATTAAATAGCATTTTTAGAGTGCCAGTGGTATTAAAGTGGTTTGCCTTTAGCAGAATCGGAGGCCCTTTACTCGCAAACTCGTAAAGCAGTAGCTACTGAATAACTCGTGCATGACAGTAACTCTTAAGATATGGTTACACAATTCGACTAGCTGCACTGCAGTCGCACGCTAGCTCACACTGTGTAACCTCGGCGTTACAGTGCTGTAAAATTCTGTCATGTAAAGTGGAATAATAAAATTAGTTTCCAGCTAGATTCAATAGAAATCAAAATAATTACCTACACAGCAAAACTTGAATTAGTAACTTTGTAAAATTTCTATAAAATTTCGTTAAAAATACGTCATTCTTGCTTGATAAATCACTGACTTGTAGGCGGTCGTCGATCGCTCAAGCCGTTTAAAAATTAAATAGTGCCTTAGCGCTAAAGAACGTGCCCGATATACACAAAACTATGCCGAGTAATATTATAAGTATGTTCTTCCAAAGGCGCCATTTCAATTTACCAAAACCGGGATACTCGTACTTGACCAATAATTCAATTATGGCTGGGAATATGAAACCCATGTTTGAAAGGCAAAATGAACCGATCTGAAATAAAAAGATTAAAAATTTAGTAGTAGGTATCATTATTATACCTATCTACACATCTCCTCAAAGAAATCAAAACACCTTGCAAGTTTATGTTTTCTAAGGATTATCATAAAAATTTATATATTTAGAAATAGGTAGGTTACATGTCAAAAAAAAGTAGGATTTCGATTTTTCTGATGAGAAGTATACCTATTCCATTTGCCTTCAATTTTGCATTTTTCTGCTTCGGTCCTAACATAGGTACCTACTTTACGAACTTTCTCGACTGCCATCTTTAATGCAAGCTGAATCATACCTACTATGAATATTGAAATAATATTATAGTTTTAAGACATGATAGCAGGCCATCTGCAGGACCAATGGTCGATCGCCACTGGCTGACTCTACCTCCTGGGTAGAGTTAGCCAGCGGCAGTAGATTCCGGGTGAGTGTGGGCCCCACTACTCCAAAAGTTTGCCAAGTTAGATGTCGTACACTATACTTGTTTGTGGCAAAATACGTCGCCTAGAAACAAGTATACAATCTAACTTAGCAAGGTTTTGGAGTATTGGGGCCCACACTACTGCAAAATCTGGCCACGTTAGATGCCATGCACTATACCTACATATTAGGTATATCTAATAACATTATAATATAAACGGTTATTGTAGATATTGATTTACTTACCAAACCCATCAAATTTCCCATATCAGGGAAGGCGGCAGCGATTATAGTAATAATTACTACAAATATGGCCCGATAGACTCTCTCCCAAAGGGCGTGACTCGTCTCTGGGTGCCTCTTCTTCAAATAATACCACACCAGGTTAAAGGGTGCCCAAAAATTCAGACCGAACGTGATGAAAATCATGAATGCTATCAGTCCCTTTAAAATCGTTGGGAACCTGTGGAATTGACAAAACATTAGTTCAAGACGAATGATAACAATATCGACATATTTAAAAATCTTATAACATTTATTCTTGGGCCTGCAACACATATTTTTAAATTAGTCGGCTAATAATTACGAAAGGGACCACGAGTAGTTGATTTCCCCGTGGTCCTTGCAGGCACCATTGCAACATATTGCATTGCACCCAAAAATAGCAAAGTATTGAGCATAGTTTTTGAAATGAAACATAAGCAGATGAGAATGTATCAACTTACAGAGTATGAGGGAAATTCAGCGTTACCGGTGATAGTAAGTCTTTGCCGAAACCCCAGTACCCGAAGAATCCAGTTATCATCACGAAACTTACGACTACGCTCATACCTGTAGTGACAGAAAATGAAACAATTAAGTATCTAATTACACGTAACGTCCATAACTAAGGAGTAGATAGAAAACTAAGAAAGAAAGAAAGAAAGAAAGAAAAGAGATGAGCTACCAAGCTAACTGAAAACGTATGAACACAAAACGTACACAGGTTATAAGCAAAAACAAAAGATTTTTTTTTTACCTATATACCTATATACCTACTGATGCAAACAACCAGTTTTAACTTTCGATGTTGCTAATAGGCAATATAAAATGACCCTATTATCCTCTTTCCTTCTCTACTTTTCGAAACTAAAATGTTGAATTTGCAAAAGGTTGAATTAGCAAAATGTTAAAGCCCAAAATATTGAATTAAAAAAAAAATGCTAAATTCCAAAATGTTGGATTTAAAAAAAAAATTATACGGAAAGTTCCATTGTAGGTAGTCTGCGCCTCTCGCATCCCGAAGACTCAACATTTTGCAAATACAACATCAAGGGTTCAGAAAATTCAACGTTTTGCAAATTCAACATTGTAGTCCTGAGGGATTAAAACCCCATCTATGTTAGCACTGAGCGGAACTAGAATGTAATTGTATAAACCTATGTTTTTATACATAGAAACGCCTGGACCAATGCAAATAGACATTCATGCATACAAATAATATGTTTGCTTTCGAAGAAATATTAAAATATAATTCATACCAAGTAGTCCTTACCTCCGATCAAAACAATATTGTATTTAAGAGGGTGCTTCATATTATTTTCAATAGGTAACGCCACTCCTACACCTTCCATACTGAAGACTACTACGCCAATAAACTCGAAGAACCCAACGAAATTATTAAAAACTGGCATCGTGCCTATGTCAGGCGCAGATTGTAAGCCGTATACAACGGTCGCTACTACACACATCACTGAAATAAAGGAAACTCATATTAAACTCTTTGAATATTAAAATTATTTTAAACTACCAAGTAAGTGACCAAAACTTAAGCACTTTCACTTCAAAACCTAAGCACTTTCCATGTACCTAACAAGTTTTCAAAAAATCACTCTACCCTTATTTGCCTCCTTAAGAGTGAAAATATAAAAACTCGTGATTCACGTGTGCGTTTATTACTAACCAGAAGCAACTATTTTTGAACTACTAAACTTCTATCTTGAAAACGGACAAACTTCCCCTATAAACTTTATACCATAAATATACAAACAAAACAAGTAACATAGAAACCTTACCGATGAAAAAGTCAGCTACAAGAGTGAAAGGCGCAAGGTACTTAAGAGACCTTATCATACACAGTAGTATTATAGGCACAAGTAGTATAAGAATATACATTCTCAATTCCATGATATTAGTGTTTTCTGCGTTAATAAGTTGTTGAATCGTTTTTGCTATAATAATTTCATACACGCAGCAAGATCCAAATAAATCTATGCAAATTATAAAATCTACTGCATATCTGAAACATTAATAAATCATTTTAAATTTTAATGGAGGCAGGACCTCCCGTTGCATTGAGCAATCCGACCGGATTAGTACCTTCGCCTTACAGAAGACCGCGGTCATAATAACTATCATTTTGTGTTCCCAGCGGTAAGTAGGGTAGCCAGAGCTCACTGGAGGGATTCTGTGCTGTCAGCAGGGAGACCAAAGTCTCTTGCATTGCCAGTTATACAGAAAGTCTCTTAATCCCTTCCCACCACCGCCTTCCCCCAAATAATTGGAATGTATAGTAACATTGTACATTTTACATTCTAATACTTGTAAATTTTACAAGTCTTGTCTTGACTTCTAATGATGCCAATTTTGCAGCAAAATTTCTGATAACCCTATATTGTAGCGGCTTAGGCGATTGGTGTACACTACTTAAAATAATTAGTCCTTTTCGAGATTTGACTTATGGATTTGACCACATCGGGTTCCATTCACAATTTTACGGTGTACAAGAGGATTTTTTTTAAATAACGCATTTTTTGTATGATCATTTTGCAAATGCGTAAGTACTACGAAAAGTTATTGATCAGTATGCCTATAAACGATTGTAGCTTACCTAAATACTTTACCCCATTTGAAATACTTAGGGAATGGACCCTTTTCTACCGCCATTTGGGCAAGATCAGGATACGACATTTGTGGTATTTTATGTCTGACATATAACTCTTGTGCTGATGTCACTAAAATCTGAAAAAAAAAAACAGAAATACAATAAAACTTTGACGGCCTGATTGTGGCGTAGCGGTAGTGCATTCAACTGCTACGATAGGCGGCGCGGGTTCGATTTCCGCTCAGTGCAAATATTTGTATGCATGAATATGTCTATTTGCATTGGTCTAGGTGTTTCTACCTATGTATGTTTATCCGCATTCTAGAACCTATTACACAAGCCAGTTTAAGCAATCCTTATTTTAGGTCGAGATAGCGCTATGTAAAAGTCGTAGAATATTTATTTATTACTAGCTTTCGCCGTGGAACTCGGTATCGCCATCAATTAAACGACTCTCCACTCCACTACACTCTTCATTCCACTTTACTCCACTATCCACTCCAAAAAAAGGATAAAACGTCTCCTATGTCCGTCTCCTCGTTCTAAGCTAACTCCCTACTTCTTGAGTTATAAATAATGTAACTAACACGACTTTTTTATAGGTATATTATATAGAAGTTTAAAGTAACTCACATCGACACAGTAACTGATATATACACCGAATATAAGTGTAAAAATGACAGATGTCCACAGTCCGCACTTGGCATAGGCTTCGGGTATACCCAGTATTCCTCCGCCGAGACATCCTTTGATCAAGTGCCCAATTGATTCTATAATACTGGAACAAATACGATATATTTAAATATGACGTCGGTTTTCGCGTCCTTTCTTCGGTTAAGTCACAATCGGTTGAATGGACAACCGATTGGGATCGAACATGCGTAAGATTTTAAGTATGATTAAGACCTTTCAAACAAAAAAAAAGCATTGAAATCCGTTCAGTAGTTTTGGCGTTCGCCGCGCACAAACAGACAGAGAGACAAGAATTTCAAAAAAAAAGTTGTGTTCAGAATCGTTCATATTTCGACTAAAAACAAGCTGTTGTTTAAAAAACCTTTTTAAAAACAAGCTTTTATTATTTATAATATTGCATTATCATGGGGCTTACATAAGTATACCGAATTTCAGCTCAATCGGATAACCAGAAGTGGTCGAAAAATGGCTTGCAAGAGTTGATTACAGACAACAAGACAGGTGAAACTAAATAAAAGCTTGTAAAATACAATACGTTCATTATGCGTACAGCTAAGGAGTGAAATGCCCGGCTTGAGTCTGTGTTTCCGGAAAGCTATAACCTAGGAGTCTTTAAGTCTAGAGTGAATAGGTTGCTTCTAGGCAAGCGTGCTGGACGTCGACCACATCGTCACTTAGCATCGGGTGAGATAGTGGTCAAACGCGGGCCTTTCGACTATTAAAATACCAATTACTTACGTAGTTTCTTTGTGAGGTGGTCTGGCTGCTTGAAAATCGAATTCCTCCCGTGGTGGTCGTGTCGGAGGCGCTTTCGGATCTGCCATAGCAGCAGCTTGTCTTGAATTCTGTACTGTCAATACCTTAATATACAGAGCGAATTTTCAACTGGGCGTGGATGGTCAAATCCGAAAATATGTCTACACCAAAAAATGCTTTTTAAACGAGATCTTTCCTTGAAAATACCGTAAGTGATTGCTTCCCAGAATTCGTTTCTTATTGGCAGCACTATCGAAAAATGCAATGATACAGGATGTGTTTTTTCCCTCACAATCATTATGGTTTGATTTTTTGAAATCCAATGATGCCGTTTTGTTTTTCATCAAATTTGGACCCAAGACTCCTTTTAGCATTTTTCGCTATTGCTCTCAATTTTAGATTTAGCCATCCAAGCGCAGTATTCACCCTGTTTAAATAAATGAATTAAAAGATGATTCAATAAAAAGTACTACGTTTCCAGAAACAAAGAAATGGTTCCAGGATAACCCTGCGGCTGCCACTGATCTATATTCATACAGGTCGCGCCAAGCAACTTGAGCCAAAGTCGGCGTGGAAAGGTCTTGAAAGAAATTTTGTTTTTTTTTTGCATAGAAATGTGTTACAAGGTTAATGTTATTACAAGAAGAAGAAGAATTAAAGAAGAACAAAGAAAGAAAAACATTTTATTCAAGATTCGCACAAATAAATACCTGTCTATTTGTGTGCACGTAAACAATTGGTCACTACCTAAGCGGAATAACTACACAATGCTGTTCAGCATGTGCAGCTCAGGTTTTAGGATGGCGCGAATTCGGTAACGTCACACATAGTCACACATAAAAATAACAATATACATAATTATACGAAACCAGTGGTTGTCGCACGGACCCGCGTGATTGGTTTATCAGACCTCATTAACGCTGACTTTGGCTCAAGTTGCTTGCCGCGACCTAGTATTATGTGTAAGTGCAAAATACTGAAAGCGGGCGCGTTTCAAGTACGTCTTGGTTTACCATTCATTGCCGTTTTTAGTCACAACTGGAGCTCTAAATATGATCGAAAACGGCAATGAATGGTGAACTGACATGCAACTGACCTGCTGTCGCTTTAGATGTATTTCGAGCTTAAACGCTAGTAAGTAAAGCCGAGAAATAAGGACTATTTACTTACCTTACTAGTTAGTTAAGAGTTTTCATTTACTTTCAACAATCCAAGTATACGCCTACGGTAAAAAACTTAATAGAAAATTTGTGTTTTTAGATACGTCAATATCATGTGACAGCACTTTTTGTTTCTAGAATTAGTTTTTTATTCTTTAAGTGCGTCAAACCTCAAATAAATGCAATCTTCTAGAAGGTCCAATATATTGGACCTTCTAGACGACTATATATAGTCGATGATTGATTAAGCTTAGATCCAAAACGTAATTCTCTGTCTACGATCCAAAATGACCTCTTCAGTTAGTGGGTACATTACAAAAGTATTTTTACATATCTATTTCATATAAAAAAAATTCAAAGTACCTGAAAATTATAGTGAAATTATCTAAACATTAAATTTCCTTCATTGCGCTACGCAATAAATTGCATCGTAATCGTAAGATGGGTTATAGAGTAGGTATACAGTAATACGCTAGGTTGCCTACTTCTTCCTGGTGCAATTGTTGGGTAGGCAGGTACATACAGGTACCTAAGTCAATACCAGTAATTTGCAACAGAACTATCCGTGACACACGATAAGACCTTTACCAAAATAAAGATAATTTTAACACAAAATGTTAGTGTTATAGGAAGGGTTGCGTGCGAAAAATCGGTGCTGAAATACCGGTTGCCGTTTTTTTAATGTTTAATTAATTACACTTTATTAACTTTAAAAAACCGGCAACCGGTTAATTCAGCACCGATTTTTCACACTTTGCACACTTTTTTTAACACTTTGCACCTAAAATTTAGGCTACCTGCGTTGAATTTTATTTTAACCTATTATAATTATATATGTACATAAAAATACCTTTCATCCAGTAACGTGATAAGTTAAGATCGTTCTATGGTGGGATCTAGATAGAAGATCTGATACATTAGGGTTACTGCAGGATGTGGCACTTTCATGATGCTTGTCTGAGACCAAAGACCTATGGTGATAGTGAATTATGGTCTTTGTCTGAGACCTGATCATATTCGGGATTTAATAACAGAGGTGGCAGACAAGACAGCTGAACTCTAATAGATTACCTTGCGAAGACAGCTGAGTTCTAATAGAAAATCTAACTGGAGTTAGTAGGTACTGTTTTAAATTATATACCTATTATATAACTTACATTTTTTTCATTTAATTCCATTTCTTGGTCCACACTCCACTCTACACGTCCTAGCACTGTTCACGTCTTCAACCAATAGAAGTGGAAAATCGTATCAATGAAATAATTACAGACTATTTTAAACACACCATCGCATTCCCATGGTGATAGAATAATTATAGGTACTAGCTATTCACCCTAGCGGGTATATTTTTTATATCATTTAGCTAAAGTGGCAGCTAAGCACACGACCCACCTGATGGGAAGCGATTACCGTGGCCTATAGACATGTGCTTGTGCAAAACCAGGGACGTCACATTCGTCATGACCCTGAAGTGAGACGGGAGGGGGAGCCAGAAAGGATGTCTAGGAAGGGGGGTCTAGGAAGGTAACAACCAAGATATATAAAATAAAAATAGCTGACAGGCTTAATTATTTCGCCATTGTTCGTCAATGGAAATAGCCATGTGTGGGAGGTCAACTCTATTGATTCTTGATTCAGATTGATCGATCAATGTACAGATTGTTGTCATAGCACTCAAGATGAATATGAATTGACTGAATTGATTGAAATTTCCGCTAAGTTACTATTCAGTTTTAAAACATTAGTATGGGCAGTGCAGGTCAACGGTGTACTATTTTTTTTCTATATAAAAGGCCTTGACGGATGAGCAGAAGGAGAAACTGAAGAAGCATCGCTTGGAGTGTTTTATTCTTTAGTTTCATTTGAATTAAATATAAATATGCAGCAGATTTGGGTATGATAGAGGAGCTGATGAAGATCTGAATGAAGAGAATGAAGATATTTTATTAGCAATTTGTCGAAAACCGTTATAAATAGCAGTTATGAGTTAAAATTTATTATATGAATTTAGCACGGCACGCCACGGCACGGTAAGGCACGGCACGAAACGACACGACACGACACGATATGATATGACGATATCGGCATAGTACGCCACGCCAAAAAAATTAATTTGAATAAAATTGAAGATCGGCCTTCACACACCTGATTTTTTTTGTATATCACTTGGGCAAAGGTGGCAAACAAGCACACGGCCCACCGGGTGGGAAGCGGTCATGGTGGCGAACCATTCCAGGGACAAACTCTTGAAATGGTGGTTGTCCACCACTACTTTTTGGATTTCATTTCAGCTTACCATCAGGCAACAGCCAATCTGACGGACTAAATGTCATCGTTACATTTTTAAGTTGAGCGTGGCAGACAAGCACACGGCCCACCTGATGGGAAGCGGTCACCGTGCCGTATGGACGTCTGCAACATCGGATGTCACACTCGCGCTGGCGATCCTGTAAAAACCTTCTAATGCCCTTTCTTGTAGAACCCCATAGGTATTATTGTAGACGCTAGGGAAAACCACAGCAGGGAGATCGTTCCACAGCTTAAGCTATATCCTGTTTCTTTTTAAATCAAACACGTCCAATATTGTACAATATATTTAATAAAGTTACAATAACCTAGACAGTTTTGCTCGTGATCTCAACACTACGACTTCAACATTGAGGATCAGAATATATTTTCGCTTGACAAAGACATCTACAGTCGATGTATCGTATAAGATACCTTTCACTGTTTCAGTTTATTATAACTGAATAAAATGAACTTCCACTCATGAAAAATCCGAATAATATAAGAATAGCATTCTTCATGACTCGCCATCTGTAATTTGAATAACACTTTTAAAATTAATATGCAACAAACAAACAGACAAACAAAAATTTCCAAAAAAATATAAATAGTACGAGCCTATGTCCACAGTTTTCAGTTTTCACGTTTTTTTACTAGATCTGTAGTTCTATTAAATCGATTGTGATCAAACATGCGTAGAATTTTAAGTAAGAACAAAAAATCGCATTAAAAACCGGTCAGTGGTTATTGCGTTCATCGTGAACAAACAGACAAACTCTGAACTCTGAAATGATTCTGATCGCAATTTTTTTTGTGTTCAGAATCGTTCCTACAACATAACACAAGTACTTTTTTTAAATATTCTAATTGTACAGACACTGCTACTTATTTTACAATTTTATAATACTACTAGCTGTTGCCCGCGGCTCCGCCCGCGTGGATGTCGAAATCCGTTTCAAAAACTATCCTATCTCTCAAGTTGGATCGAACTGCACATGGTGTGCGAATTTTATTATAATCGGTTAAGTGGTTTAGGAGTCCATTGAGGACAAACATTGTGACACGAGATTTATATATATTAAGATACGAGTATATACAATATGTAGGTACTTACCTTATTTGAGCTCGTCGGTCAGAGTCCCAAGTAATCAAAGTTTCTATGAAGGCCGGAAATATAAAATTGATGAATCCCAATATAAACAGGCCTATCTGAAAATGATTCTTCTATAAAATACTTAGGTAACAAATAGGTAACAAATAAATAATAATAAAATAAATACTCTACGACATTCTACACAGCGCTCTAGTCTAGCTCTAATCCCAAAATAAGCATTGCTTAACTAACTTATGTTATGGGTTCTTGAATGTGGATAAACATTACTTAGATACATTTTTTTGTAAATACATACATAATTATAGTACATAATTATAGAAACACTCAGACCAATACAAATAGACATAGGTATTCATGCACACAAATATTTGCAATGAGCGGGTATCGAACCCGCGGTCCCCGTCGTAGCAGTCGAATGAACTACCGCTACGCCACAGACGCAGTCGTACCTACAGGTACAGTCAACGTCAAAATTAGATGATTGATGAGCGTTTCGTCAGGCTCTTGAATAAATAACTTACAAATGTCATCATTGGGATCATGCTAGGGATCAGTATCGATAAACCAGTCACTAGTGTAGTGAAAAATAATCGCAGAACCGTTTCCAATATCGCATGCGACTGATGTGGATAACTGAAATTGATATATACGGGTTTGAATATAAAAAAGTCAAAACTTGCAAAATATACGAAGTTATCTACAGCTACAGATGCACGTAACTAGGCCAGGTTTTGGAGTAGTGGGGGTAAGTTTGCAAATCGTGCACTTTGAACCAATCAAATGATTCAAAGTACGAACGAACGGAATGTTGATTCGGTACAAGACGTCTCTCGGAGACAATACATAAATACATATTTATGATCAGTCAAGTGACGGACCAATCATATTATGTCCGCGACGGCGCAACCGCGTCTCCCGCGACCCGCTCATACCTCAAAGGGGACCTAAAAATCGACCTTTGCGCATATGACGCGTCTGGCCAATTTACGGCATCTGTACATGGGTCTACTGAGGTGTGAGGGCAATGCCTTGGGGCATCTTACAAACTGCTGTTTGAAGAGACCGGCGAACGATAGCGCAAATGAAAACGGGAACCTGCGCGGCTGCAGCGCGGTCTTTTTGCCCCTTATGTGCGTTGGTAGTATAGGAAGGATTCCCTTTGCGCTTTCGTTCGCCGTGAAATTGACCGGCCCGGCCCGCCCGCCGCGCCGTCTGCAAAACATCTCATCGTCTGCAATGCCATTTTTTTGTATTATTCCAATATACCTATATAAATTTCATAAAATTCTAATTGAATACCAAACCTGCCAAAGTCTTTAAATCTTGTGCAACAGTAGTACCAAACTATTCTGAAGGCTACCCAAAATTGTACAACGAATGTCACGCATAGCATCATACCCAGAAGGAACTGGAGAATGCCTGTGAATCTGGAACAATTGATTAAATTTGTTGACAATTTAATTTCAATTTCATTTAAGATGGAAAACGAAGTGATTCTATAAAGACTTTTCCTTTGAGGTACTGAACGTAGGTACGCTCAATAACTTCTGCCCTCCATTACGCAAGCCTGGAGATAGCAGGTGAAGCCGCTGGTCACCCTACCCCTGCCCCTGGTGTTGCACGCGTCCCTAGGCCACGGTGACCGCTTCCCATCAGGTGGGCCGTGTGCTTGTCTGCCACCTAAGTGGTATAAAAAAAAAAATAGTGCACCTCCCCTCCCCTTTCAGGGTAATATGGGAACCCTGTGATTACCATACCCATTGCGGCCATCTTAAAGCTGTAAATGGCCCAGGGTCAGCTGGGGTGCGAGAGAATTGCATTATTGGGCCACCTCACACCCCGGCATTAAAGAGTCCCGAAATGGCGGCGTACGGCTTTAGTTGGTTACAGTTCGACATAACCTGTATGCGGTAGGTTTTATCGGGGCTATCCAAATTATGTCATTGAGTGTACACATACAGAAATTTCATCTAATTCGCCTCAGTCGTTTAGGAGCTTAATAACATAAGGTTTTGCAAAAACTACTAACACATTAGGTGGCATATGGACGTTGATAGGACTTCTACAAGTTTCACCCCAGCCCCAATATCCAAAGAAACCTGTCGCTGCCATCAGTATGACCACCACACTCATAGCTGAAATAAAATGTCGTATTGTAGATATTACGTAATTGTGATGGACGCAAAAACTATCGAACGGATTTTGATGTAGTTTATTCGAAAGATCTTGGTCAAACTTAAAATCTGCCGTATGTTTGATTGATATTGGTATAGTATAGTACACGGCATCTAATTGGGCAAGATTTTGGAGTAGTGTGGGTCCCACTACTCCAAAACTTTGCCAAGTTAGATGCTAATACACTATACTTGTTTATATGCGACGCATTTTGCCAGAAACAAGTATAGTGTATAGCATTTAACTTGGCCAGATTTTGGAGTAGTGGGGCCCACACTACTCCAAAATCTTGCCAAGTTAGATGCCGTGAACTATAGAAACGGAGATATGACCAAAAAACGAAAACTGACCCGGGCCGGAGCCGCGCCGCGGGCAGCAGCTATTTTTTTAATAAAATCAATGTTTGTCTTACCCCACTTTAGGACATAGGTGAACTGCCTTGGTTTCCTCATGTTATTTTCTATTGGCAAGCACACCGCAATCCCACAAGTGCTGTAAATACATATGCCGCAGAATTTAAGAAAACTGTTGAAGTTTTTCCACGCTGGACGATCAGTGATACTTTGATTGGTTTGCAAACTATAATACAACGTGGCCAAAACACAAACCGCTGAAAAAGAAACCGATATGATATAGGTATCCAATTAAATTACTTGTACATTTCTAACGTATTTACTAACTGTAGCCCACGGCTTCGCTCGCGTGGAGTTCTCGCTTCCCATGAGAATCTATTCTAAGGTAAAACGCCTATGTGTTATTCCAGACTATAATCTATATCTGTACCAAATTTCAATCAGATCAATTCAGCTGAAAATAATAACAAAATTTAGTCTTGGAGCGCTTGGGAACAAAATCGTGGAGCGAAAGGGAATAAGCCATCTAACGTCCTAATATTTTCACACATTTTGACATTTATAATATCAGTAACAAGTAGGATTAATTAAAACTGTTTTGCCTCACGGCATTCTTAAGGTTTTTAAGACGTCAGGCAGACGGACTTCAAACTGCAAGCTTTAGATGCGGCCTGTATTGGTGCTCGGTTAAAAGTGTTTCAAAGTCTTACCCACAAATATATCTGCTAGCATGGAGAACGGTGCCAAAAACTTAAGGCTTCTGATAACACACAAGATGAACAAGATAGGAGAGGAAACTAATATGTACAGTCTTATATCATCCTGAAACCAGTCCTGCATTTGCGAGTTTATATCCACCAGGACCTGTAAGTATAGAAATAATGAAGAATAATAAAGAAATTTCTAATTAGACGGGTACAATCGCATGTTATCTTCAAAGGGATCGTGAAAGGGCCGTGTGATGCCGGCTACGAATAGCATCGCCCCATCTCTCATCGCTAAAGTTATTACTTAAGCGAGCTTTTTTATTTATATCTACGGTTCTACTCAAACTGACCGAGACCTTTCCAATACAAAAAACCGCATCAAAATCCGCTCAGTACTTTTGCGTCCATCGCAAACCAACAGACAAGAATTGAAAAATAATAATTTCATGTTCAGAATATTTCATAACTCAAGTTGTTTTTAAATAGGTACCTCTATAGTACAGACATGAATTAGACATTAATTTTCTAATAATGTACTTAGAAGAGGAATTATTCTTCAAATCAAATAATATCGTTATTTATTTTATTAGATGACATACCTGTTTAAAAGTCTTAGCAATCATGATTTGGTAAATGCAACAGGCCCCGCACATATATATAACAATACATATGTCTACCGTATGCCTGAAACTTTAGTAAAATGCAGTAACTGATTATACTGAACTTCCGACTTACAGAATGGATTTTTGTGACTGAACATTTGACCATAGAAAATTAGTTTATGGGGAAAATTAATACACAAACGTCCTGTCTCAAAAATCCCACCGGTATATTGAATCAAAATCTCACCTGAACTTTTTACTGTACCTCCTAAAGCATTGCCAAGATCCCGTGGCAGCCGCCACTTCGGCCAAATCTGGATACGATAGTTTTGATACTCTTAGTCTAATGTACATCATTTGCGCTGATTTTGATAGCATCTGGAAAGAATACTAGTGCATAATTATATACAGGGCAAAAATTTATAAACGCCACAATGAAAATAAACATTATTTTCATTGTGGCCTTGACTTTTTTCGTGCCTTGACGTCACAATCGATGTCCAATGACAATAGAATGATTAGTCATTATATTCAAGGCACATATTGCAGCCGCGTGGGCCGAGTGGCGTGAGGTGGCTGATTGCACTATACTAACTGCGTGTATTAGATACGTACATACATTGTATAAGTGTTAATAAATCCTATACAAAAAGTAGCGCCTAGAGAGGTCCACAGGCCACCATACATGAAAGCTTCGTGCATGATCATCACACCAGCGCCCGTCGCACCTTTGATCATATGCGCTATTGATTCTGCCACACTGAAAATCAATAATTTGATCAAGACCTGTTCATTTTTGTTTCGCATTCTGCAGTTGCATCCAAAGTTCAAACTTTCTTCATTGTTTTTGATTGGTATATCAGCTTATACATTAACGATTGACGTTTGACCTCCCAACCTTAAGGGAAACGCCTGCGCCAGTGCCTTAATAGATGCACTTGACTAGCAGATATCGCACGCTGAGAATGGAAGTGACCTAACTCAAAATTTGGGTACTCAAAATAAAACTCAAAATAAAATATTATTGAAGACTAAATAGAAAATGTTCAATGCGTCGAACACATTTTCGTCGATTCCCAAAAATCATGAATTTTGAGTTGGGTCACTTCCATTCTCAGCGTGCGATATGGTTTAAACCTCAAGGATGTTGGCCGAGCCCTCTACGTCCTGTAAATATATTATCATCCTGTTTAAAATTGACTTGTCTCTATTCTCAGAACTTTCCTATGACCTATGACGTAGCATCAAAGTATTTGCCACGACAAAATAAATGAGCCCAAAATAGACTGTTTTAACTTGTTAGTTCAAGAGTTCTGATGGCCACCTTCACTTCGTTTCGTTATCAAACCAGCATCATAGTGCCGTATTATATCAAATTTGAGTTCAATATAACGACAGAAAGTGGTTTTAATTGGGCTTCTAAAATTTGAAAACTAACAAACAATAGAACAAGTTAAATAAAAGCTTGTAAAATAGCTTTATAGCTTTAGCTAATAGACACCAAGCCGTTATTTTAGATAGGCTGTGAGTGTGGTATGTGACGGTACATGGAGAAAAGAAAATACAAAAAATGTCGAGGATGTGCGGGTGGACGAAGAACCTGCTACTCACGGACTCGATAGCGGAGGCGTGCACTGGTAAGCCAGTCAGCTTGTGATAACGACCAGTGTTACCCGTTTCAAATTTCAGGTATATAATCCAAAGGTATGTGTAAAGGTACCATGATCGTATTCATGCCCGATAACATTATAGAAAGTATTATCATGGGAAGCGAAAGTTTAAAAGTTAATATTGTAAAATAGTGTCTCACGTGGTTTTATGTATGCCGTGTCTTTCATTATTGAAGTCGAAGGAGTCCCTCTCAGTTCCCGGGTAAACCCGTAAGTGGTCCATGAATGAAAATCTTTCTCCACTGTTTGCATTAGTGTCACTATTATCGATGGAGTCGGGCTGTCTATTCTCTTCGTTATCTACATTCTGCAGTAAAGGTATTTTTTTGTTGAAATTCTGGTCTGTTGGTCCCGTAATATAGACAATAAACTGTTTTATATAGGCATTATCAAGATTGATTATGAAAAAATATCATATCACTATGATACTGTTAATATGAGTGAATTGGTTTATGCTATGGTTATCTATCGTCTTTGATGATATGGTAACCATTTAGACCTAATAATATTTAGACATGCAAACATTTCCATCTAACGAAAATCTTTGAAAGAGCCATCTGTGGAACAGTCTTGGTACTTACTTACTTACAAGTTTGTGTGTCGTTATCATAGGAATAAATTCTCTACGTAGTTTCAGTATTAAATAATAGATGGAGAGAGTTAAGATGGAGGACCAATTCAGCAGTTATAAAATTTTTGAGAGTTAATTTATGTAAAGTTTTAAAGCTAAGGTGATTGGTAACTTGGGTGCGAGCTACAAGTAGAACCTCCACACGGTGCATCCAGGTAACGAAGACGGTAGCGCCTCTCACTCTCAGAGTAGACGCTGCTGCCTGCGGCAAATGGTAAGGACAGAGGCAGATAGCGGGCGATGTCTCTACCTACTCCACAGTATGTAAGAGAAAATATTGGGTGATATAACAGTTAAGTACCTGAGTCTGCCTTGGAGGCATCTTTCTGAATAGAGCACAATATCCAAGAAATATTTTTATTTAAAAGTAATGTGTATTTAATGCCATTAGCTGTAACTTTCTAGCAATTATTGTAAATAATAAATAATGCATGTTTTTATAACAAAGCAGTTGCGTTTGACATACGTTTGACAGGCATACTTTACTCTAACTTTACATAAATAATTGATTTAAAACCTATTTGCTAAGGAACGGGAAAAAAAGGAAACCACATAATCATCTCATACTACGATCTCATATTATGTGTGGCAGACGGAAAGACGTGACTTGTACCCGTGAAGTGAATTGAATGAATAATTCGGGTACAGGTACCTACCCGAATTATTCATTCAATTCACTTCTGTCCGTTTTTAGTTCTTCTTCGTCTCTCGTGTCAATGTTGCCATCTTAGTGTACTTAATTGGTTTCACGGCAATGGCGCTACTTACGGAGAGGGCCCGAGCATAGGTATCGCTGTTCGAGAAGGCTCAAGTTTAATAGCGGTCACTGAGTATTAAGCTTTATTCTCAATCAAAGTTAGTTAATTATTATCCAGTATTGGTGTTAAAAATAATAAAAATCCTCGAAGCAGAAGAAATAGTTCAAGGTTGGTAAACAACTATAGGAAAAAAGGGTACTCAACGATAACAACTCTTGCCTAAATGCCCAACCTTTGACACATGATATTTGCCTCCAATTCTTAAAAAAATGAATGGGCCTCCCATTGATTAATGGGGCAGATAATTCAGATACAAATTATGTGTTCTATGAAATTTTTAAGGAATTACTAGGTAAGCTAACTTTTCCTAATATTTAAGAAATGGTAACTCAGATGGTTAGAGAATTTCTCCTGTAAGTGACTGGTCGAGGGTTTCAGTCCCGTCTTGGATGCTTTTGCCGAACCAAATTATTTGTTAACTGAGTCCTCGCATAACCTGAAGTCCAAAGGAATGAAAATTCATCCCCGACCCTCTCGGTCTCCCGCTGATAGTAGTTACTTCGTGTCGAAGATCAGTGTGGGTTCATATATTATGTCAAGGGTTGTACGACCGCACGCAAAAAATCATGCCATCTCGTTCGGATGTGGTGTATAATTTTTATTAATGATATTTAAAATTTTCTCAAATATCAACAACACCGTACATGTACAGTCAGCGGCTAAAGTAGATGGTGATTACAAAGATTTCAAACTTAAAGATGTGAATGAAAATTATTCTTTATAGGTATGGTAAATCAAGGTTTACAAATATTAGATATTTCAATAGAGCAATTACTAAATAATTTACTTCGTACACGAATTTCGAACTATTTTTTAAATCTGAAAATGATTTATTACTTTTTTACTATACACACTATCTATGTATGTTATAAATACAATCTGATTTTTTTTTAAATTTCCATCAAGTGTTTGGCCTTTGACGCTACATAATTATTCAATAGCCCTTCTTTACCGTATTGCTAATCGTCAAAGATGTTAATTAATGAAAATACTAAAAATATGCAATTTATTTATTTATTTCCTTTTGCAGCAATTAGGAGGCATATCACTCACATAGTCAGATTGAGCTCCTCTAGTACTCGGATTATCATCATCTTCTGCACAAGAATCAGCGTTCTGACCGCATGGATCTTCAGTAGTTGTTTGTGTTTCACAGCTGTCTTGATTATCTTCGCAAGAGTTCTTTTGACGTAAAAGATTTTTATCTAGCGACGACGGACCCTTCCCATAATCTACATCCCTGCTGTCATCGAATCTGTATTCAATTCTGTTATTTCTGTCATTGTAATCATAATCCCTGTAGTCCCTGCTAACTACATTTTGTGATTTATATCTGTCATTTCTATCATTGCTATTATAATTGTAACGATTTCTCTCATATCTATCGTTTCTATAATTTACTTTATTATATACATTATCTCTATAATTTCTGTCGGGGTACCTGTTATTTTCATTGTTTCTATTATTATATCTGTTAGTGTTATCATTATCACTTTTATAATGACTTCCATAATTTCTATAATTATAGTTATTGCGATTATCATTCCGGTAGTCATTTTGATTACTATTATGATTAATATTGCGATTATCTTTGTGATAGCTATTGCGATTGTTATTGTTATAGTCATCGCGATGGTCATTGCGATAATCATTGCGATCATTTCGGTAGTCATTGTGATTGCTATTATGATTGTTATAGCGATTGTCATTTTGGTGGTCATTGCGATAGTTATCATGATGGTGATAGTTGCTTCTGTAATTTACCGCACTATTCCTGCTATGCCTATCTTCATTGCTATAAGTTCTGTCATTATTTCTGTTGTTTCTATCAGTGAACCTATAATGTCTAGATTCTGTGCCTTTACTCCTATAATTGTCATAACTATTATATCTAGAAGAAGATGCATATTCATTATTATTTCTATTATGACCTTCGTTTGTATGGTAGCTATTTTCTGAAGTTCTATGGTTATTATTCCGGTCATTGCTATAATAGTTCCTGTTATGATTCCTGTTGTGTACGTAATGATGATCCTGTGAAAAAAATACGAATAATTTATACATATTATTATACGTAGTGATGTCGGTGGCCTACTAAATAATTTAATGAAGGCTTCAATAAGTATCAAAAAGATGATTTTTACTGGATCCGGACCTGTTATATGAATATACAGTTATCCGCTGCTCCTTAGATCTATAACGAAAAAATTAAAAAAAACAAAAACTTAAGAACATTTAACAATTATAAAAATAGATACAGTACGTTATCATTCCGGTTATCATTATGGCTGTTATCAAAACTGTTTTCATTGTCTCTGCTTTGATGATTTACATGTCGTGAATTCTCATTATTTTTTTTGTATGCGTTTTCTATAAGTACTATTACAGGATGCTTTTGCGATGATGACTGCTTATAGTTACTCGACGGATAACTATAGTATCGTCCACCTAAAGTAGTTGTGGGGATCTGAAACAAAAAATGAATCCATGTAATTTTTTCATCCATTTCAAATGCGCTAAGTATAACCAGTTAGAATGCCAAAAATATTCTTGCCCTTCAGAACTTTGATCTACATGCATAGTACACCAGTTGGCGTAAGGAAACAAGTTGCTTTATAAGATTACATAGAATATCTATTCATAGGATTTTCCATGCCTCGGAAAGCACGTTAAGCCATCGCTTTGTGTCCTAGTTCCTATGTGAACATCTGTGGGAGTTTGCTAGGGGTACCTGGAGCTCTAAAAAGTCAGAATTTTGGTGTAACTACAGAACTGCAATATTCCCAAAAGTTTAATCGTTTGACAGGAAATATTGAGGTATACCACTTCGTGGTTAGACTGAAAAGGCGACCTGGATTGAGTTAGTAAAAGGGTCGGAGAGTGATGATTATTATCTATTTATAGCATAGTCACTAATGATACTACGATGCTATTATTATTATAGAATGTGAATGCTTGTGAAGATATAAATTTGGAAGTTTTAGGATTTTCAATTCGGAGTCTGAGGATCGTTTAATTCTTTTTCCCTTTTGGTTTAGTTTAACTTATAATACTTTGGTGGGAGCGATTACCGTCTGACCTCCCGACACCGAGAGGAAATCCTGTACTAGAGTATCGTCGATCAACAATAAAATTTATAAACATTATATTAATACTAAAGAATAAAAATACTTACAGCGACAAAAATACATAGGGCGATGTGGAAATAGATCCCCAGGTTAGATCCAGTAGCCGTCATTTTAGTTAGACGTCTACTTCTCAAGTAATCACTACAAGATTTATCTTAATAAGTAAACTTTATGCTCGGTTTGCAAGCATTAATCAATTTTTATTTTCTGTTTATGAATTTTATCAAATTTCCTGTACAGTTATGACTTGTTTATATAAAGTGTAGGTACCTAATAATTACGCGCCTTTATGACCATTTTTGCAAGCTCCGTCATCAGCAAATTTTTGCTTTAGTGTAAAGTAAACTTGACATTGTAAAGAGAACTTTCCCAACCTCAATAAGAAACTCGTCTTTGGAGCAATTTTTATCTGAAAAATATAGTTGTACAGTTTTTAAATAGTTGTTATTTATTATTCAAATATACACTAAGCAAACACTGCAAACATAAAAAATATTCTCACCGTTCAATGATAATGCCCCAATGGTTTCACTAGGAAGGCATAATGACACTAAAATAGGTTCTTGTAATTGAGAAGCTTCGGTGTCTTTTTATTTTATTCTTGCAAATTCACCCCAATTTTCATGTTGTTTGATTTTTAGTTTATTGGTTTGTGACATCTTTTTTTAGTGATTTAAGTAGTTTTATTAACAGAAAATTGATAAAAGTAAGAATTTAAAACAGGTAGTCAAAAGGACGGACTCCTATACAAGTTTAGATCATTATCAATATACGAGTATTATGCTAACCAGATGCGATTTTGTGTGATAAAATGTCTTAAGAAAGGTCTTTTAAAGACGTTTGTTCGCCGTTTGCATAGAGTAATATTATAATAGGTCCCAATATTCACAACCCTTCGAAAGCTTCAATTATAAGTGATGTACGCCATTTATATATCTGTATCAATCAAACCCATGTTTTTATGATAATCTAATTTCTTCTACATCATTACCAACTTTTTTATATGGTGTTCAGCTAAAATACAAGACATAATTGATCACAATGCCATGCGTCACTTATGCCTTTAGAATTTTATGTCTCAGTATGGTTAATTATTTGTCAATCAATCAACGAATTAATTAGACTATCGACGACTACTGCTGGACATAGGTCTCTATCAAGTGCGCCATAGCACCCGATTCTCCGCCTTCTGCATCCAGTCCATCCCAGGTTTTTCAGATCGTGACAGAACCAAAAAAACCGGGTTATCCGATTTTCTCGAAAACTTTACTTTCTCGAAAGTTATAGATATGATAACTCTCTGCAACATTTGCATTTAAATTTTTCCATAGGAAGTCTAGTTTCACTACGAATCGTGAAAATCTTTTTTTCACTATTAAAATGCAATCCATTTCACGCCTACTTCAAATCGAGTTTAATTTATTTTGTCCAATATTTCCACTATATATTCTTTTCGTACTTTTCGTTCTTTTAATTTTTACCTCCAAAATGCTATTTGCATTGAACTATAAGCAGCATCCGCTCGGATATAATATACAACCAAGGAGCCTATCAGCTAAAGAAAAGGCGTTTGATATTATATATACTTGCTGAACTTAATTTTAGTGAAATCCTTTCTTGAAACAAAAACATTTCTTCATACCACTTAGGTGGCAGAAAAGACAAGGCAATCAATTAATCTAATAGGTAGCTAACGCAACACGCTCAATTTACTTCTTTGAGATCTTCTAAGGCATGAAATAGGAAAAGGATGCGAAGAAGAAAATTCAAATAATTTCAAAATCATTTATTTTTCTGTTTTCCATTTATAGCATAAATATGCATTAATGAAAATAATTAATTGCTGTCACGAAGTTAATAACTTCTGTCATTTCTTCCTCTACTAATATTATTATTTCCGGCATGACGCCTATCATTGTAGTCATTATTATTTTGGTATCTGTCACTTCTATAGTTGTTGTTTCTGCTATGGCTTCTGTCGTTCCTGTTGGAATCTAAGTTATTCCTGTCATGTGCGCCAGAGTTTCTATTATTATAACTATTTTGATTCCTGTCACTTTGCTCATAATTTCTATTATTATATCTGTCATTTCTATCATTATTGCTGTGATAGTGATCCCTGTTATTATTATAATCTTGTCTAAGACGATTCCTATTGTTATCATTAACATTTCTGTCATCATTTGTATGGTATCTATCATCATTTCTGTCACTATTACTATAACTTCTATCATTCCTATTATCATTTCTGTGGTATCTATCATCATCATTTGTATGGCTATAAGTTTTAACATTTCTGTTGTTGTTATACTCATGTCTGTATTGATTCCTATTATTATTATTATTATCATCATTTCTATAACTATGGCTATAACTTTTATCATTTCTGTTGTTGTTATACTCATTTCTGTAATGATTCCTATTATTATCATTATTTTCATCATGTCTATAACTATGGCTATAACTTTTATCATTTCTGTTGTTATACACATTTCTGTAATGATTCCTACTATTATCATTATTTTCATCATTTTTATAACTATGACTATGGCTTCTATCATTTCTATCATCGTTTCTGTGGCGACTATCATCATTTCTAGCGTTATAGTCGTCATTGTCGTTATTTTTGTACTTGTACCTATCGTTTGATTTATAATTGCTGTGCCTATTGCTGTCATTTTGATCTAAATTCGAATCATCTCTATCATCATGTCTGTTCTGTGATTTTCTATTTTGTGAGTGATCCGATTTTGCCTGTGAATAAAATATCTGTGATTAGTAATTTGCTGCCAAGTAGTGTATACTTTGAGAATTCAATTTCTTAATTCATTATTAAATACATCTATTCCTGATATCAGCTAGGAGTCAAATTCAATTAACATAATTATTGGAGCTTTTAAAACGAGCACACAGTCTCTTTAATGGTAGGTGATGGTAACCGATGCCATTAGAAGTATATTTAATAGAGATTTTATACCATTTTCTTCTCGAGCCGGAATCAAGATCTAATTATAAACACCATTTTTTATACTACATAGGTGGCAGACAAGCACACGGTCCACCTGATGAAAAGCGGTCACCGTGGCCTATGGGCGCGTGCAGCACTTAAGGCGTCACACACGCGCTGCCTACCCTAAAGGTAAGGGGGGAGGGCTGGGAAGAGGTGGGGAGGCTAGGAAGGGGTGAGGGGAGGAGGGGTACAGTAAGCTCTGGCTACCCTAATTACCGCCGGGAACACAACACGATGGTTATTATAGCCGCGGTGTTCTGTAGGGCGGAGGTACTATCCCAGTCGGACAGCTCATTTCGGACGGGAGATACCATCGTGTCCTACCTCCTTCAACCTTCTACGATAAGTCAAACTACTTATTGTGTTTACAAAGTACGAGTACTTATGACTTCGAACAAGAAATCGCGTTGTGCTTCTATCTCTATTCATTAATTTGAAATGGATTAATCATAAGACAAACCTGTTGAGCTAACTTATAAAGGTACAAGAACGGATAAGGCACATCTTCATCGTAATCACTTTTGTTTTCATCATCATCTCCATTTTGATCACTCAACTGGAGCGCATGATCTTTTCGGTCGTTGTTGTTGTCTAAGACCACGACAACAGGACGATTTTGCTCTGAAGCCTGTTGATAGAGACTTGACAGAAGTCCCGAGTAATCACCGACGGAAGCCGCTTGGACAGTCTATAAACAACATTAGTTGGATTATAATAAAAAATATTTTCCTTCAATTGTCCTTTGTTATCTGAATCTTTTTTAAGATATAATGTGTTAAAAGGACGAAATAGATTTATAATAAAAGATGGAATATTTCTCAGGAAATTATTCTTGAGATTCTTTGAGTGTCGATAAATCAAAGAACCGTTAGCATTGGTAGCTAGGCCATAGATTTCTAAAAAACACGTTACTGGCCCCACACGTAACGAAAAGGCATAAAAGAGCCAAGGCTCTTAAATGCAAGTTATAAAATGCAACAGTGATGAACTTTTGGATGATGATGATACTCAGCAAACAAAAATGGTGATGGTTTGGCAGACATCATTGTAATACGAACAATCAATTGAAAACTTTAGAGTGTCCTATAAGGTGAAAATGATTTTTACTAAAATGATAGGAAAAAGATCATTATAGCCTACTTTTCTTAAAGTCTATCTATAATATTCTACTAATATTATAAATACAAAGAAAAAACTAATTTAAAAATTGTATTCACAAATAAGCCTGAGGCAGATAGCGTCGTAGGCAATTTTATTTTTGGAATAAGTTCCTGTTCAAAAATAAATCTAATTTTAAATGTGGCTAAACTAAAAGAGTGTAGGTATACTAAGCTACTAAAATTTGTAAGTAACAGTTACAATAAAAATATTTTTAAGTAAACTGAAAAAAAGAGAGAAATAAAAAATAGCTTACCGTTATCAAAAGCGAGAGAGCTATATTCAGAAATATTTGCGAGCCCTTAGCCAGCGCCATCTTAGCGAGTCTTACGTCCACTTGCTGAAAATATTTCGTTGTGATTTCTTTTATGAAGTAAGATCTAACGCTTCACTAACCAATTTAATTACAATTTTGAATTGTTTCATGTTGAATAAATTGATTAAAATCTTACTTTATAATTTGTTTACGTAATGTGTTATCTGAAATTACATTTCAAGGTTTTATAAACGTTGCAGCCTAAAAAAATCGATTTTCTTAGTGGTAACAAATAATTAACTAAGAAAAAAATTAAAATTAAAAGTAGATATAATTTACAAGTTTATGTATTCAGAAAGCCGACCTTTGTTGCAATAAAAAACAAACTAAATTAGCAAATGAGAACTAAACAGAATCACGGGATTAAATGATGTCGTGTGATCATCATCATAGCGATTTCTTAGTTGTAAGAGTTAACAATTTCGAACCCAATATTCGTTTGTTGATTTTGATGGTATATCGGCTTTCCAGGAACCATTGCCGTCTACCGTCCGTTACCACGACATCATAATATAAATAGTTCAGTTAAATCCTCATGGATACCCACCCCGCGGCCAGCTGGGCAGGTTATATCGGACTCTTACCGACTAAAACCGCACGCCCTCTAGGGTCTTCTGACGCCAGGGTGTAAGGTGACCGCACTCCGTCTTGACAAGGGCCATCGCCGGATTCAGGATGGCCTCCTCGGGTTTGAAACATGTAACTGAACGATTTAATACGATGTCATGGTATGAGTACGACACTGTTCAGATTTTTTATTCTTACTTGGAATTCTTTACCAGCGCATATATGTTTCCTCCCTTCCATATCCCGGGTCTTTTAAGCGGGGCGTGAAAAAGCATCTGATGAGGCCGTTAAGCTGAGGGCCACCACTGCAGCACTATCGGTATATGTAGCGATGACCCCCGATCCTGAGACTTTGCCTTTAGCTTTTCATCAGGCGATGTGAAGTCATGTTTCAACATCTATTATGTGTAAAATGTAAAATACAAAAGTGATTTTACTAACCGACTTCAAAAAAGGAGGAGGTTCTCAATTCGTACGCTATATTTTTGTATGTATGTTACACGATAGCGAATAAAAAAAAATATTTGAAAGAGGCTGCTTCTGAGATGGTCCCATATCCAAGGTCAGGATCTGAAGCTGGGATCTTGAAAAAATCGAAGGGAAATCATCAAATTTACGGCAAAAATTCTGTTTTTGATGCCTTTTGATGTACATAATAAAGCTCATAAATAGGTACGTTTGTGAAGTCGGTTTTTTAAACGTAGTTATAATAATTTTATAACAACTTTTAGATAAATGTTCAGACCACAATTTCCGTAGCGTAAACCAAAATTAAATCACGCAGTATTCAGATATTACACAATTTTCCGTTTAGTTTTCAGAAGCATTCTTGTCTGGATGCCTGTATAATATTCTCTCCTGGAATGTCTTTGCGAGACGGCTTTAAAATTTTCAATAGATTTTCCTGAGATACCTAGGTGACATACCACCAAAGCAGTACTTTGATAACGTCTAATAATAAATCATATTTGAGACATTAATAAAACTAGGTATTGCCCGCGGATACGCTCACGATTGACTAAGTTCAATTAGGGGTATAACAGAAAGCTTACGACCTATATAATATTCTAAGGCCTACTTTATCCTATTTCATAAGCATCAGTCAAGGTGCAGAGTTCGGTAACAAACACTTTATAACGAGATTTTTATACCTACTCACTTACTAATTATAAAGCAGAAAAGTATGTTTGTCTGTCTGACTGCGCTAATCGTAACAACTTGCGGTTCGAATTGAAAAACACATTATGTTGGATAGTTCATTTATTGAGGAAGTTACAAGGTCCACTTCGGCTGTGTAATATCAAAAGCTAGTAGCTGCATAAAACTAAATGTACAAAAAGCTATAAAAAGTTTCGTATCTCTGACAGCGTTCCCTTTTGAAAACACTAATCGTACATTCTTAGGAGTAATCATATAGATCTATATCATTTTCTATCTTTGTACGTGGTGGGTGGTCTAAGGTCGAAAAATCAATCCTCATTTTTTTAAGCTTCTCAGATACTAGTTTTTAAAATTGAACAACCGATCTGTTTTTGCGTGTACTGCATAAACTACACCGGAGGAACTCATGAGTATCTCTGTGAACGCAATCCAGGTAGCATCATACTAGAAAAACATACTTTGAGGGTAAAATGCTATCGATACGATAGAATAAGAAGAAGTTCAGGGTATATAGAAATTCAAAATTCCAAAACAAGAAGATACATTAAATTTATTAAACCCATAGATTACCAATTTGCTGGCAAAGTCCTTCCGCATTTGGGACTATTGCAAGGAATGGTGAATTTCTTGCCGCATGTGAATTCGTCATATTCATCAGAGTCTTGTGCACAAGGATCTTTTTTCTTTTTATGTTGACCACACACCTTCAGACGGTCGAATATTTTCTCACATTTACTTTTACATGGTTTCTTCTTCTTCTTTCTACATTTTAATTGACATTCCAGATATTTTTCGCATCTAGAACGAAGGGCGTTTTCGAATTTCATGTTGGTTTCTTTTACACTGGGATCATTTTCATCGCCGGTAGACTAAAAATATACAAAATTATTTTGCAATTTAGTATTTTTTGTGTAAGTATTTATTATTAACTAGCTTTTGCCCGCGGCTTCGTCCGCGTGGATGTCGGTTATCCCGTGGATGTCGGTAATCGCGACCAAACATAGCCTATGTTCATTCTTGAGGTCTAATCCACGCCTATACCAAATTTCATCAAAATCGGTTCAGCGGTTCAGGCGTGAAAGCGTAACAGACAGACAGAAAGACAGACAGAGTTACACTCACTGAATCACTCCTCCCCCCGCCCCTTCCTAGCCTCCCCACCCTTTTCTACTCCCGCCCTTTCCCTTCAGGGTTGGCAGCGCGTGGGTGACGCCCTTGGCGTTGCACACGTCCATAGGCCACGGTGACTACTTCCCATCAGGTGGACCGTGTGCTTGTCTGCCACCTATTTGGTAAAAAAAAACTTGAACGTCAATTATTAACACCTTACCCTTAAAATATCGCCAACATATTGCAATGTTTTTTCCTCATCTATCGTGTTATCCAATTGCTTGATCTTTTCAGCTTCAGAGCTCTCTTGATTTTGGTCATTAGTCCTCAGTAGATTTGAGTGACTATGATGGCGTTTAGAAGCTGCATCAACCACTACAATCAGTGGGTCATTAGAACGTTTACCAAATAACTTGGAAAGTAGTCCAAGTGTATTGTCTGAGAGAATTCCGGCGTTGACATTCTAGAAAAAATAAACTATATATATTTTTTAAAGGAGATTACTAAAATAGCCCTGTAATATTTAGCCCATTTAGAAACAAAATTGTTTATTTTAGGAGTGTGTTTATATTGGTAGTGGAAAAACCAAGATTCGAAGAACCCCGTACCCACTGCAAAAATGAGGGTAAATTCCTTTCCACGAATTTGTACGGTCTATAAAATTGTTTTTGGTCCACGTATTTTACTTTATTTCATCTTTGGAATCAATTTCATCAAGAACCAAATAGTTCGGTGCCTCTTTACCAACGCATGTGTTTCCTTCCTCCTATAGTCCCGGGGCCTTTACACGGGGCGTGAAAAAGCATTTGATGAGGCCGGCAAGTTGAGGGCCACCACTGTAGCACTACCGGTGTATGTAGTGGTGACCCCAGTCCTGAGACTTTACCTTTAGCTTACCATCAGGCGAGGTAAAGTTATTTTGACGTGTCCTATTTAAAAAAAAAAACGTATTTTTTATAACATTAATACAATAAAATTAATATTTATTTTCAGGTTACCACACATCATTACAATACAATACAGTAATAATGTAATAACACATTACTTACGGTTATTATTAATATTAATACAAAGAACTGCAGGACAACCAGCTCAGTGTTTCTCATGTCGATGTCAACTACGTACATCAAGTAATATTATTCCAATTTACAGTTCGTAATAAGTACTTGTTTTGTTTTGCTTCGTAAATTTTAATTAAATGAAAATCACTAAAGGAATTGATTAAGTGGGCTTCTATGATTTTTAACCAACTTCGAAAAAAAATAGGGATTTTTTAATGTATGTTGGGGCGTAACTGCTCTCTGTCGCATCTGACGGATTTGGAAATTTCTTTTTTGTTAGATAAACATTTATAACGAAATGGTCCCTGGTCCCAAATTTCATAAAGATCTAATGACAAGTTACGGAGATAGACAATGGAACTCTTCAGCAAATGCCAGCAAATCATCCGCGATTGCTGCTATCGTATATTTAGGCAGTATCGTGTATCTATCTGATCCTATATAGCTCACACTGTACACTTAGTCTTCTTCTTCGTCGAGTTAATGGCAACTCTTTTGCATCAGCATTAAATTTGTCCAACCCAAAATTTGACAGTGCCCTCAATCACTTGGTTTAAATCCACAATTGTGCATGCGTTGGGACAATGCCTGCACGTCAGGAGGTGGTCCATCGTTTGCAGAGGTGCACCATAGTCACAGCCCCCATTCCCGCATCCAAGTAGCCCCTTTTTACCCGGTTTACCCTGCAGCAGCCAACCTAGGACCTTAACCTATTAAGGGGCTTACAGGTCGTCCATTGCAGTCCATGCCCAGGTGGTAGGTGTTCGGCAGGCTGGCTGTTTAGTCTATAAATTTCCTTTTTTTTTTTAAATTCAGCATGTTTGTTGGAGAAATTGAATCCTTATGATTGATTCTATAGATTGATGCCACAAAAGTGAAGGATCTTATTTTCTCGAATTTTAGTCGGTTCGATTTCCGAGTGTTGCAAGCTAATTTTGAAAATCTTTGAATGTAGTTTAAATCAAAATGAGGTTTTCTTTCTGTTAAATTATCTATATACATTATTTAAAGTACTTCCACATGGAATCGTTTGGGACATCCTGTAGATGATTGAGTGTGTATGTTTTTAAAATAAAATAAATTTAAAAAGAAGCGTTTATTATTATTCGACATATTGGTCTCTTTTGTACAACAAAGCTAGTAAAGTAATCCCGGAATACAGAGAACCCTAGGCATCAAAGTGAAAGAAGCAATGCTATGATGCTGATAACTTGATAAACTAAGAGACCTACTCGTAGCATTACAACCCATCTGATACGCAGCCTTTACTGTGAACTTTTAAGAATTGCCATATTGGAAGCGTCACTTGTGAGGAGAAGGAAAGGGCAAAAGTTGAATAGGTAAAAAGAAAGGAAAACTTTATGCTGTAATAACAAAAGATCATTAGGTATAGATAAAAGTCGTGTGCATTCGTCGTCAAAAAAAAATCCTCCTGAATAATTATCGAGACGAAAGCTAATGTTAAGAGTGCTGCAAATAGGTAATGCTGTCGTAAATAATGATACAGAAAAAAAATTATATTTTGATCTGAAAAGCAATAAAAATTAAAAATAATTAAAACCATAAAAGTGGAACAAAACAAAAAGTTCAAGTAAAAATATTGCACTTGACATTAACTGATACCGATATGGGGAGAGCTATACATGCCGTGCTACCGTTATTATTATTGATCTGTATCAGAATCGTAAGTTTTACTCTAAAAATATTATAGGTTTTTCATTTCTTTAAGAAAAAGAATCGTCATCAAAATTTTCATCATCATCGTCTACTTGCTCTTGTATCATATTTTGGGTAGATGCAACATGTGATTTTCTTCCTTCCTTTCCCATCAGATAATAATTATCACCTTTCTTTACTATATTGTCTTACACGCAGTCTATCCATCTTTTCTTGGGTCTAATATCACGCTTATACATGCTAAATAGGCCCGTAGATGTATTCAGTATAATATTTTGTTCTATGTACCGATTTGCTTTTTGTGCTTATTATCATCTACCTATTTCATTTAATTCTGCTATCCTCCGTTTGTAATATCCAATGTATGAGGTCCTTAAATTTAATTATTATTACAGAATGTCAACGCTGATGAATCACAAGAAAATACATCAGTGCTATTATCGAAACTTTTCGGAAAACGTACCCCCTTAATAGTAATTATTAAACAATCATCTAATTCTAAAAGCCTAAGAAGTGGCCAAAATCAAGATGATATTGCTGATGAAGGTCCTAAATCGTTAAATGATGCAGTAGATACGAAAAATGCAGAACGCTATATGAAGGACATTTTACGGGTATGTGAAATCAGTTCCTTTTCCTTTTCAGGGCAACGATCAGGGAATAATCTAACAAAAATCTTATGCACTAATTAATAAAGTTTGTGTAAAAAAAATTTAAACTATCCTACTAGTACTTGCTTGAAGTAAGTTGTTGTTCACAGTTCATATTACAGGGGAAGTTAGAATAGGCACTAATTTCTTTAATATTTCAATTAATTTTGATATTACTTACTTAAAATATTTTTGGATTAAAATATATATTTAACTGAATCCATTATGTAAAAATATTCTAAACCAAAAGTAAATATAGCTTTATACTTTTACGTTAGGTTTACATAATTGTAATACATATTGTAATACATTAGACTAGACCAATGCAAATAAATCATATTTATGCGTAACAATATTTGCATTGAGCGAGGATCGAGCCCGCTACTTCAACTTCATAATAAAATGCACTGTCGCTACGCCACATCCGCTTAGTCGCTGTATATCACATTGTGTTATCAAGTTAGTTAGTCACGGCACAATCGGCTTAGCAGCTAAACATAAACTCATTTGATGCTGATAAAAACATATTAATGAGATTTTAATTCATTTTCAGTCTACCGGTGACAAAAGTAATGCCAATGTAAAAAATGTCAACGAAAAATTTGAGAACGCACTTCGCTCTCGATGTGAAAAATTTATAGAATGTCAAGTCAAATGTAAGCCTAAAAAAAAGAAGGACAAATGTAAAAAGACCTGCCAACAAGTATTTGATCATCTTATGGTCTGTAACCCTCCTCCCAAATGGCCACCGAAGAGCAATAAAGAAGTGTATGACTTTCACAAAAATAATGCGAATAAAAACCCATGTGATGACGATTCAGATGAATGTAAAAGTAAAAGTAATGAATGTGATGACGATTCGGATGAATGTAAAAGCAAAAGTGATGAATGTGATGATGGTTCAGATGAATGTAAAAGCAAAAGTGATGAATGTGATGAGGATTCGGATGAATGTAAGAGCAAAAGTGATGAATGTGATGACGGTTCAGATGAATGTAAAAGTAAAAGTGACGAGTGTGAATCTAGTGATAGTTGCAATCGATAGTGCCTACTATAAAAAGCAGGTAAAAAACGATATTCTAATATACTTATTAACAGACGATTTTTTTTTACTATTGGGTAAATATTGGGTTAAAATCCTATTCTTACTTATTCTATACTACTTCCTACTATCCTATTATCCTACCATCCTACTATCCCACCATTCCATTATCCTACCAGTACAAAACAGCGTTGCACAGCGTTTTTAAATAAAGTAGACGCGCTCAGTATGGCATTTTCCCTTCGGCCGTGTATGTAACCAGAGTTTGGTAACCAGTATCCTAAGAAGAAAAAATGATCCTCATAGGATACCAGAGAAAAAAACTAAACTGAGCCAAGAGTAGGTACAAAGAAATCGACTGAGAGATTAATAACACAATAACTCAACTAAACTTAAACAAAATATCTGTTGGTCATTGTTTAGAAGAAATTGCACCTTTTTAGGTTTTAATAAACCGTTAGTGAAATATTAAAATTTATAGTTTCGAAAGAGTGTTCCTTACTGGATACTAGTTACGAACAATATGGTAGGTATCAGGAAAGGAAAAAATCTTATTACTTGGATACTGGTATTCTATGAGGATCATTATTTCTTCTTAGGATACTGGTTACCAAACTCTGGTTACATACGCGGTCGAAGTGGTCATTTTATTATAAATGTCTAATTTATACTCTGAAGCACAACAAAACCATTATAATGTACACTTGCTTTAAGCAGTACTAGAGTCGGTAGTCCAATCGACTAGGAAACTAACATAAATCTAACTTAACGTACGTTAACTTACGTCGGGCGTAAGTTTTGCTAACTTAATTCTAACTTTAACTAGCTATGTGTGTGTAATGAAATTTTAGTGAACCTTCGCAACAGTATTACTTTTTAATACTGTGAATTAGTGTTATAAAATTGTAAATTAGCTGTGCCTGTAAATTGGGATAGGTACATTGAAAAAATTTGCGTTATAGGTATTAAATGAAAGATTCTGAACACAAAAATTAGCAATGAACGCAAACGATACTGAACGGATTTTGATGCAGTTTTTTGTTTTAACAAAGTCTTGGTCAGTATGTTTGATTGCAATTTGCTTAGTAGAGCCAGAGATGTAACCAAAAATTGATAACCGACATATATAACGACATAAGATAAACGATAATTTTATTATTATGTTAGTAGGTACTCACTTTTTATGAATGAAATAAGGAAAGTGGTGAGAAGTGCAATGAATTAATTATCAGTTCACTTAAGAATAAAAAAATTCAGCCAGTATAAAAAAAGAAGAAATGGGAGAGCGCACTTTCGGTTCGGGTGAAGAAATATAGACCTTTAATTAAAATCTACTCAAAAATGATTCAGTAAACGTTCATTCGACAAGTTGGCTATTGATTTAAAATCCGAGACTTACAAACAAAGTTTACGTAATTTGAGTTACAGTTGTCAAACTTTGTCGGACAAACTTAAACACTCTTAATTGTTGAATAAGTCCCAACGTTTTCTCTGACACGGCTATTTGTCTCGAAAGTTGATAATTCTAGTACTCCACGTGGTGTACCCGGGCAATGGAGGCGCAGTATTGACTTCGGTGTATATTATTATGAAATTGTGAATTAGTTGTGTCTGTACATTGGAGATATTTTGGAAAAAATACTTGCCTTGTGTTTTATAGCTTTAGCCCGCGGCTTCGCCCGCGTGGATGTCGGTTATAGCGACCAAACATAGCCTATGTCGCGAGGTCTAATCTAATCTACCCCTATACCAAATTTCATCAAAATCGGTTCAGCGTTTCAGGCGTGAAAGCGTAACAGACAGACAGATAGAATTACTTTCGCATTTATAATATTAGTATGGATGAACGATTTGGCGTAGAAAAATATTTGTTTTGGAATTCGTCTCTGTTTGTGCAAGATGAACGCAAAAACTATTGATAGGATATTGATGCGGTTAAAAAGAAACAGAGACATAGCTAAAAAACGATAACCAAAACCACGCGGGCGGAGCCGTGGGAATCGGCTAGTAACAAATTATTTCAATTAAAAAAAAGATAGTTTCATATTTCGAAATCATTGCAATCAATACTTTTTACTAAATCGGTCAGACCCAGTATGTCCATGTAACTACTGGGAAATGCAAGGTTACAACATTAAAAAAATCTTCTAAATAAAAGATTCAAACCTACGTTGTCAAAAGCCCGTAAGCTAAAACGAATAGCGGGTAAATTGTTACACTCACGAAACACAACGGTGTTACATAGTGAACAGAGTGAAGTGAACAAAACTTGAAAAGCAAAATGTTCGCCGCTCACTGAATACTTTATGACGGCTGTAAATCTAGGTAAATCGTAAATTTTGCAAGCACCCCGCGACCCAACGAAAAGGGCTCATACCCTTTCTAAGCAGAAATGGATATTAACGCACTGTCAACTACTAATGGTAAAGTGATATCTGAGTGAGTATTCGATATAAATGTAGAGATAAGGCACACTAATTCATTTTTAGGAAAGTAATTAATTTTATAGATCTTATTCTTAGGCCAGAACGGAGCGGAAAAATTTAAGAATCATTTTATATGACTGAAACGATATACCATCTGTTATACAGGATCGAAAATGCAATTCATCTGGAAATATGGCAAAAATTGGCGAACGAATAAGTTGAATTCTGCCACCCAGAATAGTGTCCGACAAAAGAACAAAAATAGATAATAAAGTGAATGATATTGACAATAAAGAATTCTAATATTATTACTGCTATTCAATCAAATTGAAGTCGTTTTATGAAGGGTTAGTTCAGGAGTACCCACAATTGGCAAGCTTGCATAAAAACAATTATAAAAGTAGAAGAAGCAAAATTGTATGCCGACAGGATCAACTCGAAAGCATCTCACCCATAATTCGATTCAAAATATGAATCATAGTTATCATAGTTCAATTTTAAACCAGCAAAGGAGAGGTTGAGGTGGGTGCGGTTTGCTTCCACTTAAAATTCCAATGGACTTTAGATTACATACCTATTTTATGACCATAGCTCCTGAATTTATAAAGATTGATTCTACGACTATGAATATTATGAAATAAGTCTAGCATTATCATCATCCGAGTACCAATCGCGTATGCATCTCAAGTTTGTACTTTGGAGTACTGTAGGGTATCTGGAGTGATTGTCGACCTGACCCCTACTCCCGAGAGAAAAGCGTATAAAAATATTTAGTCATCATACTTCGAGTTATTGCACAACTCAGTTCGGATCGGCTCCAAAGCGGCCTAAGTTCAATATTTTCTGTGAAGCGACTGCAAAAAAAACATTTTCCTATGTGAACCTAAATGACTTTGCGAAAAACTCAAAACGGTTTCACTTCTTTAGCGATCCGTAATGCTATCTCAGCACACAGTAATTATATGAAATGGAAAATAAAAATTAAACATCCACTATTCAGCGTTGTGGATTTCAAGAGCCAAAATGATTTTCAAGTCACGCCTGTAAAATTATTTCATGAGGTAACTGTCTCCCGTCCATCATTCCATTAAATTCTTTACGCTTTATCATGTTTGTATGACAGAGCTTTCAGAATATGAAATCTGACATCGTAATTTTTATTTTTTTTTATTCTACGACATTCTACACAGCGCTCCCTAGACCCAAAGTAAGCTTACTTAAATTAATTTAGTTAAATTAGCTTGTGTAATGTACTAAATGTAAATTTATGTAGGTACTATATTAAACCAATGAAGAACTTGAATTATAAATAAATTCCCAGGCATGCCTAGAGCCTTGGGCTCGTTGGAATAGTAAGAAAGATTTTTTTTTTATATCACTCAGGTCTGCCACAGCCGCACGGCCACCATGGACGTGTGCAACACCAGGGGCGTCACACTCGTGCTGCCGACCCTGTAAAAACCTTCTAATGCTCTTCTTGAAGAACCCCATATTTTGGACACAACTTGACATAAGTGGGCAGGCAAGCCGGGGTCCACCTCGCAGAGTTTACAATGACCAAATTAATGAGTGTTATTGAAAAAAGGGCAGGTCAGAAGCATTCGGAACCGGCGAGCTTGCTTGAAAGGTTTAATGACAGTAGAGGAAGCGCGTGAAGTATGTATGGACAGAAGCAGATGACGGTCTGTTGTCTCTGCCTACCCCGGAGGGAAAAAGACGTGAGAAGGACAGATGTAGGTATGTATGTAACTTGACACAAGTGACATGAGGCCATTTTATTCTGGTTGGGTTTCTGTAAATCGTGCTAACAGTACGGTTTTCGAGGATTCCAGCGACTGCAATTGGGACCGCAAAAGCTGGGACCGCGGTTCCAGTTGCCGGTTCTATTAAATTTAAATATTTTTCTTCCATCGACTGGGACCACTTATAATTTTATGAAAAATCTATAGTCAAAAAGCCAAAAGAGTACAGTCAAACGAAAAATCGCAACCACTAGCATAGTCTAGTAAAATAACCTTTGACTGTATCGTTCGACCATATGCGACTGATGTTCGTTCACCTCTCAAACACAACGCAGTGGTAATTGGATGTACCAAATGTATTCAGTTCTCTGTACCAACAACAGTTTACGGTTTGATAGTCAAAGCTTTTGGGACGATAGCCCAACAACGTTTTATTAACGCACTAGCTGTTGCCCGCGGCTCCGCCCGCGTGGACCTCGAGTTTCGCCTTTTTTTTATTATATCGCTGGTTCTAATCAGCCGATTGTGATCAAATATGCGAAGATTTTGAGTCTAACCAAGACCTTTCGAATAAAAAAACCCCATCAAAACCCGTTCAGTACATTTTACGTCCATCGCTGTCGCGATTTTGATTTTTGATTTTAGCGTGAACAAAAATTTAGTGCGGACAAACAGAGGCACAGAGGCACAGAGGCACAGAGGCACAGAGGCACAGAGGCACAGAGGCACAGAGACACAGACAAACAGACAAACAGACAAAAATTCTAAAAATCATGGTTTTGGCATCTATTACATTCATAAAGTCCCCTAATAAATTTTTTTCTCATATATCTTCCATGTACAATGTACAGACGCCGATCAGTTACTGATTTATTATATGTATAGATTTATAAGGCTTCTACTATTAGTATGTAAAGGTGAAATAATAAACGACAATAGTTCATCATCGTCTTATTAGACCATAAGCCCTTGGAAAAAATTAACCTGTGTAATTATACCACGTAGGTTGCAGACAAGCACACGGCCCACCTTATAGGAAGCGGTCACCGTGGCCTATGGACGTGTGCAACACCAAGGGCGTCACTCTCGCGCTGCCGACCCTGAAGGGATAGAAGGGAAAGGGGAGTGGGGAGACTAGGAAGGGGTGGGGGTAGGAGGGGTACAGTAAGCTCTGGCTATCCTACTTACCGCCGGGAATACAACACGATGGTTATTATGGCCGCGGTCTTCTGTAGGGCGGAGGTACGGCGACGTACCCGTAGGACCTCCAAGTTTCGACCCCATCTGAAAATAGTACCCGTACGACCCTATTTCAAAAAACGGGGCCCATACGACCTCATTTTATAAATCTTCTAAAATACAATCGTGCACAAAAGTGAAATACTAACCTGGGGTACAGCTCATTTCGGACGGGAGATACCGTCGTGTACCACCTCCATTACTCTGTCTATTAGGACCCATCGCTTTTGTTTGTACGTCAATAATATCATGTTTGCATATCAATATCATTATCATCAATATCATAATTTCGACAGTTCATTATATTTCGACACTGGGTCCTACTTTCGATAAACTATAGATCCCGTATAGCAATAATATATTGCTTTATCGAAAGTAGGACCCAGTGTCGAAATATAATTAACTGTCGAAATTCAACATGATGCTCATAATTTCAAGCAAAATTTCAGTGCCTAATTAAATAGACTGGCAGTAGTTGGATCGATATCAATCAAATCATAGACCGGGATAGTGGCTGGGTCTTGCATTTTGTATGGGAAATGCTTGGGTTTAGGACAGGGGCGGCATAACAAGGTACTCTAATTTACTCGATACGTCTATAGTTAGATGGTTAGTTAAATGTCCGGGTATCCTGGAACCTTTGAGTTTATGACAAGTTATAGTTGGTGAATGGATTAGTTAATCTGGTTTAATTATGATGTGTGGTTTTTGTCACTTATTAGTTTGGCTTTTAAAGCGGCATGACTTGAAAAATATTGAAATAATACCATTATCAACGCATTCTATCGGTATTTATTTGGTGTGATTTTATTTTTAGACTGATCCCGATGTCACAGTTGCTTTTTCAATTCGTTCGTTGTGAGATAAACATCCAACTATTTCATTATGTGTTAGCTAAATTTTATATTCTCCATTTTTTATAGCTTTGGAGTGAAACTCTTTGCTTGATTCTGCAACTATAACCTGGGAATCTTCAAGTCACGAGTGAGTACTTACGTTGCTTCTAAGCAATAATTTACAGGCAGCCTGAATTTAACATTAACTCTAGCTACGAACCTTTAAATAGATCGAATCGTGTTACAAGATAATACAGCTACTACAAAGTTATTAAATTGAAAACTAAAGAATAAAATAAGTTTGCCAAAATATTTTTATTATTACTAAGGTCATCGAAGTAAGGAAAAACATTTCGACAGAAATTTATTCACGAAGAAACTGCGAATATAAATTCAGAAATATCCACTTAAGTTCAGCATTATAGCACAAAAGAATCATAGCGGGGTTCACAAAAAAGCTGGCATTGACTATGTCAGGGGGACCAGGGGTCTGAATATTTCAGCATTAGGTCACCCTTACACCTCATAAAAGTCGCGCGGGCATCGCAAAAACTATCATAATTCATACTTGAACCGGCTGTGATTTGCCTCTCATGTTTTCGTAGAGCTAGCAAAGTGAGTAGAGAGGACAAATCTATTATTGAATCCCGTCGGTGCGTAGTTGGGTTATCATTTTTTGATCTTATCTCCAGTTAGGCAATCAAACATACGGCAGATAAGTCTAATTAAGACCTTACGAAAAAAAACCATATCAAAATCTGTTCAACAAGATCTTGCAATTATAGGTAATACCTTTGGGTAATACCTATTACGTGAATTAATTTAGTCATAACGTCATTCGAAAAAAATATAATTATGTATATAATATCTATGAGCCTAGTGTTCTCTTTATACGTCTGTGATCGTAGCACTTTTAGAAAATATGTGAGAGACCGAACTTTTTTATCCATAGACATTTTTGTCTTGCAAATTATTGCAATCCAGATTAATTAGGTAGGTAGATCATTTTATCATTCAATAAATATATTTTCAAATTAAATAGTTTTCTTAGTCTATTCTAGTTGTCACAAGTCTGTTTTATCAAAACTGTTACAGTTGTTGAACAAAGGAGTAAAAAAGTTCGGCCGCTACAGTTGATTTCCTGTCACGACCTCCAAGGGACTAAGAAATATAAAATATTATCTACATTACAATGAGAAAAGGAAATTTGAATTCGGCAAAACAAAGGTAGTTTAATGTTTGTGAAGTGTTTTCCTTGTTGTTTTAAACTGAAGTTAAACTTTTATTTGTGAAAAGATCCAAATATGGCGCGCCAGTAAAACATGGCTGCGTATTTGCAAAACTCAATAATAAATACTTGTGATTAAATGATCAAAGATAAACTTTATGTACGGCTGTTAAAGACTGGAATGCGCTGTCTGAGTTTATGTTTCCGGAAAGCTATAACCTCGTGGGAATCTTCAAGTCTAGAGTGAACAGGTCTAGTCTAGTCTAGGTCTATGTATGCGAGCTCCACCGCCAACTATATCAGCAGTTATAAACTGGTGAGACTGTGGTCAAACGCGAGCCTATTACCAATTAAAAAAATGACAGAAATTTGCGAGGGTGTATGGGGACTCGCTCTCCTTATAGTCTATAATAGTCACCATCATTCATCATCAACCTCGCATTTGTCCCGGTTGCATCCGAGGTGTAGGTCAGACGACAGTTGCTCCCGTAAAACTCATTGATTGGTACAGGGATAGATTATAGTCTGGACTTTCATCCCTGAAGTAGGTTTCCATGGATAGCGAGAACGAAACCATGCCCGAAGCTGCGGGTGACAGCTAGTCTAGTATACTATAATAAATATATTGTGTTGTTTTAGTCTCGAAAGCCTACAACTAACAATAATTCTTACAAAAAACCGACACAGGAAGCGCCAGCTATCAAATAAAAAAGAATCATCAAAATCGGTCAAAAGTTCTGAGGTAACCGACATAAGAAATTACATTCGAAATTGAGAACCTCCTTCTTTTTTAAAGTCGGTTAAGAACCGCATGCCATCTCGGGTCCTTAAACATCGGGGTGTAAGTCTTGAAACCCTCATAGGGTTAATATAACAATACCACATTAGAACTATTTCAGTATTTGAACCCTTCTATAAAACTGTTGGTCGTACCGTAAGGGCAGTAGACCCTAGGTGGAAAGGTCGGTTGTCTGGTGTCAAGTGACATTTATAGGGTGGCGCATTCCCGCATTCCAGGCTGTTGCAGGCAGTTTAAAGTTTCGGGTAAATGCTGAAATTGCATATCGCACCCTCTTTTAAATACGTAAAAGGATATTATTTGCTATGTTGGAGAATTCTTCGAAACAGAGATAATTTTTTAGTACTCGATGTGTATAAATAGCATAAGTAAACGAATTCATACGTAAGATCCATAGATAATAAGTTCAACAATTGGTGAATCCTATTATTCCATCCCATCCCATCCCATCGCGACTAGCGATGGACGTAATAACTACGAATGGATTTTAATGGGGTTTGGTCAGGATTAAAATCTTACACATATTTAGTTACAATCGGTTAAGTATCTAAGTAGAAACGCAGATATAGTCAAGAAAAGCGAAAACCGAGAGCCACGCGGGCGGAGCCACGGGCATTCCATAGTGGTAAATATAACTTGAATCTGTCCCCACAAGAATAAGAGTATTTTGTGGTGTTTGTGGCAATTTTTTTTTATTTAAAGGACACGTTAATTTGTCTTCATCTCGCCTGATGGTAAGCTGAAGGTAAAGTCTCAGGAAAGAGGGTCACCATTACATACACGTTACCCGCACGTTTTCACACTTTACCTGCCACATACAACCCTTTCACCAACCCCTTTTAATTAATATGTCAGGCGAACGTTTATATGTAAGTAATACTATTTAAAACAAAAACTATTTTTACAAACTGCATGCAGTAGAAGAACATAGCGTTTATTTTTAGGGTTCCGTACCTTAAAAGTAAAAAAGGAACTCTTATAAGATCACTCACTTGTCCGTCTTTGGAGGAAAGAAGATTGACGAAACAGATATATGAGGGTCAATAGGCAACCCGGTAAAGGCCGACCTAGGTGTACATATTCTAATCAAATCCAGGACGTTTTGAAGAAAGGCCAGGTAAGGAATACCCGCAACCGGCGTGCGTGTATGGAAACAATTATGAAAGTTGAAGAAGCGAAAGGAGATCGTAGCGAGTGGAAAGATGTTGTCACTGCCTACCCAATGGGAAAAAGGCGTGATTTGTATGTAGGTATGTATGTATGTATGATATCATACGGTGAGAATGTATCCTATAACTTTGTCAAATTGCTGAATATTCACACACTGGGTCGTGAAGTCGTGAATTTTCAAAGAACGCGACCGCCATTGTTTTGCACTTCTAAGTATAACAATATCATTGTTTTGTCTGTAGTTTTGTCCGTTCATTATATAATGAGACAATTGTTTTTAAATCATTGACTCATAATTGTAAATATTTTTTGTCTTCCGATAACTACATAAACATTATTCAATGACATAATGAACTAAAGCAGTATTTTCTCATCTCATGTAAGTACGGATGTATGAATAGAATATTTGTTACTAGTAGTTTAAGAGGATACCACCCCCGTCGGCCATCGAGGATGGTTTCTTTGCTTATTCTTAAAGCTAATCATCGAGGATGGTTATGTCAGGTTCGAACTTGAATCGTGACTTGAAGATCCTCCATATTGAAGACCAGAAAAACCCAGGATAGTTATCCTGGCACAGAATTACAAGGAGAGCCGACTCTGCTTCGGCTCTCCTTCAGGTCTCCTGGAGAGAGAGAGAGAGAGAGAGAGAGAGAGCGCAACAAAATAGATAAACCCAGTATGAAATATACAAGTTGACTTATCCAATATGATTTCCAACTTAATTTTACTTAATAGAGAAGTACAAAACTTAGACATGATCCGATAACCAAGCTGGTTATCTATGAATAACATCCCCGTCGACGTTAATGTATCAAACCATTTATAATGCGACTTGCAGACTTGTCTATTAAACGACGTAACTGTGACTATTATATGTGTCTCTTTCTAACACCTAAACAGCAGACTGCTTGTTCATTCGCACGCTCGTCGTTGATCAAGCTCTTTTCTTGATTCGATACAGGTGCATTTTGTAGTATATGTTAAGTTTTTAGATTCAATTTATTGTTGATGCTATGTTCGTGGGTTCTCGTCAGTAATGTAGTTGGCAGGTTTTGAACCCGGGACCTCTGAACTATAACACTTATTCCATAACCATAAAAAACTATACAATTTTTTTTGCAGTGCACTTTGAATTTTTTCATACCACTTTATACGCTTTTAAGCGCTGATAGTTTAATGGTTAAGGAATCGGTTTATCGGTATACAAAAATAGTTTTTCAATCGAGTAGGTAGTTCTTGAGAATAAGGCGTTCAAACAAACTCAGCAATAAAATAATGAGTAAGTTTATTTATTTGTTTGTTTATTTATTCATTAAAAATTTACATTGCTTCTGTATGTCATGCGCTGTTAATATTAAAAAGGTAATATAGACCAACTATACTGCATAATATATACCGTTTAAATATGGCCGCTACTGTATTATCCAACGACGAAAATCAACATTCATATTTTGAATGTTCAAATATTTTGAGTAGAGCACTGTTTACGGCGGACGTATTGATTATGTAAATTAACCAGAAGATTACCTGGCTGCTCAGAGTTTTTAATGCGTCCAGTATCCTCGGGATTAAAATGATATTATAACTACGACATCCGACAGCTAAAAGCGGTATACAAAGTCTAGGTTTTGTAAATATTTGATACTAGTTATTACTTGCGGCTCTCCCAACGTGAAATACTGATTCCGTTCTCGCAATCTTATTCTTGGTATGAAAAGTAGCCTATATAGGTATTATTTATAAATTCTTGGTATAATAAGTAGCCTATAAATGTATTATTTATAAATACTTTTAATAGTATACAGCCAAAACTCGCAACAAAATAAGAAATCCTTGTTCGAGCTTACATTACGAAAATCTTAACAGTTAGTTAAGATTTTTGTGAGTTATACCTACTAATGTATACCACAGATAGACGTAATTTGAAGTTAAATGTATTAACACTAGCTTTTTGTGAAAAGTGCTTGTAAATAGAATTTTATCTCAAATTATTCCATATACTACATTCTGCGGTTGACCTTAGGTAACTGTGAAGGATCAAGTTTTTATCACTCGGAGTTACCCAAACTCCGCCACGTTATGCTCCATTGATTCACTCCATAGTTTTATTTGTTTAGACTAGTTTTAAATTTCTTTACCTAAATATAGCCGTGCGTAAAAGATCATTCAAAAAATGGGTTTAATTATCATACTCCGAACCTTTTCCCATCTCAGTTGGGGTCGATATTGGATACAACTTCGATATTAACCGTGAAGCGATTGCCAACTGAACACTACTCATTGACGATATCGAAGTTCTGTCAGACTAGTTTTCGAACTTTTTAGGGCTTTAATTATCCGTAACTACTGCCATGTTTGTATGGCAACCGGGACTGACGATGGCTTAACATGCTTTCCGAGGTGAGGAGGGGTCTCAATATTATCAGAAGAATGGTTACCCATCTTTTTTTATCGTGCAAAAATGCCCGCGAATACCACCCTCGTCGGCCATCGGGGTGGTTATGTCGGAATAAGACCTATTAAAACCGCACGCCGTCTCGGGTCTCAATTACCGGGGTGTAAGTTCTCGCACTCCAACTGACCCCGGGCCATCTACAGTTTTAAGATTGCCCCCTCGAACCCCCTGAAAGGTCACCCATCCTAAAAGAAACTTGACCAGTGTTACTTAACTTTGCAATGTGTTAACGCAATCGGTTATCACCCAGCCACGAACCCGTCGCATGGATTGCACTAGGCGATTAATAGTTTAGCCTTTTATGAGAAGAAACTAACATAACGAGATATAAACTAGAAAGGAAATTTTATCTGGTTAGTCGGCATTTTTATATGGCTTTGGGCCTGTAGACAAAGTGACATTCTACTGGTGGAATCCATTACATTTCCTTTTTGCAAGCTTTTATGTATGTACTAGCTGTTGCCCACGGCTCCGCCTGCGTGGACGTCAATTTTTGCGTTTTTTTACTATATCTCCGGTCAGCCGATTGTGATCAAATATGTGTAAGATTTTAAATCTAACCGAGACCTTTCTAATAAAAAAAATCGCATCAAAAACCGGTCAGTACTTTTTACGCCCATCGCTTAAAGGTTCACTGCTCGTTCCCCGTAGGTAATAGTGTGATAATATTGTAGCCTATATGTTGACCTGACTTCTTAGTAATCAATTCGTGTTCCACCGTCACCCACATCATCACTTACCAACAGGTGAGGTTGTGGTCAAACTCGAGCCTATTACCAATTAAAAGAAAGGTAGGTGTATTACATAATAATTTCGCATCATCGTGTATAAGGATTTTAATGGGTACCTATGTAGTACATTCGCTACTTACCTACCTCTGTCCTTACACACTTCATGAGCTTCCTCTATTGTTTAAACCTTTCATGCAAGTTCGTCGGTTTGGAGTGCTTTTGACTCGCCCTTTTTTCAATAGGTACTATCATTTGATCAGTGTTCGTTCTGCGGGGTCGACTTTGGTTTGCAGGCCATTTACATAATACCTATACCTTTTTTTTCATGGGAGTCCCACTGGGGACTCCCGGGGACGGGATTGGTTATGTCGGAATCGAACCGACTAAAATCGCACGGTCTCTCGTCACATCGGCGTGCGTTGCCAGTGAATCTGGTGCGCCCTAAAAAGGATATTCCAAAGACCCTGACCGGCCCTGGTCGCCTACATAGGCGAAACAATTATGAATTTCACAATTGCTTTTTACGAAGGATATTAGTGTTTAAAATTACTAATGTTCCCGTTAACCCCTCCAGATAAGTTAAATTGCTTTTGTTAGGAGTGGGTTCACGTCGCGTCGGTAGTGCAATGGCCAGGATTCAAATCCAGGATATCTTTATTGTAAAAACGACTACTCTACTGATGCTTTTAAAGCTTGACGAACTATTTACAATAACTCGCAGAGTTCTACTTTATTTACGTCAAATTCTATTAATCTGTGATTAGAGACACCTTTGTGTGACAATGGTTGGTTTTCTCCCAGTCTAAAAATATTATCTCCATTCCTGCTTACTGGTGCTTTCGGAAAGGCAGTGGTAAATTCATTTTCTATGCCAATAATTGTACAGTGGAAACAAACTTAAGATCAAATTATATTGCAAAATGGGTCAAGTCAAGCCAGATAAAGGTCGGTGTCAAAAGGGAGCAAAAATTTGGAGTTTCTAAACAAAATGCAAAGTTGAATGAGGCGGAAATATTTTTGTTTACCTCGTTGCGAATTTTCAATTCAATGCTATATCTTGATGAGGTAGGTAGGTACCTATATAAATAGAAAATAAGTTTGTGTTTTACATGGCTTCTTTATTGAATTTTTTACAGTGTATTTTGTAACTAGCCTATACCCACGGCTTCGCCTAAACTTCGGTTACGTAACGTACCTAAGTAACTATATATTTTAAGTCTAACCAAACCAAGGTCTAAAAAAACCGCATCGAAATACGTTTTGCGTGCATCGCAAACAAACCGACAAACGGACAAAAATCTAAAAAAATAATAATTTTGTGTTTAAAATAATTCATGTACCTAACGTAATCCAAGTATTTTTTTAATATCGATAAATTCTTCAATGTATGTACAGACACAACTTACTTTAAAATTTTATAATTATATTTTTTTTAATAATAATAATATTTATTTTCATACCACAATATTAGCAACATTTTAACATTTTTGGATCATAACATAGTTTCATTATATATTGTAGGAGACTGGTGCCTAAACTAGACTCGTAGTAAATAATGGTATAGATAAATTTATGTTTACATGGCTTCCTTATTGGATTTTTGACGGTATATTTTGTAATTATCGGCAGGAGAGCCCAGAATTTGATCACGGTCCCGATAGATACCCATAATACTCGTAGCTTTGTTTATTAATTGATACTTCGTTAAAATTGCACCTAGAGGTTATGTATGGGTAGTCGCATACCTTCGGTCATCGTACCGTCTAAATAACTATTACTTACCGGGATATTGAGTTTCAACTTTTCGGTACAAATGTCTAAATAATATACCATCCTATCCTACGTTCTTACTAAAATTATAAATGTGCAAATTGTGTGTGAAAATGTGTGATAAAACAGCCACACATTTTCACATCTAAGTGTGTTTATTTATTTATTTCATTAACATAATTTTTTTCGACTATTATATTATCTATACCCATAACACAAGCTAGTTAAAAACTAAGCTTACTTTGGGTCTAAAGAGCGATGTGTAGAATGTCGTAGAATATTTATCTTAGTTAATAACAAAATAAATAAATTAAATTAAATTAAATGAATAATTTTCACACCCAATTTTCATATTTATATTTTTATTATATATTTTTAATTTTATTATATACCTATCTTTAGATGTTTGTTAGTCAATCATGCTTAAATCTTCATACATTTTAGCGCGAATCGACTACAAGGTCGATAATAACAGTAAAAAAACATTGTCACTATTAAATAGTTTTGAGTTAGGTATAAAATATATCACAACTTTGTGTCTCCACGACTGCATAAGTGTATAAGCGACTGTTACCGTGTTGGGTAGGTCTCGGAGGACTAGACAGACAGGCTTCGCGATACCCGTGAATTATAAGAAACGATCTGACAGCGTGAGGGCAAACCGCTTGCAAAGTAAATCTAACTAGTAGAGTGCTATAAGTGATTAGAAGTTTTCGACAGTAAATACTGAACATTTAACTTTATAGGATATGATATAAAATCGATTTTTCAGTGCTTCGAGTTGGTATTGAGTTGTTGTTATGTTATTTTAAACTATATTTATTAACTAATTAGGAGAATAAAACTTAAATTTAATGACTGTCAATAGCTTCAATTGTAAGCATCAATTAATAGACGATTTTTGATAATTTCACTTTTATTAAAATACGAAGCTTGTGAAGTACCTATGTAAGGAAAAAGCAATGGCGGGCTGTTGTCTCTGCCTACCCCGGTGGGAAAAAGACGCGAGTTTATGTATGTAATAAAGCGGAGTTGGCTTTAAATATTTTGTAATAAGTAAACCCAAATAAATGTATCTACTGCACTGATCTAGGATTAAACTTCTAAAAACATAATGAAAACGGTTAAAAAGTGTAATTTTTCTGAATCAGGCCCCTGTTTCAAAGTTAACCTCATTCAATTTTATGAGCCGCAGTTGCATTCACAATAGCGTAAACAAAATAATTAATTTCGAAATTTCTATTCTTCTAATACCAAACGTTGAAGGAATATTTTCCTCGTAGTTAATTAGTAAGCAGTTGAGCTTTAAAATAATATATGATATCAAGGCTAAATAGTTGCAGACACGCCATTTCCATAAACAAGTTTAATTATAATTTACTATGTTTACGAATACTACCTAATATAAACAGTAAGGGAGTTCTGTACAGGCATGATAGAGTGAGACAGCGTTATTGAAGTCTGATAGGTGTGAAGGGGTAGTGTGGAGAAATATTTTAATTATGATCGTTAATTGGGGTGATGAAGTGAAGTCAATGATTCACTGTTTTTTTTGAAAAATCGTAGCTCATTATTAGATTTTTTAAATAGGTACCTACTAGTGCTGTTATCGTTTGTCACTTTATTTTTCACATTCAAAAAATACCATAAAGGTTATTTTTATTCAGGATATGCTTACAAAAATAAATATTCAAACCTCTATTTATTTTTGTGACAATTTTATTTGTGGTCTCTATAAAATTTGGTGTATATTTGTTTGCAAAATAAAGTACCGGATTTGGAACACAATTTATTAGTAAGATAGGTTTGGTTTTAAAATCAAGTTTAATCACTCGACTGATGGTGTGTTAAGTCATATTAAATGACTTGAATGGCTATAATAAATTGAATTTTATATTAAATAGTTACCGTGTTTATGTTTCCTTTCCTTGAAATACGATGGTCCAAAATTACATCTGATTTACCGTGCCACTAAACATGGAATAAATGGCGCCAATAAGTACCATTAGTCTCCACAGCTCTTTCCGAAACATTAAATTACAACGTCTCATTAACCGTTAAAAAAAAGCTTAAAATGTCGCATCTGTTATTCTAATGTTTAAGTCTGTGGTTAAGGGCGGGAAAACATTTTCAGCCAGTACCCTGCTAGGCATCGCGCCTCGCGGACGTCTTGCGTCCTGTTCTAAATTCAAATGTCGTATACCGAGTTTGACATATCGAGTTTTTAAATAAAAATAATTATTGTGTCAAATCAGTTGCTATATTGGATTTTAAATAAAAGTGTGTTAAAAACTGTTAAATTTTAAGTACATTTCTTTTTATTAAGTTCTTTTTTTTTCGGTACATGTGTGGACATTAGTGAAATTGGATTTTATGGTTTCATATTAATGGTAAGTTCGTGCTTCATTGTAGCATTAGGTAAATTTCGTTGTAAGTAATCTTTTATTAAGGGGTGGAAACATTTTTGTGTCTACTACACGTGCGCTATAAGTTGAGACCTGACCGCTATGACGCTTCATAGCGGTCAGGTCTCAACTTATAGCGCACGAGTAGTATAGGTATATTTGCAGACATTTATTCTGTTCTACAACCTTATATTCCTTATAGTTATAGACCAATTGTTAAACAAATGACACTATCGAATACTAATCTTATGTTTATTTTTTTTTTCTTTATTTATTTATAGAGGTCCAAATAGCTTATTCAACTAGAATAACATTAGAACATTTTTAATTGAGCCAATTACAGTACCTCGCGTATAGAATAATACTAGAAATGGCGTTAATTTCTGTTCACTGCAGTAAATACGATATAAAACAATGACACATTTTTTTTCTTGCAACTGTATAGGCTGTACCTATAATTATCATAATTTTAATTAAGTATTAAGTAAGGTGTCATTTTTTCAGTCCCTGTATCCGATTTTATGTTTTTCAAAAATAAGTTTTTGTTGGAAAATGTTATACGTCGTTAATTGATATAGGTACCTAGGTATTTAAAGAGAATAACACTATTGGCTTGAGACAATTACGCTTGAATTATGGGTTTTAAAATGTGGACAAACATGCTTACATGAAAACACTCATAATTTAAATTTATAGACATTGTTAATTATGCATAATGCCTATTTATGCAATATACCTTATTGCAATTATGTGAGATTTTAACCTTTGATCTCAGCAGCCGTGTGGACGCAGCGGTAGAGCTTTTGATGTTGATTTGAGTAGCAGTCAAAAGCTCTGGCGCTGTGTCACACCGTCCATCAAAACATAAAAAAATAAAAACAATAAAGTTCTACCCTCAGACCAATAAAAAAGTATAGACGGAGCCATTGTGAACAATATCGACGAAAAAAGTGAACCTTCATGTGCATAAGTCAAAACACGTCACACGCTGACAATAGCTCTTCGGCCGACTACCGAAAGACTACCGAACCTTGCGTCCGTTACAATTCCGTCATAAGATTATCAAATCGTCTAATGTTGGTGGGCTTCAAAAAAAGTACGCAATACTCCGTCTATACTTTTTTATTGGTCTGAGGTTCTACCTTGATCAGTTAGACATTTGATATTCTTTTATTAAATAACTATTATGGCAAAAGAAGGGAGTAGGTAACTAAAGAGATGACATCTCACAGGAATAATATGGAGGTGAGAGACATGCAGCGTCGACACCAAATAACTAATGGGGACAGGTAGATGATATTAGATAATTATTTTGTTCAACATCAAGATAGCAAGCCAAGCATCGCTACGTGGAACAAGGAACCACAAGTGAACAAAATAAACAAATCTCACTAATCAACTTCCACGCTATACGAGTATTAAATAAATAGCGTTATATTGAAAGACTAATCAACCTATAAAATCAAAAGCGTTCGCTCTATTAGTAATGTTTAGTGAACAATCCGAAAACATAGTATTTCACACAAATAGGTATGTTTACCGAACTATCTATTAAATTGTTTGAAAGCCAAACTATCATTTTGTTGATTATTTTAACGAATTATGCGAAAAGAAGAGACTGTCTTATGAGTTATGGAGTATAGATATTTCTTTTTTTATATTGGTCACGTCACTATGACTACACCTCGCCTGATGGTAAGCTGAATAAGTCTCAGGAATGTGGCAACCATTACAGACACCGATAATACCTCAATGGTGGCCATCAGCTTGACGGCCTCATCAGTTTTTTTTTCACGCCCCGCTTAAAGGACCCGGGCCTTTGAATATCCACGGATACCCCCCCCCCCCCACCCCGCTGGCCAGCGGGTGTAGCTATGTCGGACCGACTAAAATCGCACGTCATCTTGGATCTACATACGCCGAGGTGTAAGATTCATTTCCTTCGCACTCTGACTAACCCTGGGCTATCTACGATTCCAGATGGCCCCCTCGGGTATGGAAACCACAGTGTCCCCATTCTGCACCGAAAAGGGGTGGGGAGTTTCAACAATTACTTACTGAATATTTTTTTTCAGCCAGTCATTCTGTGACTTAGGCACAGGTCAACGATACATCGAACCTCATATTCTAGAGGTCACCCCAAATCTAAGTGCTGTCTGAATAGAAAGTAGATACATTATAATTATATAGATACGTATTATTATATTAGATACAGGGTATTTAGTGTGAATTAGTATTTTTTACATTAAATCGGTATATGGTTAAATTATTTTTTATTGCCCTTGAGATAGAGCAAGGTTATGAGTTACAGATAATATATTATTATGGTACAATGTTTTTATGTGGGATATAAGGTCAAGACTCATGGGTTCAAGTGAAACTCAACTTCAAGCCGGGGCTTTGGGTTGGGAGGTTAGATGGCAGTCACTCCAATAAAAGCCGTATAATTTCAACCAAAAAAGAAGAGGTAAGCAAAACCCTGGTTGCGAGATAAGCGAAGCCTCGGATGCGACCAGGAATAATGCTAAAATAACAATGATGACTATTTTTAAATGTTAATAAATAGATACCTACCTACAAAATATCAACTATTTACAAGAAATAAAAAATATATTATTTTCAAATTAAAGTATACCTAAACATTAAAAATAGATTATTCCCGATACTTTTAGCTTACCAACAGACGAAATAAAGGCATATTGACGTAACCAATAAAAAAATATTCGAAGTAAGACAAAACGTACGACCAGTCACAGTACAACTAAGTATTTATAAATCACATAAATAGTATGTCTGTTTTGTGGATCGAACTTACAAAACTCAAACAGTACCTATAACAAGTTGATCACTGAAACCACTGCTAAAGTTACCTAATTAGTTCTACTCCCAAAGTCATTATAGTCCATTCCATGCCGAATTTTTACATCAAAGGAGAAAAACTGATTTAAAAATTTCACACTACTATCCCTCAACTTTACAAATTACATGCTACAACGTCATTCCACCATAAAAGGTATTAAATATACAAAATTTGTCACACATAAGAGTACGTTTCGATGCACGACCTCTTAAATCAACTTTCCTTCACAAATACATTTAAAAAAAGAACAAAATCGTTCAGTAGCGTAACACCTGTTGTCTGTGCCCCGTTCCCAGGCGAAACTCGTTTCACAGATAAAAAATATAAGATGAAAAAAAAAAAACATGGCGGCCGTCTTGAGGGATTGTCGACTGATTATTTTGTTTCTCATTTTATTGAGTGCAGGTGCATTGGCGTTTTTATAAGTAAAGAATGAGATGACGTAGTCTTCTTAAGACTGTTTGCTTTATAATAACTGTTCTGTATCAGCATGGTTGCTATAAAACTAAATAGATATTTTTAGTTATTTAGCCTTTACATGTGAGAAAGGTTTGTCTTATCCTTTAGACTGGCTAGCGGCCATAATAATACGCTGTATCACCCGCGTGGGTTAAGATTTTTAAGGTCCTAATTTTTTTATTATTTCATAATAACTATGTAACGCCTTTTAAAATTACCTACCTACCAGCGAAATTCACGTCCAAATCAGCCCAGCTGTACTGGAATTACCTCTGTCAAACAGACATTTAGACAGCTAATATATTTTATATAACGCATACAAAAACTTGACAAATTATAATACTAAACCCTTCCTCGAGAACTAATATTATTCTATCCATTATTGAAAGCGGCATGAAAATCGGTGCAATAGTCTTTGCGTATAATTATCACGAACAGGCCGACAGATGCGACTGATATAATTAGCAGAAAAGCAAAAAAAAAAGAAAAGAAAAGAAAACGAATACACACAAAATAAAATGTAAATATAAATTAGTGAAGTTAAGCTTAAGTCATACTGTTATAAAAAAGTTGTTAAAAATAAAAGTTATTCATATTATTATTAACTTCGCACTGGTCCTGGTTTCTTTTTTTTATTTATTTAAATGCACAAAACACATTACAATCAATACGTGTTATATCCTAAATACAATTTTTAGACCTGGATCGTACCATAAAAAATATGTGCACACATAGAGAAACAAAAAAATTACACAATATAAATCTCTGATTTATAAATACTAACCTATAAGTTTAGATTTGGATGCCTCCACCGGAGTCGGAACCACCCAAACCCAGCGCACTACGAAGGATGTCTTTTACAATTTTGATATATCTGTTATACTTACCTAGTTTGCATCAAAAATAATAATTGCAGGTTGCATTCAAGGCCTTCAAGTCCAGGGTCCGGTTAATTACTTATGCCTTTAGTTATTATTATGAGATATTAAACTGTGTGGGGCCTTGGTTAGCAATAAACTGTGTCAGCAACTTGCTTGTATAACTGTGTGTGGCTTTTATGCAAGTTGGTAGATAATTGATATGGGTTTTATTTCATTGCGTGTTACATACATAATACAATACTAGCTGATGTCCACGGCTAAGCTCGCGTGGAAGTTGGTCAACGTTTTTTGGTCATAATATCTCTGGTTCTACTCGATCAATATTTTAATCAAATATTACAGTCCCGGGTCCTATAAACGGGGCGTGAAAAAGCATTTGATAAGGCCGTCAAGTTGAGGGCCACCACTATGGCACTGTCGGTGTATGTAATAGAGACCCCTTTCCTGAGACGCCAGCTTTAGCTTACCATCAGGCGAGGTGAAGTCATATTGACGTGACCAATATTAAAAAAAACATATTTACGGTCAAAGGTACACGTGGAGAGCCTTCGAGCAGCCCTCTAGAGGGCCGCTAACACCTCGGCCGGCATTTACCACAGGCAGCAGCGTTTCCCTTGCGGGTGAGAGGTGCTGCCGACTCCGTTACCCAGGTGAAACGCACAGCCTGTACCCTCATTTAACATAAACCAAGTATTTTTGAAAATATCTCCAATATAAAGACACCGCTAACTTTAAATTTTATGATAGTATTTAGATTTCAGGCCATGATTACTATTTGAGAAACTTACTAGACGTTTTGTGTATTCAAAGTTAAGTGGTTACAATGCTATAATGGTAGGCGCTATTGTGGCATTTTTGCTATCTATAATTGCAGATTGACCGTTTAAAAACTATATTAAAAACTAATGTCGTACTTTATAGGAATCAAGTCACTTTACAATGTATCCTATTAGATAGAAGTGCTCTTAGTAATTCAGGCAAGCGCATTGTAGCTCTCCAAGAATAGAATCACCCCATCTCGAATACGGAGTTTGACTGCAGCTTCAGTCTGTATATTTTTAGCGTTGGTTACTAAGGAATCGGTACAAAAGAGATCAATTTGGGTGATTTATTTCTGCATGTAGGTAGTTATACCTATAGTCAAAAAAAAAATTGGTTGTCTGTAAAGTCGGTTTACGGACGATAGATTTACGTGATAACGTCATAATCATTATTTTATGTAATACTAGCGACCCGCCCCGGCTTCGCACGGGTGCAATGCTGATACTAAATTAAATATACTACAGAAGCGGAACCTTACTATTTCACGCGAGAAGAGAGATACATGTGTCACAAGCCAACGCTTTGACTCTGGCCTCACTGCTTGGGCCTCTCTATCGCTTGTTGCGCGCTCTCGCTTGCACGCACAGGCTCAGGTGGAACGTTACTATGGAACGTTACTATTTTTCATGAGTGTTGCTGGTATTATCAATTTATAAGACGTTATCACGTCAAAATATTACCGGGTTACTAGCCTCTACAATATGGGGTTCTTCAAGAAGGGCATTATAATGTTTTTACATGGTCGGCAGCGCAAGTGAGACGCCACTTATGTTACATACGTCCATAGGCTACGATAACTGCTTCGCATCAGGTGGGTCGTGTGCTTGTCTGTCATCTAAAAAAGCAATGTTATTTAAACGAGAACCAACACAAAGTACTGAATAGTATTCAGGTAATGAGCTCCTTGCCTATTATACATGATATAATTATTATGTAGTCTAGGAGCTGGGTAAGGGAACTGTGTGATTACGTTCCTCGAGAACTAGTTATTATGTAAAGAAGCACTGAGTCTTAACTTGTTTCAACCTATTTTCAAGGGACGAAGTTTAGAAATGATTTCAGGTTAACACATTTTGCTTAGTAAGGACTTATTTGCAATTATAAAAAATTATAAATAATATCTTGCTAAGCAGTTAAGTTAAGCAAAACCACACACCGTCTCGAGTCTCAATAACCGGGATGCAAGATTACTCAATAAGACATTTCCTAACCAACCTTCCCTGCTTTCCACTGTGCCCTCTGCTAGTCAGAGGGACTAGCGGTAAGCTGTAGCGACAGCAAAAAAAAAATTAAGAATAACATTTAATATTTTTTTTGTAATACATTAAAACTCAAAATTTACTCACACATGGTTAGCAGGAGCCATTTATGTGACACAGTTTCGTCTTTAACGCGTTTTTTCCGTAGGTTTTATACTCTTATGGTAACTAGAATATAATTCAAAGTTATATTGTTTTGAAGAGAGAAAGAAAATCAGTATTCCGTTTAATATTAATTTAAGTGTAGTGTGTTTATGTTAGTAGCAACGTTTCCTTTTCTGGAGGTCTTAATGTTATTCGTAACGATAAAATCATATTAACACACAACTTAAGTTCCCTCATTTTATATTTAACCACGCAATGTGAGCTTTGTTGTTTTTTTCATTTCATTAATATTTGGAACTATGACGTGATAATTTATAAACACGTAACGATTATTAAGAACTGGATTCTAACGACATAACATAGGAAATAATTGATCAAAATTTGTTCAGACATATTTCGAGGTAACAGGCGAACATAGGACGGATATTCGGACATAAGATATTTTTTTTATACATACAGGGGCCCGATTCCGTAAAACTTCCGTTATTAAAACATGTGATTTTAAAGATTACGCAAACTTATTGATATTAATTTTTCAAAGTCTAATTGAAAATTATTCAAACCATAAATGATTTTAAAGTATTGATAACCTCACGAAAAGGGTTATTAGATTCTATTTTGACAATTAACAATAACGTACCAAATAACAATGAAATGAATACCAAAAATTAAATTGAAATCAGGCGTTTTGAAAACGTAGGTGTAGGGACTTCTTCTTATTTTGACTTCATCGCAATCGGGCAAAAAGTAGGTATACTAATTTCCATTAAATTACTGTAGAAGCAAAAGATAAATTCGGTACCTACTGATTTCAATAATTCTGTGAAATTTTACCACAAAATACCGCAAGTTTTCGAACAATGTGTGACTGAAATCGGGAAATGAAAATGTAATCACATTATTTAATCATGCAGGTCACAATGTGACGGTTATGAATGTCAGAATTTACATTTGCATAATTACAAAGACAACTCCTACGTAATTAGTAGGTCTAAGTTTAACCCTTCTTCGTTTCGAGGAGACATGTCATTTTCAAGTTTCCTTTGTGTCGGAGAAACATTTACGCACCCGCACACACACCCTTACATCTAGCACATATATTCTCAAGTACACACACACACACTCATAGTAATAAAAATACTTTATATTTAAATTGCCCACCTTAAAAGTGAAACTTAAATGTATTTATATTTAAATTATGTCGTATTAGCTGTTACCCGGCACGTCACTCCCATGGAAGTAGGTTATCGTAATCAAACATAGCCTATATCTTTTCCTAAACTATAGGTAAGTAGATCATTTTGTCTTTTTTTTCGCAGTATTTACTGTCGAAATTTTGGTATAGAGTTATCCCTCTAACAACCCTTTAACGACATCATCATCACCGTACTGTCATCGACATCCCGGTTGCACAATCGGTTGCGCACAGTTACGCAACCCCATTCTCTCTCATTGCGCTGAGCTCGTAAGACTCATGTTATGCAGTTTTTTTTCATTTTCCTTCATGTTTCTTTATTAGTTTTCATTAATTATAAATTCTATCTTCAACTTTGATGTTACAGGCCGGGCGTCCTTTGACGGCCATCTTTTTTGCGTTAATTTAACTTTTTTATGACATTATACCTACCTACTATGATGGTACTTTTTTTCTATCTGTACTGTTATAAAATTGTAAATTAGCTGTGTCTGCACATTAAGTCAAGTATTTTTTACTTTTTTTAATGTCTCCAACATTAAAAAACTTATATCTATAACACTTATAACACATAAAACTTATAACCTACTTGGGTTATGTTATATTTACGTTACGTTATTTATTTATGTTACGATTCTGAACTTTTGTGGAATTCCTGTCTGTTTGTCTATTTGTGATAGACGCAAAAACTACTAAACGCATTTTTATGCTGTTTTTTTAAGTTCTTGGTCAGATTTATTTGTAGTCTTTCTTTCTTATAGGTACAGTGAAAGAAAAAACTCTGACCAGTATCGAACTGCATTACGAGTAAATGATGACCGTTTGAACTGAGGTCAAGTTACACTTAAATTGAAAGTTTAAGTGAGGTAGTTAATTTGTTTTAGTGCTCCGATGGGTTAGAACTAGATGGATTAGGTAGACTGAATAACGACTTCAAATCAATATAGGAGAGTACGGTAGAGTGAAAGATCAATTGTAAGTACTGACTCTAATCTGATTTGATCTCAAATGCGACTATTTAAAGTAGGTTTCGCCATAAAGAGGAATTCTTTACCAGCTCACGTGTTTCCAATCAGTCCCGGGTCCTTTAAGCGGGCGTGAAAAAGCATTTGATGAGGCCGTCAAGTTGAGCGCCACCCTTATGGCGCATCAGTGATGTAATGCGGACTGTCCTGAGACTTTACCTTTAGCTTCCTATCAGGCGAGGTGAGATCATAACGTGACCGATATAAGAAAAGAATGGTCTTGGTCATCCATTCTAAGACTCGGGTCAGTCTTATCTATCATTGCTTAACTTTGCAATGTGTCAAGATACTTGGTTACTACTTAGCCACGAGATATCAGATTAAAATATCTATTTAGGTATATCCACCGTATAAGAAAACGGTTCCTAGAAAGGTCCGTATCAACCGCCCGATCGGTACCATTTAGATGATTCTTAATATCAGACAGATTGGATTAATGAACCATAAACAGTTTCTTAGTATCTTACCGCATCTATGAGTCACGTAAGTCGATACAGGATGTGCCAAATCAGCGAGGTGCCGATGGGTTTACTTCAAGTATCCGGCTCGAAGGACCAAAAAATGTGGTGGTGTGATTCACTAAATTCCTTCGATAACAATTAAATAGATGTCATGGCGTCTCACCAGCTGTAAAGACTAGGACAAGAAAATGAGCAGTTCGTGCACCTACACGTTGTGTGTTGCTATTTATTTCTTGGCTGGGTTTCTTTCCTCAACTCACTAAGGATTCGCCTTGCCTCACTAAGGACTTACCGAGGACTAACCTCGATGCTTCGAGCCCCGACTCACTGGGTATTTGACCGCATAACCTCATCACCGCACAGCCCTGCGTCTTTTAGACCAGCGGTTATTCCCAATTAACAAGGAGCCCGTCCCGTCTTGCCCCCGGCAAGGAAGGGAGGAGACGCTTAGGCGTACCCTCGCCTCGGCCTGCTTCTGCTAGGGTGACAGGCAGCCCCATCTGTCACCCCCAGGCCTATTTTCAACGGACGGACTTCACTCTCTTCTTCTGAGGACGGAGTTCGAGGAATACCACCTGAAAATTTCCCTCCACAAATAAAACAATGAAGTAACATGATAATCAGATCTACCTACGTATGAACGTATTGTACAATGTATGTATATAATAATATGTGGACGTCTGAACAATAGAGGATTCCAAGTAACATTTCTTTGAACGCAAGTCAATCGATAGTTAACGATCGGATGACGGAACACAACAGTTCTCAGTATTTTGTCCACACATGGCGTTTTAAAAATAACATAAGTTAATTTAAGATCAAGTAAACTGGAGTTTGTAAGTTGCTTTGAAAGTTAAAGTGTTCTTCACTTCGTTAAAGTGAGATCAGTTCCTTTAGGTAATAATAATTATTGTTCATTGAAAGAAAACTATTTTTAATTAATTCTGTAGCGATTTATTTGGTACTAGCTTTTTCCCGCAACTGCGTTGAATTCTGTTTCCTCTCCCGCTTTTCATGAGATAAAATGTAGCCTATGTATTATTCCAGACTACACTCCCTGTAATAAGTTTCAGCCAAATCTGTTCAGCAGTCAAATCTCCTAAAAATAGTTTTACTTCAATTTGTGATACTTATTCGCGTAAACTTACGACATATTGCGTGCTCAGGAAAGTATCTTGTATCTCGACGATGTAAAAGTATGATACAATTGGTTTCAAAGCCACCATACTTAACCCTGCTCTTATTACGCCACACAGCAAAGATACAAACACCTACTTAAAATCCCGGATTCTTCAAGGGGGACATGAAAAATCATAGAATGAGACCGTCTAACTAAGGGCCACTATTGTATGCAGTAGTGACCCTCATTAGAGAAAATTTACCTTAAGCTTACCTTCAGGTGAAAAAAAATTGACGCGCCATAAATAAAATAAATTATGAAAAAATCTTTTTTAAGTTAAATTGTATTTTCATCAGAACTAAAGACTTCTGCCAAATATCAGACAAATCAGACAACTGACAGGCGTTCAAATTTTAGTTTGGTGCTAGATTTGACCCAAACAAACAGGTCGAGTTAAATAAAACTGTTTAAAAAGAAACCAGACTGAGTCCATACATAGCGAAAAGTTATTGTCATATCAGGCGGGTTTTGTACGTTTTGCCACCTTATTATGACTAAAAATTTTACGTCTAGGTTATTCCTTCTCCTGCGAACTCTTTCCTGACTCGACGGTCGAGTATTTTCCATGAAGCGACTATCATAATGACCTCCACAATCCATTGGCGATATCGAAGTTCCGTAGATAGACCAGTTGTCGAAGTTTTTAGGGTTCCAAATTACCCGTAATAAGTGCCATAGAATTACGTATGGTAACCGGGACCAATGGTTTAACATGCTCTAAAAGGCACGGAAATACTCAGACCAAAGCAAATAGATATATTCTATTCATGCATAATAAATATTTGCAATCACCGACATAGCAGTCAACCGCTCTATCGCCACGCACTATGTTTTATGAGAGCCATTTTTCGGACATCCCACTTTTATTCAATAATATGATAGATATAATCATTTTAATGTTATATTTTGAATCCCTGTTTAGATACCATGTCTGGTTTTTTTTTTTTAAATATCCAAAGTTCTCAATATTTTTAACTCAAAATTTATAAAAACATTAATTGAAGTCAAAGTATATACAATTCGTGAAAATGATGTTAGAAGCATTAATAGGGAATCTAGCACCGCATATTTTAAAGTTATTTTGAACAACGTATCGCTACCAGATCCGGATTTATACGTGATTTTAGGTTTTTCGTTATTCCTATTTTTCTCGATAGTTACGTCTCGTAAGTGCCTATTATCTTTACCAATATAAAGCTTTGTACTTCTACTTCACACCATATGAATTTCAGTATCCAATGTCATGGAACTTTGAAGCTAAAGTTTTTTAAAAATTTACCCGAATTTTCACCATTAGGGTCGACACACACTCGAATATACTAAATGGATTTTGATAGCCACATAGATAAAATTCTTTTAAAATCACCGTTTCGGTCGAGAATTTTTTTTTTATGTGATATAATACAAAACCAGTTAGTTTCAAGTATATTTTCCATATTTTTAATCGAAATCAAATCAGGTGAAAAAATATTATTTGAGTGTGTGTCGACCCTAATGGTGAAAATCCGGGTAAATTTTTAAAAAACTTTAGATTCAAAGTTCCATGACATTGGATTCTGAAATTCATATGGTGTGTAGTAGAAGTACAAAGCTTTATATTGGTAAAGATAATGGGCACTTACGAGACGTAACTATCGAGAAAAATAGGAATAACGAAAAACCTAAAATCACGTATAAATCCGGATCTGGTAGCGATACGTTGTTCAAAATAACTTTAAAATATGCGGTGCTAGATTCCCTATTAATGCTTCTAACATCATTTTCACGAATTGTATATACTTTGACTTCAATTAATGTTTTTATAAATTTTGAGTTAAAAATATTGAGAACTTTGGATATTTTTTAAAAAAAAACCAGACATGGTATCTAAACAGGGATTCAAAATATAACATTAAAATGATTATATCTATCATATTATTGAATAAAAGTGGGATGTCCGAAAAATGGCTCTCATAAAACATAGTGCCACGGTACGGAAGTCATTTTTCCGATTCCGTCTAGGTAATTGTTATCGGCATATAGGTGCGTAGATATATTAGTAATGTGGGAATCTATTTCTTTCTATATGAGGAAGGAGGTAACAACTTGTTTGAATCAAATTTCTTATTCCAAAATTCCCACAACCTAAATCGTTTAAGACAAAAAAATAATTCTACCTGTTACATTTTATTAAAGCTACCTGTGTTATTTATATTCGCATAAAGCAGTAAACCATCTAAATCGATACTCGATTCGGTTCATATCGAAAACTACAATCTAAACTCATTCATATTTTATAACCAGATTTTTACTATTCCAAACAAAAACCAGTAGTGCAATCAGACGGAAACAGCAAAAAGGGACTAAAATATTCAAGCCCGGGAATCAAATCCCGGTACGATCATTACCTGCGGTTGTTTTCTATAACAAAACTCATTATGTTGTCAGTTATGGCTGCCCTGATTTCTACGAACCCATGGGTTAAATATACCTTTGTAACAAACGTCCTTCGTTTTTTTATACAGGATGATCATGGTTTCCAATTTTTGAATGGGAATGGTGGTAGCAATGTTTATTTTTGTTGTAATACTTGTAACAGTCTTTTTGTAGCGTCTTTTTTATTTTATTAGGCATTATATTTACTCCTTTTGGTAGTATTTTTAATACTGTAATGATTTTTTTATATTTAGTCTGTCAGATTGACTGCTCCTCCACGTGATGGTAAGCTGAAATGAGTTAAATAAAGTAGTGGCTACCATATCCAGAGGTTACCCTGGAATAGTTGCCCCTACCTAGAGTGCCTTGACAGTTGCTTTTTCACTCCCCGCTTAACGAACCGGGGATTTTAAGAAGAAGGGAATATGTATGTGATTCAAACACTGGTGTAATGTAATGTAATAGGTTTTGATCTAATGTCAGATAAATCACGCGAGTCTAAAGCTAACTACCGACTAGGTATTTGGTATCGGACCCTAGGCAGAAGCACTACACTAATCAAAGATTCCACGTCAAGGTTTTACAATTTGCAATATTTAATAATGATATTTGTCGGGCTACCTCTCTTTAAAATATATCGCTCATGGCAATTCCATCATCGCGTGGAGAGAACAAATAGCTTTATAATTTGATGCATAACTTTTATGTAATGAACACATAAAATAAACGGAGTAATATCTTTTTAAGTTTACACCTGGCGGCCAAGTGAGAAATGGCAAGATAAACTTTGCGAGTTAAAGTTTTTTCTTCTAACTGAAATATGCATTACTTAAACTAAGAGCCTGGTATGCGAAGATTGCTTATATAATACATTCTAATATGCTATAATATAATGAGTATAAGAAAATAGCTTGAATAAAAATCCTCTATTTTTTTGTGAACCGCTGTAGCCTAGTGGTTTGTGTAATGGACTGCTATGACGAGGTCTCGGGTTCGATCCCAGGTTCACCATGGCACACACCAATGACTTTTCGATGCTTTTCGAAGGTATGTGTGTATTTATCGCAGGTTTATTAGTGCCTCGAAGAGCACGTTAACCGTCGGTCCCGGTTGCCATACAAACATCTATGGCAGTCGTTACGAGCCCACAAAAGTCCAACCAGTCTAACTTGGAACTTCTATATTGCCATTGGTCATAATGACTATTGGTTGTGGAGGTCAGATGGCAGTCGCTCCACGGAAAATATCGAAGTTCAGCCGCATCACATTAGACTGGAAAGCCGACCCCAACTTAGTAGGGAAAAAGGTTCAGAGAATTATGACATTTTTTTGTGAAAAAGCGTCTTACAACGAGCATCACGTTGCCTTCAAGATCTTGGTGAAGGGCACACCAACCTACAGTGTACCTACTCTATTTAATTATTTCAGTACAAAAGGAATTTCTGCAAATAATTTACAAGACAATCTGTTTTATCATAAGATCTCTGCTCTTAAGTGCTGACGAAATTAACATTTAAGCAAAGCCCTGTAATCAAGTTAAAATTCGCGTTCTCGTTATCAGGTTATCTAATTATGTACTAAATTCATCTCAAGCACGACCTTAATTTCGTTTGTGTGTATGTGTTCACCAAAGCTAGACTAAAACAATATTCAATACGATCTTCTCTCGTGTCGATATTGCCATCGTGGTTTGTTTTTTATGCCACTTAGGTAGCAGACAAGCACACGGCCCATTTGAGATGGGAAGCGGTTACCGGGGCCTTATGGACTTGTGCAACACCAGGGGCGTGACACTCGCTCTGCTGACCCTGTTAAAATCTTCTAATGCCGTTCTTGAAGAACCCTATAATTATATTGTAGTCGCTTGGGCAAACCACAGCAGGGAGATCATTCCACAGTCTGGCCATCTGCATTTGTTCGTCTCAATTCTCTATTACTCAAGCTTGCCACACGTGTTCACCCTTATCAGCTGGTGTCATTATGTAGCAGTGTCATTTGATATTGAGAGCAACACCTGGTTATTTGCTAGAAGGACTGTATTTTGATACTTTGTTTTCACTTCGTTATCTGGGTATTATGTTATACAGCCCATGATGAGTACATGGTTAGCTAGGGATGTATAGGGATACACTAAGACTAAGCTTTTATGGATGAGTTTTTCGAATTAATCCCACCCTCTCCTTTCCTACACAGAACTACATGTGCCAGACTGAGGTATCACCCTCACACGGTGGAACCAATTTCATCAAAAACCAAGCGGTTCGGTGCCTCTTTTATTTGCCGCACCAAAAAGACTTGAAATTCTTTACCACCACATGAGTGTTTCCTTCCTCCTATAGTCCCGGGGCCTTTAAGCGGGGCGTGAAAAAGCATTTGATGAGACCGTCAAGCTGAGGGCCGCCACTGTGGCACTACCGGTGTATGTGCTGGTGACCCCAGTCCTGGGAGTTTGCCTTTAACTTACCATCAGGCGAGGTAAAGTCATTTTGACGTGTCCTAAAAAAAGTGACTAACGTCGACCCTTCCAACCGCGAAAGGACAGCCTGCGGTAGAATCTCGGCAGTCAATCAGACGATGGAACGAAGGAAGGAAGTACTTGCAGATGAAATTGACTTGGGTTCAAAAGGTCTCCGTGACCTATACACCCTTGTAAAACTGATTAATGCAGTTTTAATTTTGGAATATATAGTTTTTAAAATATATCTAACTAAATATAAAATAGAGCTCACGCAGAGGTTTTAACAAAGAGCGGATTTGCGTCAACCACAAATCCCGCAATCAACCTGTTTCCAGTCACAGTGTAGAAAGAAATAGAGGTATCTATATGAAAACCCGTATTTCATTAATTATTCCGAACAATTATCGGACAATTTTATGAACAGATCAGAGCTACCGTTTAGCAATTATTTTACCTATACGCATGATAAACATGTTTTGTTTTTTACCTGACTACGGCGCCTAAGGGTTGCAAGTTCGAAGCAAACACAAAAAAGTCCGAAATGTACCTATGAGAGTGACATCATAACGTTATGGTGGAACCACACTTCGCTATTCGCCTTTATTCAAGTATATAAATCGAAGTGGGAAGGGCTTATTCGTGTATATTTGCTTTATTCGCACGAATATTCACCTTAGTCAATCTTCTATGACGAATTGTGGAGGGTTTAGTCATATAAGAATTTCCTTGAATACAATACAGGCGAATAGCGAATAGCGAAGTGTGGAATACACTTCGCTATTCGCTATTCGTGACATCTTCGATAAATGACACTCCCATACATTTCGGAGTTTTTTACTAGCGTTATAGTACCTATAGCCATGTAAGCCAGTAGAATGTTTCTATGTCTAGGGTCTATGGTCGTTCCTCGCACCTCCAGATGTAGAATCTCTTGAGTCTTTCAGTCTTTATGAGTCTATAATAGAGATTAGACTTAAGTTGAAGTTATTCACCTATTGTCCCCAAGAGAATATAATTTAACTAAATAGCAAAACTTTTCGTTTATAAAGACAGAAAGCTGTATTTTAAACCGTTTATCAAATTCGCTCCTCTCGTATTTTAAATACTAGTTAAAACTTCTTCAATGGTTTGTTCGTCTTTTAAGAAAATTGACTTTAAATTAATCTAGACAGCTTTTGCAGTTGCGTAGAGATTTTAGTGTCTCTATCGTGGTAAGTATTTCGATGAGCTCTTCCAATTAATCCTACCCTTCCCTATAGAACAACACGTAGGTGAAAGACCTCTGGGTAAATGGAAATATATAAATTATTCTGTCGACGAAATGTCCAATGGGTAACCGCTCGTAGGAGAACGGTTGCAGGATCACAGGTTCGAGATATCACCCTTGGGGTTTTTTTTATATATAGGACACGTCAAAATGACTTTACCTCGCCTGATGGTAAGCTAAAGTCTCAGGACTGGAGTCACCAGTACATACACCGGTAGTGCTACAATGTGGCGGCCCTCAGCTTGACGGCCTCATCAAATGCTTTTTCACGCCCCACTTAAAGATCTGGGCCTTTATGGTTCATTTTTGCCATAATTTCAATTCTTTACCTGCAAACTTTCAAGTTTTCTTCTTCCTACAGTCCCGGGTCTCTTGATTGGGCCGTGAAAAAGTAAAGATGAACCAATCCATAAAAGAAGTAGATTACCGGATTCCGGATTGCTAATTGCAAGTTACGGATGCAACTGAGATTAATTCTCTGATTAATCGAACTGATCGAATGATATCCATAAAAGGATAATACATGGTACTTGAAATTTAGAAAAAAATACTGCTCCTTAGGGATAGAAAAATAACCTTTAAAACCATCAAAATACACACTGTGTACATAAACATTTAGTGTGTTTAATAAAAACAAACACCTCCAAACGGCCCAAAGCTAAACTAAATGTCGTTTGTGTGTCAATGCGTGCGAATCGGCCATAAAGTGCCAAGCGATATTTTAATGTTAATATCCAGTCTACTGCGGTGCGAGAAGGGTTAAGGCCGCGAGGCTCGGCAAATGCGGATTAGTAACTTTAAATACTTTCAAAAGCATTGGTAAGATTTCCTGGTTACAAACAATTTCTCATGGTGTTTTGTTTACGCGTCAACGTAAATAATAAATGAAAAGTTTAATGGCAAAGGCTCCCCTTTACAGAGCTCAGAATGAGGCAAAGTATAAGCAATTATTTTGTGTTTCTATAGGCATTCCTTTTGTTTTTCAGTCACCTAAAGAGGTGTTTGTATACAGTAGAGTTCTGAACGTCTGAACAGATTTAAATGAAATTTGCCACAAAGATAGATTCTAGTCTGGAATACCATACAAAACATACAGGCGATGGTAGCTGAATGGATAAGGACGCGACCTCTCTTAGAGGTATCGAGTTCGAATCCGGCCGGACAGTGGCAATGTGAATTTCACCTTGTGAAATTTATATGTGCTGAGCACAGGATTTACCATCTGCTGACGGTGAAGGAAAAACATTGTGAGGAAACCCACATATCTTAGAAGAAATTCTAAGGACATGTCCGATTCACCAACCCACATTAGGCCAAAGTGTGTGATTTAAGGTCTAAACGCTCTCAGCTCTCTCGTTAGAGGAGAGGAGACCCGTGCCCAGTAGTGTCCCACTGCTACTGTGGGTATAAATGGGTTGCTATCATATAATTTTATCCCCGAAATAAGTTCCTATGGATCCCGGGCAGGAGATCAATTGAACCACCAATTGGAAGAAGGGAAATAAATCCAAAAAATAAGAATGGAGTGATAATTTAAAAAAAACTTTATATTTTTTTTACTTTCAAGGTATATATATTCCCTTCTTCCAATTGGTGGTTCAATTATATTATTAGTCCCACGAGTAGATCCTGTGCATGACCGTATTTTACTTTAATCTAGACTTGTTTAACTTCGAACCCTTTTGTACTTATATTTAATTATTTTATAATACAAAACATTAAAATTTATGATAATCGCTTAAAGGATTTATAGAAAGGTTCACAGGTAACTAATCTTCATTACACTGTATTCTCTTTCTGCAATAGCTTAGACAATGAAACACAATTACCTACGTCCACAATAAATTGCAGTGCAATTTAAAGAGTCACCATTACACCATCAAATATCATTAGTTTTCCCACACTCGTCGTTTGTTTCCATTAGTGAGCTTAGGTGATAGTATTAAAAGCCTAGGACGCCTAGATTCTTCTTGACCTACGACAATTTAATGAAAATTAGAAATTAGTATTTTATTTTCATCGTGCAATTTAAAATCGGAATAAGTATGGTATGAGTAGTTATAATAAAAGGAATCATATTTTTTTTATATTGGGCACGTCAACTAGACTTCACCTCGCCTGATGGTAAGCTAAAGGTAAAATCTCAGGATCGGTAGTCACCATTACATAGTACACCGATAGTGCTACAGTGGTGGTCCTCACCTTGATGGCCTCATCAATATGCTTTTTCACGCCCCGCTTAAAGGACCCGGGACTGTACAGTAGGAGGAAGGAAACACGTGCGCTGGTGAAGAATTCCAGGTCTTTATGGTGCGGCAAAGAAAAGAGGCACCGAACCGCTTGGTTCTCGATGAATTTGATTGCACTGTGTGGTTATGTGAGAGTCTCATGGTAAGGTACCTACGAGTATACCTATATTATTATGATACATAACATTCATTTGTATTGATAAAAAAGCAGATTTGAATATGACTTTCGCTGCCAGATAGGTAATATTACAAAAAAAATATGGTTCCGCACATAAAAAAGTTACAATATTATTTATCCAGGCGTAGCTAGTTCAAACTAATTTTTAGGCTACAGATCTGTATGTCATCGTAAATATGTAATTAACGATAATTAAATATAAACCAGTTCCTTGGAATTGAAACTAACTTCAACGTGTAAAGCGATCAGCGGATGTACCTACATTATTGAAATACCTCGTAAACACTAAAAATCAACTAGCATGGCGGAATTTCAATTAGAATTCAAATCTATTTAATTATTTTAATTTACTAAATTAATAAACATGTTTCTTATCTAATATTTAGGGACTTGTTTATAAAAAAAAATGGAATTTTATACCAGAACACGTGTTTCCTTCTTCCTACGGATTTGCTTGTCTCTTTTTTTTGCTAAGGAGGGAAGTAGATCTATGTATCTATACTTATAAAAATGTAAATGATTTGAGACACTAGTATTTTTATAAAACTTATCTCCAATGTAGGTACCTACAGAATTTTTGATATATTACAAAAAATACTCTGAACATTTTTTTTTTTGAATTCTTGCCTGTTAGTTGTTTTGATCGCGAAGGACGCAAAAACTATTGAACGGTATTGTTACGGTTTTTTATTTGAAAGGTCTTGGTAAGACTTAAAATTTAACGCATGTATGATCACATTCGATTGAGCAGAATCGGAGGTACCTATAGTCAAAAAACCCGAAACCGACATCCACGCGGGCTGAGACCTAAGATTTCTTTTCTAAATACCAGCTCTTAATAAATTACTAAATCTACTACAAGTTTTACTCACTCAAAAATTCCCAGGGATAAGCAAAAAATCAACTCGTCAAATACAAGAGTTCTCTAAGTTTTAAGTCAAGCGTCTGTTGGTGGTATTTGTTTTTGAATTGCTTATAACCTGTGTACGTTTTGTGTTCATAAATAAAGTTAGTTTTCTTTCTTTCTTTCTTTCTAATAATTTAATTCAACTCCTCAATTTTAATGAGTTCTTAGTAATTATTACCAAATGAATTTCAAATAATTATACTTGAAAATTGAACCTGAACAAGATAACGTAAATACAATTATTCAATATTTTAATATTCTCGGAATATCTATAACACTTTGTCTGACCTTTCTGTACCATCTAATATTATAATTAAGTACCCAATTATGGAATACTAGCTGGCGGCCAGGGCTCCACCCCCGTAGATTTCTGATTAATTCCAGGAATCTATTCCAGGTATAAAAGAAGCCTATATGTTATGCTGAACTATAATCTGTTTTTAGTAATTCTTGCCTGTTTGTCTGTTTGTACGGAATAAAAACAAAAACTTCTAAAATGTATTAATATGCAGTTCTTAAACTTAAAAAAAATACCCTACTGTTTTTTTTTCTATTGGTAATAGGCTCGCGTTTGACCACAATCTCACCTGTTGGTAAGTGATGATGTGGTCAACGGTGGAGCACGTTTGCCTAGCTGTAACCTGTTCACTCTAGACTTGAAGACTCCCAGGTTGTACTTTCAGGCAATACAGACTCAGGCAGTTTGTTTGCCGTATGTTTGATCGTAATAGTAAAACTGGAGATGTAACCAAAACACGGTAAACAAACTCCGGTGCCTCGGGCATCAGCTAGTTTTTCAATAATTAGCAAATCGTATTTTCCTAGTAACAATTATGATTAAACGGCATTATCTCTTCTAAGAAATTAATAGTAAGTAGATATTGGACCCGATTAATATTTTTATCTCCAGTTGCTTATTTTTAGACTGCCAGCTGCGCTGAATACGATAAATACTTCCTTGATTTTATAGCAAAGCAACTATTTAGTACATCGTATCGTGGGAATCTGTTCCGATACATTTATAATAACTTGATTATGTAAACGTACCTATTTTGTTAATCAAATCATATGTTCCTTAATTTGATCAACATTGATTAACAAAATCGGTACCTACTTTTTATTATATGTTTTATTTTCCGTTGATAGTTTTTAAATGAACTAGAACATTAATGTGTAAATTGATTTTTATATTATAATCACAAGGTAATTTTTTCATAGACTATTTTTTTTTATAGTTGTACACGTTGTAGCTGGCTTGAAGTAGATTTCGTTTTCACCACCCACTGAAACCTACTCCTGGGATAAAAATAAGCCTGTGTAGTTTTAGGGTTCCGTACCCAAGGGTCACTGTGGGGCATGAGAGAAATATTATACCAAGTACGCTTGGACTGTGGTTTGCCCTAGTGTCTACAATATGGGGTTTTTCAAGAAGGGCATTATAGGGTTTTGGCAAGGTTGACAGCGCCAGTGTGACACTCCTGATGTTGCACACGCTCATAGGCCACGATGGCCGCTTCCCATCAGGTAGGTCGTGTGCTTGTCTGCCACCTTAGTGGTAAAAAAATGCACCCTATCTATTCTATACTATATATACCTATATAAAAACCTGGAATTCTTTACCAGCCTACGTGTTTCTTTCCTCCTACAGTCCCGGGTCTTTTAAGCGGGATGTGAAAAAGCATTTGATGAGGCCTTCAAGTTGAGGGACACCATTATGGCACTGTCGGTGTATGTAATGGTGACCCCCTTCCTGGGACTTTACTTTTAGCTTACCATCAGGCGAGGTGAAGTCATATAACCGTGACCGATATAAAAAAATACTTAGGTCACCGCTACAAATTTCTAAAGAGTCAAGAAAGAGAATGTTAAAACCAGTAACAACCAGTTTACTTGCATTATATCTGGAGCAAAATTATCCCATAATCACAGGTTATTAGCGTCAAACTTATGACTTTGTGGTTAAGTAGCGCCATTAGTAGCGCATTCGAAAGATAATTACCCTATAATCAATATTAAAAGTCAGTAATGACACCGAAACATAAGTTTAAATATACCTAGATATTATTAAAAAAATAAATTATGAATGACTGAATTTTTCCTTTCATGGTGCCTAAGTTTTTGTAGGTATTTAAAATAATATGACGAATGTAGACACCTTAGGTACCTAGCATAAATGCAAATAATTATGTCATCTATGAGACAACCTCTCTCAATAGGTATTTTAGACCATCTCACCATATAAAATATCGACGTGATTGGTCATACAAATACAGTATGAATTGCCAAATCCGAAATTATGAGCAATAGCAAAAAATGTTTAAACGAGTTTCGGTGCTGACTTAAATAGAAACTAAAACTGCATCATTTTTTTCATCTATACCCTGAAATTGAACTTTATGATTTCGTAAGAAAACAATCAATCAATCAATTAGCCTATTGCAGTCCACTGCGTGGTGATAACATCATTATGGAAGTGATAACATACGGCAAAATTAAAAATGGATCTAATTTATAACAAACGATGTTGTTTTAATTATTTTCACCAAAGCGATCTCGAGACTCCTTTGAACATTTTACGCTATGCCTCATAGTTTTGGACTTCTTCATCCACGCCAAGTTAAAACATTCAGTCTATAGATTACCTACAGCAATAAACTCTTTCGTTATTACTGACATCGGCGCATTTCCCGGTTCATCTATCGCTAGAGGATATCCCTTGTGACATCAAACCGGTATTAAGATAACGGGTGGTTGAATCTGTCGACGTATTGCCACCACAGTATATTAAAATATACAGTATAATGTCTTCATAGAAACAGTCAGGTTACTCAGCTGTTTCTTGTATGAGTAGGTTCACTCACAATGAACACAATATTCTACACAGCTCTATTTAGACCCAAAGTAAGCTTAACTTAACTAGCTTCTTGTGTTATGGGTTCCAGAATGCGGATATACATAGGTACTTAGATACATTTTATTATAAATACATACATATTATACCTATATATACACACTAATGACTTATCGATTCTTTTCGAAGTTATGTGTCGCCTCGGAGAGCACGTAAAGCCGTCGGTCCCGGTTGCCATACTAACATCTATGGCAGTCGTTACGGGTAGTTGGAACCCACAAAAGTCCAACCAGTCTAACTTGGAACTTCGATATCGCCATTGGTCATAATGACCATTGGTTGTGGAGGTCAGATGGCAGTCGCTCCACGGAAAATATCGAAGTTCAGCCGCATTACAATTAGACTGGAAAAGCCGACCCCAACTGAGTTGGGAAAAAGGTTCAGAGAATGATGATGACATACATATTATACCCAGACCAATCCAAACAGACACACATTCATGCGCACAAATATTTGCACTAAGCGGGAATTGAATACGCGCTCCTGTCGTAGCAATCAAAAATAAAAATGTAAACAATAAACTAGAAAATTAAAATACTGCAGCCCTACCTACTTTAAACACTTATTGCAAGGGTAGGGTCGAGTCACAATACTGTATATATACATACTCGCATACTGTGGTATTACTGTCCCATGGTAATAATTCTGCTATACTCAGAAGATAGTAATAGCTTTGGATGTAATACTTGTATTTATTCTTCATCCTCTAAAGGCGGTAAACGATAGTTAAATTGTGGTGGACCACAAGTAAGAAAACAATGTTTTGTTCTGTACCTACTTCGTTCATAACTAGCAATAAAATCCGTGATAATGGTTGTTTTGTCATAAATTTCTAATTGACACTACACAATGTGTATTATTATTGTAATTATTATTTTACTTCGTAATTATTGGTGTACCTACTATTCGAATATGATGTAACGCAGGTTATATACCTAGTCATGGACCTATATCGTATATGCCGTATTTGTGATTTTGATTTTTATACAATTTGAAATCTATAGTAGGTATAAGCAAGATTAATAGAATAAAAGAATAAAAGAAAAAATAAGTTGTCAATTTAAACCACTTTATTTGCTGAATGTTACCTATAAATTACCCATTTTTGCAATAAATGAGTTTGAGTTTGAGTTTGAATTTGAGTTTAAAGAAGACTATTTTAAAAATAAGTTGTTTGGTAAGTGCATCACCAGATAAATCAAATGGGTTTATTTTATTTAGTCCAGAAGTGCCTATAACCACTTACCGTCTCCATCTTTAGCGTTTAGATTTATCATGTAGGTACCTGGCATCAGATTATTTGTCGTGACAAAACTATTATTATTTCTTTTGTTAATTCTTCATTATTTAAACTTTATATACGTAATATTAGCGTATATTGGTCTCATTCCTCATGAGATCATCTGATTATTCCAAATTTCCTGTTCATTAGATTATTTATTCGAATTTCTTCAATAATATTGTATGATATTGTATGAAATAACTTCACGCCTTCTGATTCATACTATTACTACATCTTTAGTTTCGCATATTTGGGTAACCGGTATTAGTGTTAACCTCATCGAATCGGTCACAGCCGAACCGAGTACCGCATTTACAATTCGTTTCATTTATTTTTAATAGCCTAAAGACGTTAAAAAACTTAAACAAATACTGGATGTGCGATAAAATATAATGGTCAATAGTATGGGTATCTTTGTAATTTTTTTCTTATGTAGTATTAAGTATACGTTTTAAATTGGTAGGTATTTATAAGTCAAGTGCGGCTTCCTGAGGTGAAGAAAGAAGTAAGAAGGTTTCACTCTAAGGGATGAGGGCCTGACAGGGCTCTAGGTTACTCTACTCAGAAGGCATACTTTCACTCCCAACACACTAGGTCTATTTTTTAGATGACACTGCAACAGGGTTATAAAGCATTTATTCCTGGGAAAAGCAGGGATCCAAGCTGCTAGTTTCTATAAATTCAATTTAACTCTAATCTTAAGCAGTCACGTAAGAAAAGATATTTTCTTTGCCATTTCCAAGGCAGATGCAACCCGCTAAAAAAGTTGTCCCACCATCCGCTAGACATACAAGATCTCTATCATTCTTTGTGATGTATGCAAGCAGAGTTCATTGTAAAGTGGTATTTTCTCAATACGTGTATCGTAAGAAGAACCGTGAGGCTGTGTAGTGTGCAAGCCATTATAGTTCTAATTATATTGACTGTTACGTGTGGGGACTTTTTCCTTGGGTTCAATAAACTAGAGTGCGAGAGAGACGACCTTATCAATTATCGATACATTGCAGCGCTAGAAGCTACAGTATGTTTGATTTTTCAGTCAGTATTTATTTATTCTTGCTCCCTACTAAAATTAAAAATGTGAAAGTTTGTGTAGATGTTGGTTATTTAATCACGTTCTATCAGCTAAACGGCTAAAGCTGAAATTTGGTACAGGAATAGATTCTTCTTCAACCTAGCGTTAATTCCAGTCGTATCCAAAGCTTTCACCTCGGAGTCTGGGGTCCGCTTTACCAGTATTAACTGCGGATTTGGCTGGACCTCGATATTTTCCGTGAAGCGACTGCCATCTGACCTACACAACCCAATGGTAACATTAAGCGATATTGAAGCATTGTAGCTAGACCGTTGTTGTTGGACTTTTTAGGGCTCCATAGATTATAGTCTAATAATACATAGGCTTTCTATCTCTGGAATAGATCCCATGGGCAGCGGGAATGTAATCAGAATTACACGTGGGGGTAACCGCGGGAAAGTCCCATGCTTTCATTAGGGTAGGTACTAGGTATGCGTTTGTATGTCTATAAGGTTGTGTTTATTTTGTTTATGGTTCTATCGGGTTTCATAATAAGAGATTGCTAGAGCACAACAATACTGTCATTTGTGTATAACCACATAATCAAAATGTTTATGTACCTAAACACCATGACGTTCCCGGAGTAGAGCTCGGGGAAAGTCATGGTATGCAATAAAGAAAAATACTTACAGTCCAGTGTTAACTTACTGTTTTAAACGGACAGGGTTTGAAACAAATTAGAACGGAGCATAATCCTAAAACACTGGCAGAACATTCTCTAACAACACGAAAATAAAAAGGGAAAAAATAAAACCGCAATTTTATTAGAAGTGTACGGCATAAAAATGCCCTCATCCCTTTTATATTGTATAAAAAGTGTCCTTGCGTAATTTACTTTGTATAAAAATCACAACAGGTGTGGCCTTACGAACCGAGAGACGTTATCGTGCAAACACAAGTTTTACGATGTACTGAATTGATTTTCTACACCATGTATAAGAAGCTCAGCTAGCGTTGCGTGTGAAGTGAAAAATAAATTATTTAGAAAATGTCAAGTTTGATTATAGTTATACGCGATGAAGTTTTTCTACCATTTAGATGGGAGACAAGCTCACAATCCACCTGATGAAAAGCGGTCACCGTAGCCTAATGGACATGGGCAAAGTTACACATAATATAATTTATGTTGAATAATGACTTACAACGGCAAATTGTATTATTTACTGTCCCCTTAAAAGTATACAAAAAAAAAATCTTCATAATGGTACAAAATTTATCTTGATTTTTTGGAATTAAGTACTACTTATAATGTAGGTATCATAAGAGGCGTTGCATACGTAGTAATGTAACTTCATCAAAAACGGCACGAAGAAAAATCTATAACTGTATCGACTTATCAGCTTAGTCAACTATAAAAAATTAAAATAGTATAATATTGTGTATGGTTAGAGGACCAAAGTTGAAACCTAATATAGATTTTTAGCTACACTACAACCCAATCACATTATTGGAACAACAATACCCTCAGATATTGTACAAAATGTCCTATTTCTCTCCATTTGAACCGCTACATACGTGGTAAGCGAACGGTACACATCCGTGCGTAGCACCTGCTCGCTATTGGTTACCAGTTTTCTCCATAGCCTGCTTAGATGCTATAATAAGAATCTTAAATTTAAATTAGTTACGCATCTAGTAGTCATAATATTGTATTTTCGTTTTGTTTTATAAAAGTAATAAAAAGGTATTTAGATATAAGGTTAAGGTTTGTCGGAATTGAACAGGCAATTTTGTCAACAATGATAAATCACTTGCTAAAATCTTGAAGTTTTTCTTTTTTTATATCACTCAGGTGGCAGAAAAGTATACGGCCTACCTGATGGGAAGCAAGCATTGTGGCCTATGTGGCCTATGGATGTGTGCAACACCATGTTGCGGACCCTATAAAAACCTGCCTTGAACAAGCGCTTGTTGTAGACACTAGTGAAACCACAGCAAATAATGATCTCCTAAGAAATTTAAAAAATAAACTTAAACTTCGTGTAGATTTCATTTAAGTAAAAACCCAAACCATGAAATTGAGTTACACTTATCGCTATACTTAGTCACTCAATGAATTTAATAAAAAAAACGGTAGAACTCAGTTCAGGCAAACGAATTTTCTCCAGTGAATTCCAGCCAAAAATACGACCGATCGCTGTAATTCCTGTGTATAGTTAACGCTTGCCCTGTTGCGCACCGGGATATTGCACGCTAGGGATCGGTATAAACAGCGTTTCAAACATCCACTGCTATGACACTCGAATTTTACGGGGCGAGAGCAGAGAAAATACTGTTATAGGATGATGTGACTGCAATGCGACAAAACCTTGCTATAAAAGGGTTCTTTTTATGATGGCCATGTCAATTTGACTTCACCTCGCCTGATGGTAAGCTAAAGGTGACGTCTCAGAAAGGAGGTTCCAATTACATACACCGACAGTGCCATAGTGGTGGCCCCTTAACTTGACGGCCTCATCAAATGCTTTTTCACGCCTCGCTTAAACGACCCGGGACTGTAGGAGGAAGGAAAGTGCGGAAAGAAAAGAGGTATCGAACCGCTTAGTTCTTAATGGAATTGTTTGCACGGTATGAGGATGATATCCGAGCATTGCACGTGTTGTTCTGTATAGGAAAGGAGAGTGTAGGACTGGTAGAGCTCATCGGAACACTCACCATGGTAGAGGCGTAGGTACATTTGTCTTTAGAAGTTGCTTAAGACAGTTTTTTCATGTGGTCCCAGGATTCTGTCCCATGGGACCACGAGGGAGAACTGTTTCTTGTATGTACAATGTATGAATGAAAAAAAGAAAGTATTTTTTTCTGTTATACTCGTAATATCTACAATATACATCTACTAAGAGATCCACCAACTTTTCTACCCCAGAATACGAATAGGCCACAGTAACCGCTTTCCATCAGGTGGGCCGTGTGCTTGTCTGCCACCTAAGTGGTATAAAAAAATAGGAAGTAGCAACAGCTGCCATTTGATTCTCGTCTTACATTATCTTACTAAGAGTTTCCTCAGTCATTAACCTTCCATGCACCTGCACATACATTTGATTTGTAATTGGGTACTTGTTTGTCAAATCAAATCAGTTTATTTATTATCATTATATTATTTACTTTTCTTCATAAAAAAATCAAGTTAGTTAGCATCTTAAACAGATCCTAATTAACTGTTTCTATGTTATTTTATCTCCAAATCTAACACTTCCAAGAAAATAATACAACATCTATTATATTACGTTGCATTGATAAGATTAAGATTGAATTCCAAACACACAGCTTGTATTCTTTCGAAAATGAAAAAGAATGTGTATACCAGATGATAATGGTTGAGATAAATATCTCTACTTGAGAGATTAACGCGATTTATGAGGGTTATTTTTGTGAAAAAACAATAAAATCTATCAAATCTCAAAATACTTTAATTTTTTTTTATATCGACCACGTCAATATTATACGTAAACGGGAATTAACGCGATCACGTTAAAGGTATATACATAGGTACCTTTGGATCCACAATACGCAAGTCCTCTCCACCGAACGTCACTTTTATTCAAGAGCTGTACGTGAAGCGATTGAAATCAAGAAGTACAAAAATTTCAATCGGGAAGACGGTTTCAAGTTATCTGCGACATGGAATCCAGTGATTAAAAACTTGCTACCTCGCTTTTCTGCGCGGTCGGATAGACACCGAGGCGTTTGCACAGATAATAGGGACCCTGTGAGTGTGGTATGTGACGGTACCTGGAGACAAGATAATATAAAAAATGTCGAAAATGTGCGGGTAGAAGAAGAACCGGCTACCTCACGGACTCGACGACGGAGGGCGTGCGCGGCTGAAACAGTCAGCCTGTGACCACGGCCGGTGTAACCTGGTCGAAACGTCAGGCATCCAAAGGTATGTATATACCTTTAACGTGATCGCGTTAATTCCCGTTTACGTATAATAGTCATGGAACGCGAAAGTTTAAAAGTTAACACGTCAATATTATTTTTTTATTCAAGATAGGCTTACGTTTGACCACAATCTCACCTGATGGTAAGTGACGATATGGTCTACGATGAATTTAGCCGGAAGGAAGGAAGTGAGCAATACAGCAAGTAAAATAAAGCTTGTAAATTTGCAAGTTAACTTTAACAGTGAAGCTAGTATGATGTATTAAAGTGTGCAAGAATTCTTATTAAAATCTTTCCCACAGGCTCAGTTCGAATAGTGAAGCATAAATCGTTGGTACGAACACGTCTTGCACCTGGTGTCGAAGAATGCGACCTTAGTGGCTAGCGACCCAAGTAATAAACGCTAAGCGAAACCAGTCCTATAGACCAGTGCCGATAATTTTTGAGACAAAAAAAAATTATAGTAGGATGATACCTGTGGGAAAAGGACCAGAATAATATAACAAAAATGAAAGGAAAAATAAATTACGGGCGATCTGAGGTCGGGAAGTGGGGAGGGGGGTGAATTTTAAGGGTTAAAACGGTTTATCTCGATTTCCGGCAAAACTACAAGTCCTATGGAAAAAAGTTAAATGACAAAGTTGTAGGTAATAACGAGACCTACAACTTTTGTTTTTACACTTTTTTCACATAACCTCAAAATGTATGTGAAAAATTCAAGTAATCAAGTTTTTGGTTTTTTATTTTTATCTTAAGCAAAACAAATTTGTTTTCCACGAAATTTGGTGAAAACTTAGCTTTTTATGTCCCAAAGACACTGTAATTTAGTTGATTTGAAATATTCTTTTTTTTCAGCTAATTTGGACTAAATATCGAAAAACCACCCTAATTTTCAATCGAAAATTCTCACGTCATAATATAATATCAGCTTTTAAAAAAAGTCAAAAAGTTTTTTGTTCTTTGAAATCTCTTCTATCTGATAATGTAAAAATATATAATATACATTGCTATGGTAAATGTTCTCAGAAAATGCAAAGAAGAAAAACTCGAATTTAATATTTTTGTATTTAATCATTTCCTCGCTGAGGTGGGATGAAAAGTTACGTGCGTATTACTAAATTACGCATTTAAACAGATTTGAATAAAAATTGGTAGGTACTGGATAGATTGGATTGAAATAAAGGATACTTAGAACAGGTTTCGGAAAACGGGATCGTAAAAAATGCTCCACGGGGGCGGAACGAAATCTAATGCTAAATAAAAATGAACAAAAAATATTATCAATAAAAATATCAAAAATACAATATTTAATTGAAAAATTAAGCGATAGCTTTTAAAATAAAGTGAGCATAAATTGTTCTTTCGAGTAAAAACTGTGCAGTTTATGATTAAAAAAACTTTTTAAAGAAAAAAATCGAAACCAACCAATTTAAAATAGGATCACACGGGAAGCGCCAGCTATCAATAAAAAAAGAATCATCAAAATCGATTCACGCAGTCGAAAGTTCTGAGGTAACAAACATAAAAAATACAGTCGAATTGCGAACTTCCTCCTTTTTTGACGGCGGTTAAAAATGGGGTTAATCGTTCGGTTTTTATCACTTGCGCCACCAATACAGCCTCTTGATTGTTACCAACTAGCATAATACAGTATCGTTCGCACCCTATGAGTTGTTATACTATCACAATAGTTTACACATTGTTTGTTTAAAGTAAGTACAGTTAGCTTCAAAGTTGAAGATCTCATCTAGGAGTCGAAAGTAGTGATGCTGTAACAATCTCTGTAGAGCGTCAAAAATAAATATTGGTACAAAGTTTCAAAAGTTGATGATGAGTCCTCCTTGCATTTTTTTATATATTATTCATACTTAGTACTTTTGTTCGCGACGGTACCTGCGCAACCTTGATTAAGTAGCTAACTTCGTAGACGCAAAGTTGTGTGGCGCGTATTGTACTTATGTAGCAGACAAGCACACGGCCCAACTAATGGGAAGCAGCCACCGTAGCATATGGACGTGTGCAACGTTGGGAATATCCCACTCATATTGCCGACTCTGGGGATGGGGGTTGGGAGTTGAGGGATGGATTGGGGAGATGGGGGGTTGCGAGCTATGGTTACCCTACTTACCGCTGGGAACACAACACGATGGTTATTATGGCCGTGGTCTTCTGTAGAGTGGAGGTACTACCCCAGGTGGACTGCTCAGTTCCGTAGATACCGTCGTGTTCTACCTCTTTAAAATTCCATTCCACTGACAACGGTGCGCACTGTGAGGTATGAGAGGAATTTTATTCCGCGCACACTTAGGCTGTGGAATGATCTCCCTGCTGTGGTTTTTTTTCTTATACCACGTAGGTGGCAGACAAGCACACGGCCCACCTGATGGAAGCAGTCACCGTGTGCAACACTAAAGGTGTCACACACGCGCTGCCTACCCCGAAGGGAAGGGGGAAGGGCTAGGAAGGGGTGGGGAGGTTAGGAAGGGGAGGAGGGGTATAGTGATCTCTGGCTACCCTACTTACCGGCGGGAACACAACACGAGTTATTATGGCCGCGGTCTTCTGTAGGGCGGAGGTACTACCTCAGTTGGACAGCTCATTTTGGACGGGAGATACCGTCGTGTCCTACCTCCTACCAAAGGTTTTCCCTAGCGTCTACAATATAGGGTTCTTCAAGAAGGGTATAAGAAGATTTTTACAGAGTCAGCAGTGCGAGTGTTACGCCTCTGGTAGTACACGTCCATGGTTTACCACCTAAGTGGTAGGTATAAGAATAATAATTAAAGAGTTGTTATTTCTGGTATTACTTTATAACTGTCTTGGATTACTTTATATCAATTTATATACATAAGTTTATCGTATATCGGTATTAAGTATCTAATTAAAAGTAATTATAAAATGTATAAATACCCGTTAACATTAATAATCCACATTTTTGTATAAAGTCATCAAGGTTTAGTTCGTAATTATCCAGTTTATAAATTATAATAACTGTGGACATAATTAGAACTACTCAAGGTTTTTAAATTATATAAAATACTAGCTGTTGCCCGCGGCTCCGCCCGCGTGGATGTCGAAATCCGTTTCAAAAACTCTCAAGTTGGATCGAACTGCACATGGTGTGCGAATTTTATTATAATCGGTTAAGTGGTGTAGGAGTCCATTGAGGACCAACATTGTGACACGAGATTTATATATATTAAGATTATAAAGATTAAGATAGCGGTTACCAACTGGGGCAGTACCTACCTCCGCCTTACAGAAGACTGTGGCCATAATAATCATCGTGTTGTGTTCCCGCCATCAACCCTTACTAGAGGAGGAGGAGAAGGAGGAGAGGAGGTACTACCCCAGTCGGACAGCTCATTTCAGACGAGAGATACCATCGTGTCCCACCTCCTACTAATACGATATCAAAGTTCTGTAACTAAACCAGTTGGCAGACTTTTAAGGCTCCATCTACTCGTAATAACTTCAGAAGATATAAGTCGAGACCGTGGGCTTAACGTGTTCTCCGAGAAGCAAATAGACATATTCATGCATACCAATATATGCACTGAGTGGGAATCGAACCCACGGTTTCCAACGCAGCAGTCAAACGGTTTCTGCACTTAAATTATTATTCAAAATTGCGTGTAAGAATATTTAGCCAACTTCAAAAAAAGAGGCTCTCAGTAGGACCTAGTTTGTACGTTGCGATAATGATAATCTCAATTTCAAAATATACTCAGTGCAAAGTTAAAAGTTTAAAAAATTAACAAAATGAGGTTTTAAGACTTAAATTACACTGTAACATCTGAAACTTTTCTAGCGTTTCAATTAATTTTTACTTTTATAAATGGAACGTCTGAATAGCTTATATTTTTTAATTAAAACTTACTTTTTAATGCCAATAGAGTGTTATAAAGATCGTTTCATTATACGGTATATTTTTATATTCAAATTGAGGTAACATTTTGTTATAGAAAAATTGTTAGTGGTAAATATTTAATATTGAAATTATTTTTATATCTTTTGTGAGTACCACTTAGTCGTACTCACGAAAAATTATTTTGTGCGTAGGTTTAATTGGTCGACATCTTTTATAATAAGGTTTAAAAATAAACTGTTCAATTAGTGTTATATTGAAACTGGATCACTTACAATGGGAATTAATGAACTAGGAGGTACATTCTTCAAACATCCCACACGGAATCCTAACAATGATAGGTACTAATGTTACAAAGAGGAAAAAGATTTATGTTTCTAATCGATAAACTCTAAAATTACTCTACCGATATCAAAAATTATTTCATTATTACAACGCTACAGCATCTATATTCTTTTGAGATCAGGGCTTACGCAGGTGAAACCGCATGATGATGTTAGTTATTTGATAAATTGGAATTTTAATATCGCTAATTTAATGGGAATGATATACAAACTTAATTACAAAATAAATATAGATAACACAGCGGTCATACATTTTTTAAAATCAAACTCCTTATAAGCTCTAATTAATTTAATTTATTCGACTATAATTATTTTATTTTCTTCGTGTATTCCGCGGTTATCTTAATTGTACATCCGGCCCTGATAAAGTGTTTACATTATAGTAAAACCTACTAATACCACATGATGACCTCAAAATCACACTTACGCATATTTCATTTCTGAGAGAAATGGGGTAAAATACTCCAGTATTCAGCTTTCTACTGGCAACCCTATCTTTTTGGTCATAGAGCTAGAAACGAAAAAATATCGTGTATTTCTTATTATTTATGCTAATATTAGCTCGCGGCTTTCCCGTGGGAATTCCGTTCCCATTCCCGTTGCCCATAATAGTATCCTATTAATCTAAAACTTTGGAAACCTTTTTAACTTCTTGACTTCGATTTGACTCATATTTTTCTCAAATTTTCAAAATAATTAGGTAATGTTTACATTTTGAGGTACAAACGAATAGGTAATAATATCAACAACATAGCCCGACATTACAAATTGTCTTTTCTTCGCAATACATTTCCTGCAATGAACATCCACTTCTGTCCCGGTACCTACCCAAGGGACAAAACACGTAACTTAATACAATCCTCTGATAAGGCACCCATTGTCTTGACGTAAGGAAGAAAATGAAATTTGTCATCATCTGAACCAATTGTCTAAAAGGGATCAGGCGGGAGAGTATCATTGTCACTGTATCGTTTGCTTTTATCTTTTTCCTTATGAAAGGAATCAATCAACTTTAAATGCATTTAATTGTGTACAATAAATGAATAGTATTCAATACGGGAATAAAATCTTTCATCAATTTTCTGTATAAAGAAATCAATTCTTGTTGACTGAATAATCAAATACATAATGATTAATTTATATAAATAACGATATTTGATCTTGTATTACGACCGTATTTTTAAGCTGGGCCTCGATTCTGCTAAAGGCAAACCTCAAAAATGAAAAGAATTCATTAAACTTTTTCATTCGCTTTACAAAATATTATTTAATCTTAGACTTTAAATCGAGAAAATCCAAAATGGCATTTTTTTGAAGTGTTATGGCATGGCATTGTTTTAACATAATCGACTCACCGGAATGGTGCCAAAATCAATATAGTGAAAATTGAAAATTTTTATTTCATATGCTAACTTTATCTATAAATTCCGTCTATAAAAGCCGTCAAGCTGAAAACCACCACTGTAGTAGCACTATGGGTGTAGGTATATTGTGGTGACCCCGGTCCTGAGACTTTAGCTTTAAAATACCCCAGGCGAGGTGAAGTCATGTTAACGTGACCAATATTATATAAAAAAAAACGGAAAAAATAACACTTGAACACTTTCTAGGAGAAATACTCTAACCAACGGAGCTACCTTTTCTGATCTAAGTAAAAATATCAAAATTTATGTTCTTTATGAACATAAAAATATTATTATTGGAATGCTTGTCTGTTTGTTCGCGATGAACACAAAAACTACGCACACGTTTGGATGGACGCATTTCAATGTGGTTTTTTTTGTTTGAAAATTCTTGGTCAGACTTAAAATCTGTTAATTTTTTATTACAATAAGTTGAGTAGAACTGGAGATATAGTAAAAAAAACGCGAAACCTGACTTCCCCACAGGCGAAGCCACAAGCATAGGCTAGTTTAAAATAATTTTAACCCACAAGGTAGCATAAGCGTGGAATTCATAGCACGAAACAATAATGTATGTATGTTAAGTTTATCTAGATAAATTAATATGGGTTGTATCGTACTAAATTTTATATATTTACGAGTTTCAAATTCACATTTAGCTTAGGCAGTTATTTGTTAGTATGTTGTAAATATGATAATTAGCGTGCAAACTTTCATTGCGCAATGCAGAATTAATAGTTTCAAAGTCTTTTATGGTTTTCCCCAGCGTCTACAATATGGAGCTCTTCAAAAAGGTTTTTACATGATCGACAGCGCGAGTGCAACGCCCCAAGTGTTGCACACGTCCTTGTAGATATATCGACTTCTACAAAATTTTAAATTAGGTACTTAACTACAAAATAAACTTGGGTTATGTTGAATGAACGATTCTGAACACAAAAATAATGAAAGAATGGCGCGATGGACGCAAAAATTACTGAACAGATTTTGATGCAGTAGTCAGACTTAAAGACTTTGTTTGATCACAATCGGTTGAGTAGCGTGGATCCATAGATAGACCAAAGATATACTAGTCAAAAAACTGCGAAAACCGACAGCCGATATAGGCTAGCACTCAAATAATATTAATAAGATATCAAGGTTTCAAAAATGTGAGGGTTTCATTTAATCAAGTGCTACAATTAATAATAATCTTTTAATAATGGCTTTTCATATGAAACGACAGCCGCGGTTTACGGTTCGCTCCGTGTGGAATATTTAATTTATTTCTGTGCTAATTGACTCGGACATTAAATAATAGTGATATAATTAATTTTCATAGATGTCGCTATATACGTCATTTATACGTTTTATTAATGTGCGGTTTGTGTTATCCTGGCTTTAACTGTTGAATGAAAGGTTTGAGAAACGATTGAACGATTTGTATAGTGTGTTTTCCGTTGTGTTATGTGGACAAGATTCAAAACATTAACCTATCAATCAATCAAACAATTGCAGTCCACTGCTCGACATAGACCTCTCATAATATACACCATAGCACCATAGCACCCGATACTCCGCCTTGCGCATCCAGTCTATCCCAGCTAATTTTTTTTACGTCATCCGTCCATCGTGCTGGGGGGAGGGGGAGGCACCTAGTAGAATAACGTAATAAAAAATATTAAAGAAAAAATAATCATAGGAAAGCTAATCTATTCCATGATCTTTACTATAACATAAGAATGGAATAAAAACTACTGTAAAATCCTTCTGTCTTTTCAATAGAACTTAGAACTAAAGAATTTTTATTTAGTACTTGTCTGAAGTCAGACTTTACTTTAAAACTAGAAACTTTTTCAATAATGTCCGCGCTGTCGGTGACATCTAGAAATCGGGCTAGGAATAAAGAAAGAGCACTTGTTCTGATGAGGATAAAGAAGTTGTTTCAAAGCAAATAGGTAGACTACATTATGACTAATCTGAAATCACCTTAACACTTTGAGGATCACCAGTGATAAGAAGGGTGATACAACATCTTTGATAGTCTGATATCGATTGAATAGTACGGGGTAGGGTTATTTATATAAATTTATGTGTTTTTTTTTTCTCTGTTGAGTGACTGTATTGAATTATCGTAAACAAGAACGATTTCCCGTCGTAAACACATTTTATCACACTAGGATGTTTCTAATTTTATGTCGAGTTGGAGATGATATTTTATATTGTGTTTATTATTGGAATAAGGTGTTTGTTTTATATTTTGATTTATCTAAAAGATTTTATAGTTTTTTAATGTTTTTATCTTTTCGGACGAATAAGGGAGGATAATAGAGGAGGAGGATCGTAAAAGTTTAATGGCGTACAGTAGTTAGTCTTCTGATCCTTAAAATTGATTTCACTTTTCACGAATGAAAAGTAAATTAAAATAATTCGGGGCAACTCGACACCGAGTGCCGAGTTTTCAACTGCCGAGTTGACGAATAAGTCTTTTTTATATCGGTCCCGTCAATATTACTCACCTCGCCTGACGGTAAGCTAAATGTAAAGTTTCAGGAATGAGGGTCACCAATACAAACACCGATGCTAAAATGGTGGCCCTCAGTTTGACGGCCTTATCAAATAAATGCTTTTACCCGTGCCCGCTTCCCATGGGAACCTAATCCAGGGAAGAATCTATCCCTGTACTGTATTCCTCCAGATCGGTTTAGACGTAGTGGATTGAGTAACAAACATCCAAATATCCTAACAAACTTTCATATTTATAATATTTGTATTATAGGAAGTACAAAACTTCATTCCTATACGAATATGGACTTACGATAGTACAGAACTGAAAATTAAACAATAGTTAGATGACTTTCAAGGATTTGAAGCCTGACTACAACCTTTTCATTACAGAATGAAAAGGTTGTAGTCTGACAGAACTGGACGGAACTCTGTAGTCTGACAGAACTACAGAGTTCCGTCCAAATTCGTTCAGTATTATTGCGTTCATCGTAAACAAACAAACGGAATTTTAACCAACTTTAAAGAATTTTTAACTTAAAACACAAACATAAGCATTATAATAATATTTTTAATATTTCCACTTCCAATTTCAAACACAACTAATCTTATAAAACTTAGTACCTATCTATGTTTATGGTCTGTGCTTAGTATAGAAGAACAACTCTATTATCTGCAACGATCTCGTTCAGAATTAGTTTAATATTATCATTCGCTGTTTAGATATTATTTTTATACGATCATTTATGTGGCAATAGTACTTTCTTCCTATCGAAGGTTCTAATAAAGTGGAACAACCTACTTCCTACTCTTACAAGGCAATTTCTTCGCTATTAACTTGTAATTTTCAAAATAAGTTATTGCTTTTGTTACCTATCTATATAATAGTTAACGAAAGCCATTATTGATTTTAAGCTAAGCTGTCATCATTTTACAAAAAGTTATTTTGTTAATGGATAAAGAAAAAAAACGTAAAACGTCCTATAAAAGCTCCGAAATAATTCCATGGAAAAACTCATTAAACTATTCAACTATTACAATATATGAATATTCATAATATTTTATTCATGAATGTAACCTATGCAAATTTGAGAAACCCGTATAATTTAATTGAGCTTCCAACAGTAGCGCTGAATTACCTAAAACTATTCAAAGAATATAAGGAGGGAAACGCTGATAGTCTAGCGGGATTATGCCAAGATCTGGTTAGCAGGATTATGGTAAGACATACAAACGAAAAGTTTGGCTAACTTAACATAATTATAACACAGTCTCCACTTTAAATTGTCAAAATGTATAGATAAATTTCTGCCTAATACCTACGAGGATATATTATAAATCATTCTAGAATTACCTATTTCTATTTTACAAGCTTTATTTTAATCTACTTTGTTGTTTGTTTGTATGTCAGTATGTGTTAAATCTTGGAAGCCCAATTAGAACCACTTGTTAATGTCAGATTGGGCTCAAATTCGGTATACTTGAGTCTCCTCGGTGACAAGATGGTAATGGTAGATACTATGAACCTGGTCTGATGTTGGAGTGGGAACTTATGAACTAAACAAGATAAATCCGTTATATTTATGAGCTCATTTGATATGTCTGGCAAGTTTATTTTAACAACAGTCAACTTACCAAGTTTTTAATCAAAGTCTGATTTTGATGATTTTACTCCATATTTTCTAGGTCATTGCTGCCACATAAGCAACAGATGTCAACTTTTTTAACCGTTGTGATTTTCTTTTAATCTCATTACCTAAGCTGAAGGATCAGTTAAGATAAGTGACATTTGTTAGAAGAGGGTTCACATGGCTAGTATACCTACTAAATATAAAAAACTAGCTGGCTGAAAATGTCTAAGTAAAACTTATCATGTTAACAACAATTAAGAAGACCTATTAGATAAAGTCGGCAATTTCACTAATTAGTTAAAACAATTAACCGAAACTCAACTTTAAAGGCTTACAACATTTCCATTAAGATTACATTTGACGTAAAGTTAGAACCATACAATTCACTTAATACACAAGACCAGAACAAGTATTCTATGGAAATCGCCAACTTTGCTTGCGAAACTTTCTTCCTGTATCTGACACTATGCAAAACTTAAGATACGGCAGCTTTGTACTTTACGTGAATTATCTTTTTGAATGGATCTCCTAGTTTCAGCAATGTGCCGTACCGCCTCATCAAAATCTTTGAGCCTTTTAACAGCCCGGCGTATTGGAATTTCCATTGTTCAACTACTTCAAAATTCATATTATCTTACCTGTGTTATCATAAATATACTTTGCGAATCTTTCATATTCTGGGAAACTTATAGTGAAGTTAACTTCGAAAGTTAGTTACTATTATTAGCCAAATGTTTTGATAAGATAGAATTCAAGGCAATAAATTTACGCTATGAACCTAATAAGACTTGACTAGTAATATTTCAAATCCAGATTGATGATATTAAAAGAATGGATTATAATCATCAAATAATTATCAAATTCATGTCCCTTAATTATTGTGGCCGATAGGTGTCAATAAAAAAATTACTTGAGACTCAGACTATCCGCGTGAACATGGTTCGCAACCAACCATATAAACATAATGTATTCCAAAAATAAACAGTCTTTATGTTGTTCTAACTATTAATATTTATCCCGTGATTCAGTTTATATATCTTCACATCTTCACAAATTTTCACAATTTATGCTTCTTGTGGGAGAATTAAATACTCCTATACATTAATTCACTTTGAAATTATGATCTTAACATTTCAAATCTTCATTTTCTCATACCGATCTTTATAACCATCGTTTTCAGTTTCATTGACCATACTTGTGCGTTTCATTCCATCTGTAATCACCACTTCAGTTTTATGTCAGACTCTTCAAACTATCTTATATTGTAATAGGAATATTAAACCGTGTTCGATATTTATTATATATGTTTCTAACTCATACGAGTTTACATTTTGAATATTCTTCATCTTATTAAGACACTAGCTCTGCCGTCCTTATCATAAACAACGCAATCGACATTTTTTACGAAATTGAGTTATTAGTATATTCGGAATCACGGAAACGAGATCTACCAGGATCAATCACTCATTTTTCGATATCTTTTATAGTTTTAGTTTTTTTGCTATTGATAAACAGCGTATTTGCACCATTCTAAACCTATTACTAGTCATAAGCATCGTAAGCAAATTATGCGTTTCTCTTGACTATTTCAGTCAGAATTTAGATGTATGAAAATACTAATCATAAATAACGCATGCGGTACTAGTGATGTTTATAATTAGCAAAGTAAAATATTTTTAATAATGTGAACAGATCATAAACGTACTTGCGCTATATATGATAAGTATTTGATATGAATTTAAACTAAATAGCAATAAGAAAAGTAACGCAATTATTACATTTGCGACTATTATGATTAGTAAAGTGTGTCAGAGTATGGGCAAGTCCGGGGTTAAGTGAGGGAGTCATGGGAGGCTTCTTTCCAGGTATCATATAAAATATTTATTAGAAAAACAAAATTGAAATAAATGCTTAAAGTAGGTGGGTAGGACTCTGTGGATGGTACGTTATTAACTTAGTTATAGGTATTTAGTTTATCACAATCGTTTTTATTGCAAATCTTAATATATTGTACAAAAATATTGAGATCAGGGTTTTTTTGAGTATCAATATAGGTTATTATCTTTTCTTAGCAATATAAAACAATCTAAAAATAGCACAATAAATCTGTCAAATCTCTAGGTTACTACTTTTTACGTAAGAATAACAATTTACTAAGTACCTGAATAACAAATTAAAATGAGAATTAAAAAATATAGTCCCTGAATAGAAAAAAAACTGGTCATTTTGAGTTAAATCTTTGGCATCTAAAACAAATGAATATACCAAAAATGTTTTCAATTTTCTGGCATTAGAGGAACAAGCTTTGAAATAATGGTAATGGTTGTACCTTTGCAGAAACTGTAGAAAATTCCTGTGATTTTATCACTCTAGCTTGCAAAAAATCAAGATTCTGAAACTTTTACATTTAAGTATCGAGTTTGATTCCGGCCTGACAGTACCAATGTGAATTTCACTTTTTGGAATTTATATGTGCTAACCACACGATTTACCATTATTCTGCTGACGGTGAAGGAAAAACATCGTGAGAAAACCCACATGTCCTAGAAAAAAATCTAACGACCTGTCCGATGCACCAACCCGTAATTAGGACAGCGTGTGTGGATTAAAGCCTAAAGTTGTATCTGTAGTAAACTACAGATTTAACAGATTCATTGTTCTATTTTGAGATTGTTTTATATTGCTAAGAAAAGATAATTATATTGATACTCAAAGAAAACCTAATTTCAATATTTTTGTATAGGTAATAATATTAAGATTTGCGATTAAAATGATTGTGATAAACTAAATATAACTAAGTTAATAACGTACTGTTCACAGTGTGCTACCCACCTACTGCAAGCATTTATTTCATTTTTTTATCTAATAAATATGGTATGATACCTAGAAAGTAGTTTTATTTTTTGTTCAGTTGCATAAAATTAAACGCATGTGGACTGCTCTTACCATTATTTGCTAGTCATGTTAAACGTATTTGCAACATATACGTTACAAAGGTGAACTTACATGTAAGTAATTCCACTGTCTTTGCTAGGCATAAACATCACAAAGGCATTTTTCTAGACATAAACCACTCACTTGCCACACATGAGTTGCTTATGCCTGGTAAAGTAATATTATTGCAGTTCATGATTTCTAGTCTTAAACAATTTTTCGTCTTTAAAAATATTTAAATTAACTAAATTTATAAATATAGGATCGCCCAGGCAAAGTTCATATATAAAGGCACGAAACAAAACAAAAATATTTGTAATATTCGTTTTACTTTTAGAGGGACAATAAAAAAACGAAAAAAAACTTTAGGCGCCATTTACTCGAAAGTTACCGCCAAGCAAGTGCGTTGTTTATGATAAGGACGGCAGAGCTGTTGCCCGCGGCTCCGCCCGCGTGGACGTCGATTTTCGCGTTTTTTTACTATATCGCCGATTGTAATCAGCTCATTGTGATCAAATATGCGTAAGATTTTGAGTCTGACCAAGACCTTTCTAATAAAAAAAACCGCATCAAAACCCGTTCAGTACCGAAAATACCGAACGGATTTTGATGCGGTTTTTTTTTAGAAAGATCTTGCTTAGACTAAAAATTTACCGTATGTTTGGTTGTAATTGGTTAAGTAGAACTGGAGATATGACCAAAAACGACTTAAAAACGAAGCGCGGGCGAAGCCACGGGTATGAGCTTGTATAAAAAGTAGCCTATAATATGTTGACCAGAACTATGAACTATAATCGTACCAAGTTTGATCAAAATCCCTCCAGTAGTTTTTGATCCATGCGTGCACATACAGACAGACAGACAGACAGACAGACAGAAAGACAAAAAATTTACTGATTGCATTTTTTGCATTACTATCGATCACCAATCATACCCCAATAGTTATTTTGTAAATATGTTCAATGTACAGAATTTGACCTCTCTACAGTTTTATTATAAGTATATAGATGAAGTGTAGTGTTTCACCAATTTCACCAAGCGGTTCGGTGCCTCTTTTATTTGCCGCACCACAAAGACTTGAAATTCTTTACCAGCTCATGTGTTTCTTTCCTCCTATAGTCCCGGGGCCTTTAAGCGGGGTGTGAAAAAAACATTTGATGAGGCAGAGAACCGCCACTGTAGCAATACCGGTGTATATTGGTGTTGATCCCAGTCCTGAGACTTTACCTTTAGCTTACCATCAGGCGAGTTAAATAGAGTAAAAGTTTTTAGGAAAAATCCTCGGGGCCGAAGTCAATATTATTTGCAAGCCATTGCATCTGCGAATTGACGATCTTACGCAGGCTTTCCTCTTAGGGTTGGGGTTGGGAGTTCATACGGTAGTTCCTCTCGCAAAAGCCAAGATAAGCCATACGATAAGATTATGATGATGAGAGCAAAAAAAGTTAGTGAGTCAAGAATTCTTAAGGCATAAATCTGATTGTTTTTTGGAATTTAAATACCTACTTGTAGCTCGAGTTAAATGCTGTAATACGCCTTCACTACTTCTTTCTAGAAAGTTCACGGTCTTATAAGAAGACTTAGTTTAAAATCCCTATTAGAGAAAGAAATACAAAAGTACTATCTTCTTTCACTTTCGTACAAAGTCGATTAAAGTGAGAGAGAAAGAGAGGCAATTACACGATTCTGTCAAACGTTGGTTTTAGGAAACCCATACCAATGTTACATTTTGAAATAATATTCTGATTAAAGAAAAATATTTTTTTGGTTTTTTAACTACTTACCTAATTTATCTATCTATACTTGTAAAATTGTAAAGTAACTGTGTTTGTACATTGGAGATATAAAAAAATCATTCGATCATGTTATAATAATCGATTCTGAACACATTGTTTTTGGAATTTGTTTATCTGTTTGTTTGCGATGGACGCAAAACTACCGAAGGGATTTTGATGCGGGTTTTTTGTTTGAAAGGTGTTGGTTAGACTTAAAATTATACGCATGTAATTTTTTTTATATCTCCAATGTGTAGTGTAGACACAGCTACTTTACAATTTTATAATAGTTTAGATAGAAGCACACATCTCATCAAATTACGCCAATAAGGCTTAATGACATTAGAGGAAGCACTTGAAGAATGTCAGGACAGAGGCAGATGGCGGTCTGTTGTCTTTGCCTACTCCGGAGAGAAAAAGGCGTGAGCATATGTATGTAGATATGTATGTATTCTGTCAATAAATGATAAAACGATTTCAAAAATATATCGACTTCAAAAACCATTAGTAAGGGCCATAGATATATATATATATTTCCCTTCCTTCCGAGGACTGTAAACCGGTGCAGTAGAAATTGCTGTCTTTTGCAATGCTCCAAGATGATTTATTCATAACATCCCCTTCTATAATACAGTATGGTTAAGACATGTTTATGTTATCCTGTACAAAACAAAATTTTGAAAGCGCACCACTAACTTTTAGTTATTTATGTTTATGGACTAAAGTTTTAGTTATGCGGCAACTAAATTTCTTTTCATTACCGGCATATTTTATATCCTGTTTTAGTGACTAACTTTATCAACTTTATGATGTGAATTTTTCTTTGCATAATAAATTTTCTACTTCTAGAGAATCTAGAGTGTACCTACTAAAAGAAAATACTTATTTTTTTCTGTTTTGTATATCCAATTTTTGTGAAAATGAATTTGAATATATAATTATATCAGAGCCGTGTTGATATTTTCCTTGTTGGACATGACTGAATATTGTCAATTAGTACTGACTAAATTTTGGTGACTAACATTAAAGAGAATATGTAAATAGGCTTGATGGCTTCAAATTGTGCTAATGAAGTATCTAACTATACTATTATAATTGTAAATTAGGTGTGTCTGTAAATTGGAGATAAGTATTAAAAAATATGCGTCTTGTTAAATGAACGGTTCTGAAAACAATTTTTATTTGGTATTCCTAATGTTTGTTCGCTATGGACGTCAAAACTATGGGATGGATTGGGGTTTGGTTTCTTTTATTAAAGAGGCCTTGGTCAGACTTAAAATCTGCTGTGTATTTGATTGTAATTGACCGGAGATATGACCAAAGAACGATAACCAGCTTTCGCGCGGCTATATGATTGTTATAAGGTAAATTAATGTACTGCAGAGTTAGTAGTAAGACAGTGACAGATTTTTCTCTTATCTCTCTACTTCGTTGTGGGTCCATCGAACAGTTTTATTTTAGTTACACCTTATTTAATAAAAAAAAAGTGTCATAGTCTTAGGTATAATTCTAATTTTGTTTTATCTTTTGTTCCAGATGCAGGTCATCAAACAAATTATCTACAAAATTGTGGACTGATACCGTAATCAACAGTGATGGTGAAAAATGAACAGTTGATAACAAAATGGAAGATACTGAACCTAGTAAACTAAAAAATGAAAACAACTTTAAAATAAAATATAACATAAATAATAACAATATCAGGACAATACAAAGCAATGTATCTGATATAAAATATAGCCAAATTACTAATATGAGTTGTACTAAAGCTAAAATGATTTTAAGTGAAACGCTCGGTAGTATTAAACACAGATCTCGGTTAACTAGTAGAAGTGCCAATACATTGTTTCTATTGTTAAGGATAGCGAAAATATTAACTATTGTAGTAAAGCATTGGATGTTATTCTTGCTTTTGATTGGTTGTGTAAGTGCGTATAAAGAACAGAGATTTGCAATCGAGCCCCAAGATCAGGTAATTGATTTTAAACTATCTTTCTACTTTTATTTATTAATGTATTATAATATGTTATATTTTTATCCTTGTCATCTTGAGCTTCATTTTAATGAATATATATTTTCACATTCAGTCGTCATAATATTCTCAAGCAATATTATCTTTATACTTATTAAGGCGTTTAAAAGTATAAGAACTTTTTATCACCAAATATCTGCACAGTTTTAATGAGACTTAGGTATCCAATTTTAGAATTGCAATGCAATGCCAATTATAAAATATTTGTATTCTCAAATAACCAATTTGTCAATATCATTAACATGTACAGTGAAATTCACAGATCAAATAATTTAGCAAAAACTTATGCACAATATTGGTAATCAGAATTCGCTAAATATTGTTATAATGATAACTAATTTCATATTAATCTATATCTGCTGCAAAACAGTATGGAAATGTTAAATTAATTTTACTCTCATTACCGGTCACTGTTCAACAAATGAAAATTATTGTGCAAACAAATGCACCAGAACTAAGTTATTTTGTTAATGGTCGTTGCATTAATAGTGAATTTATTGAGAATACAAAATGCTACTGTTATTTTAATCAGCTTTGTTTTATGTATTAATTTTAAGGTGCACCGTTTCATGTTTATGCTAATTATCTGACGTTAGTTTTGTTGTTGATTCACGTTGCATAAATAAACAGGAAAACGTAATATTATGACAAAGGAATCAGATTGTGCATTTTCATTGCTTTATTCACTGAAATTTTCATCGTATATTAAACGATGAAAATTTGAGTGGGAAATAAACGATAAATAATTTACTGTCATTAATAACAATATAATGATAATAAATTTACATATTTCATAAGTTTACTTAGACCAAGTTTTATAAAATAATTTGACCATAAATAAAAGTAGCATTAATTCAACAAGGTTTGTCATCTAAAAAAACATTGGTTCAAACCGAACAAGATGGAGGGTTGGAATTTTTAATATCACCAGATATTCAATACAAGCCTTTTCTATGTCAACTGAGTACTTGCTTACGTAAAGAATAATATTGGGCTACGTCTGTTGCTCCAAGGATTCCACGGGGGAATATTTGATTTACGGAACGGAACCTAAATTAATGTTGCGAAAATGTGAAGTAATTTTTGGATTTTTTCTTTGTCGGCCTGCCGGAGAATTGGTATGAATATATCAGAGTGGAAATGGAATATGTTGCTCGTGAAATGAGAGTGAGCATAATTTAAGACGTTAAATGAAAAACACGTCAGCTTTCAAATTATTGCTAATAATATATGAAGATTCAGCTTGCGTATTCTCTTATACTTGGCCAGGTTTCACAATCCTCTTACTCACAAGTAGATTCTAATTTATAATGGAAAATTTATTAACTTCACTCACTGACTGATGGTAAATTTTACGTGCTTATTTTAGACATTCATATTTTTATGAATTCTCGTAAATGTCATTCCCATTTCCCTTTTATCGTCTCCTTTATTTACTCGTACACCGTTACTATCAAAGAGAGTTGTATATTGCCATCTCTCGTTTTCTTTAAGATAGCATGTAGAAAATTGAAATATTAGCTTAGAATGTCATTTAACTTTAGCAACTTCTGCGCTGCTACAAATTATCTTCGTGTTGTCTCTTGTAGGTTATGCTGAAATTAAAAGTAAACAATTTTCATTTGTAGAATATCTACTTCATTACTTTTTATGCTTATACCACAATGTCAAGATAATAATGCTATATTTTGATTAACATCGACTATAACAATTACGAAAATGTTTCCAGAAAATTTTCCAGGTTTTTTATTTTCAAAATAATAATACGTCGTGCATAAAAAACGCGCTTGTTGATACTTTTAATGATGGCTTTATTTATTTATTCATTACCCTCACTAATTACCTTCACCATTTATTCTTAAATAATTAATACATTAATATTATTATATTATATTATTATTAATACATTATAATAACAGATGTTTGAAGTATTATCACTATGAAATTATTTCTGCAATCTGTCGTAACACATAATTCTGCAATCATAAAAGTGATTGCTATTTTATTTTTCTAATAAGGAAAATTTACTGGAAAAGGGGTCTTTATTGAGTTAAGCTTATCTTTTTATATCATTTTAATCATCTATGTGTATATACTTCTTTGTGTATAAAATAAAGAATGAATACAAAAATAAATATGAATTTTGTTTTTATCCAGAGTGCAGTAGTGGGATCAAGAGTGACCTTGCCATGTCGAGTGGAAGACAAAGCTGGACAGCTGCAGTGGACGAAGGATGACTTCGGCCTCGGAACACATCGGCATCTTACCGGTTATGAACGATACAAGATGATTGGCAGTGATGAAGAAGGTGAAAATATTATAATGCTAGTTTTATTGGAAGTTTTAACATTGTTATAATAAGGAGCATTTTTTTACGGACTTGTGTATAAAAAGAAATTGTATATCATCATGCTCGATGATATTTTCGATGCAGCATCGGAAGGAAACTAAATTGCCGGTTGTGGATGGTAAAAGTTGCATGTGCGCTTTGGCCCTAACTTGGATTATTATTTATAGAGTTTGGGTATTGTTATGTAAAATAATATGAATTCTGCAGTCACATTAACATTGCAAACGCACTCTATCGGTCTTATTACAAAACACGGACTAAAGTCAGGTTTAAACCCAGACTATGAAGTCCAGGCTTAATTTTAAGACCAAGGTTTAAACTTCTTCTTATTACAAAAACAGAATAATCCGTGGACTACTTAGGCCATGGTTTAAATCTTGGCCTAATAACAACCACAGATTGCTCTAAACTTTTGTTCGTTCATTGTGATATCATTCGGTCGCAACGTTCCGTTTTCTCAGAAAGCAAAAATTTTCTGAAATCGTTAATAAATATTATTTACTAAAAAATGGTGAAAAAAATATTTACAACATTATAATTATTAAATTTAAAGTCATGAACGATAGTTGGACTTTATTTTATAGTAAAATATCATTATCATGCCTTTATTTAGCAATCATTGTTATAATATTGGACGATCTATGATGAACGTTAAATGAAGCGTAGTTTTTCGGAGCCCGCGCGTTGTTCAATTTTTTTTTTTAATTTTTATACCCACTTTTGAATCACTTCAATACCCGTACTAACTTTTACGTTTCCAGTGGTTTAAACTTTTAAATTTGAATTAAATAATGGAAGGAGAAAAGAAAAAGAGGGGCGAAAATTGGACTGCCGAGGAAAAAGTAAGCCAAAATATGATGTATTTTGGTATTTTCCACAAATCAAATCAAAATGACAAGTTTGACGTTTTATTTTCGTGGTTTAGATACTTAGACCAACGTTAAACTAGGTGTCACGCAGGTTTATCTTTAGACCAGAGATAGTCCCAGGTTTAGTACTAAAACGCGTTTTGTAATAACATTTTCGTTAAACCATGGTCTAAAGACGTTTTAGACCTGGGTTTAAAGTTAGTCCGTGTTTTGTAATAAGACCGTATAAGTTCTCATAATCCACTTGCTTTGCTTCGCGTATAATTTTTTCTATCTCCCTACAAGGCTTAGTCTCAATTGTTGAATTTATTTTTTGTGGTAAAAGTTTTACGTGTACGTGCAGTTTTACCCGTAAGCACGATAACAACATAACTAAGGTCACTGACCCATTGGGGTTTTCCACACAAAAAAATTATCTGTGAACTATACTTACCAGTCGTGACACAAAACATTAATCTAAGTACGGTTTTCTACATGGTGTATGTGCTAGTTGGGTAGCTCCAAATTCCATTATCCCTATCTCAGTTAAGCATTATAGCAACCATGAATCCCGAATCCCATACTGTTATACTTTGTGTTATAGAATCAATATTTACAAAGAAAACGGGACTCAAGGATGTATCCTTACACAAGCTTTACACAGAAAATGTTTGCTCAGATATAAAAGAAAAAAAGTTCACACAAAAATTACACATGGGGATAGGCGTAACACAAAATTTGTATACTAATATTATAAATCTGGAGAGTTTGTTTGATGAAATGAACGCAGTAATTGCAGGAACTGCTGGTTCGATTCGGAAAGTCTTTTTGTGGTGGATAGCCGATTGTACTATCACGCTACTACCTAAGAGAGTGGAGCAATCAATAATTAACAAATCGCACAAATTTTCGCACAACATTATAAAACTAATTAATTACGGGCATGTAGGTATGCGTTAAGTGGGTGCCATGGGGGATCGAAGTATGTAATAGGCGAGGCCGCAGGACACAGCTAAAAAGAACATAAATGAATATCGTGATTTACGGTTTAATTATTGTTTTTGAAAAATTGTCTTTTTTTTATTGTCTTTTTACTGTTATTTATGTTTCAACTGATTTCAGGTGATTACTCCTTGGATATAAGAGAGGTGACGCTGGATGATGATGCGTTATATCAGTGCCAAGTCAGCTCTGGACCAAAAGGTGAGTTGTACAGATTTTTCTTTTAACTGTTTTTTTTTTCATTTTTTTGAAAAAATATAGGCCTAAGTATATTTAAGTCCGTTATCAAGAAACATCGGCGTAGGTACTTTATTTACAAACTTATCTTTTCCACGCTAAATGTATTCACGAAACCCATCAGTCTCTTATTTAGTACTTTCTAACTGAAAAGGTATAAAGCATCAGTGAGTTACTCTCGAAGATTTAATAGCTAACTTAAGGTTTATTATCGGGAGAGTAAGGGTTCGCTTAAACATAGCAAATAATTTGTAGCTCATCTTTTGTCTTACTTTTACTTAATATGAATTTCTCAGAATCACACAAAAATTTAGCTAGAATCGTGGGAATATACCAAGTGATCTTTTGTTGATTACATAATGCAGTGTTTGATGAGAATGTAATCGTAAAATTCAGCTCAAAGCTTTTTGAATGTACCACCGAGTAAAATTGTTTTATTTTATTTAATTATTTAAACTTTCTGGACAACAATAAAATTGTACAGAGGCGAACTTCATACCTGAGGCATTTTCAACCTTTGGGTAATGTAGTCAAAGTAGATAGGTGCTTGAAAATCTTGAAACATCTATTTAAGTTTATTAATATACTATTCTGCCATTACAAATATAAGACTCCAATTCAAATTTAAGACTTATCAAGCATAAAATGAGCCATATACATCACGCATAGCGTAGATACATCCTGTACGAGGGTGCACAAGTACTTTACAGCAGCCATGAAATGTTTGCTGTCTATTTCGATGAAATTGAGTTGTAAAACGAACTACCCATGGCAAACTGTGAAAACTTTTAATTATAATGTCAGCAGTATTTCTAACAGTTGGACTGCTTTGGGCTATTTTTTTAGTAATTACTGTTAGTGTAGTTTATTCTATTTTATTGTTAGGCTGCTATCGTTTCCGTGTTAGAATAAAGTTGAAAAGTTTTATGACACGAAGAATACTTCTTGGAAACAAGTCGCTTGTCATTATTTTGTGTTGACTGCTAATATCAGGTTTTTTATAAGCATTATTTTAACTTGCTCTGTTGTTTGATAGTATAGGACTAATCTTAGTAGCCCAATTAGTTAGAACCACTTCCTAACGTTAGATTGAACTCAAGTTTGGTATACCTACTTGCGTATCTAGGAGGAGGTAGGACACGACGGTATCTCCCGTCTAAAATGAGCTGTCCGACTGGGGTAGTAGCTCCGCCCTACAGAAGATCGCGGCCATAATAATCATCGTGTTGTGTTCCCGCCGGTAAGTAGGGTAGCCAGAGCTCGCTGTATCCCTCCTCTCCCCACCTCTTCCTAGCCCTCCCCCTTCCCTTCAGGGTAGGCAGCGCGAGTGTGTCACTCTTAGTGTTGCACACGTCCATAGGCCACGGTGACCGCTTCCCATCAGGTGGGCCGTATGCTTGTCTGCCTACCTACGTAGTATGAAAAAAAAATCTTCAGTGACAATACGATAATAAATGCTATGAAGATCGAGTGGGAAGAAGAAGTCGGAAGGTATCCATAGGAACTTCTGAACAAGGTTAAATAATCGAATTTGGGTTCATTTGTTGTATAGTAGCAAAAACACTGATGCTATCTACGTGATTATCTTGGGTCTGAAGATAAAACGCCAAGTAGTCATCTCTACGGAACTGACTAAGATAAACCTTGAGGCACGTGTAAGTGGGCAGGTAGTGTTAAGCTCATAGAACACACACTCATCAAGTTAAATGTATGTTGAGATAAAAGTAGCTCAAAAGCATTTAAAACTAGTGGGTGTGTATGAATAGCTAGCAGCTTGTGCCGTCTCCTGAAAGAAGAAAGTCAAGATCATAAGTATGTATGTATGAATGGTTTAAGATTACTACCATTACTTTAAGAAATCATAAAAATGATTGAAAGAATATTTTAAATATTAAATAAATATACTACTCAATAAAAACGTTACATTGCGAACAATTTCGGTACAAAATAGAATACACAAAGCTTATATCCGGATAGTTCGGGTTATTCCTTTGAGTCAACCGCTAGGCGGCTATGTAGGAAGACAACGGATGGATAACGCCCCAGGGGATGTATGGATGATAGAAAACATGGATACGGCAGTGAGAATGAAGGTGTTGATAATTATTTATCTAGTGATGAAAATTGAATCTATAGAAAAGAAAAAAAAAGGCATTAGAAGGTTATTAAAGGGGTGGCAGCGCTAGTGTGACGCTCCTGGTGTTGCATGCGTCCATAGGCCTCAGTGATAACTTCCTATAAAATGGTAGTATGCTTTTCTGCCACCTAAGTGGTGTAGTTTTCCCTAGCGTCTACCATATGAGGTTCTTCAATTAGAAGGTTTTTACAGGGTCGGCATCGCGAGTTTGACGCCCCTGGTGTTGCACACGTCCATAGGCCACGGAGACCGCTTCCCATCAGGTGGGCCGTGCGCTTGTCTGCCACCTAAGTGGTATAAAAAAACCTAAGTAATGTAAAAAATGTGTAATGTTTTATTTTAAAGCTTTTACCTATTTACTTTCACTTGTTTTTGTCTGGAATCAAATCTTGCTTGTTAAATTTTATACACTTTCTTAATTTTTCACACATAATATTATATGAATTTCGTGTGACAATGCAATATTATTTAATACTAGCCGATGGCCGCGGCTCTCTTCGCGTGAATGTCGGTTAACGCAATTTTTGGTCATAATCTGCAGTTCTTCTCAACCGACCTCATGATAGCGTTAATACTCGTACCCGTTAACGTTATAGTAATATGATAAAACGTCAAAGTTTAAAAGTTAGTTAACCTACTATTTTACGTCAATGACTTGCTTTCGAGCTTTCAAAGTTATTATTTGTTATACGTATAAACGTATTGTTATGTAAATTGCAAGGTTAAGTTTTAGTTCCATAATCAAAAGATGTCCTTGATTCAAAGTTAATGAACAGTATTTCTAAAATTATAATCTTAAATGGTGACCATTCAAAACAGTTATATTTAAATACATTACCTTTCTTGTTTCATTAACTTAAGTACTTATCGCCTGAGTTATGATTAGGTTAATCTACATAGTATCAAAATTAATAAGTTGTAGTAGTAGGTCGAATTTCATAATACAATTTTTTGACCTATGGCTATGCAATAAAGTGTATTAGCATGTGGTTTAGACTGTAAAAAAAACATATTTCCCATGCACAAATTATTGTGTACCATAATTATTTGATGGAGTTAGGACACGCCAGTATTCCCGTCCGAAATGAGCTGTCCGACTGGGGTAGTACCTCCGCGTAAATAGGGTAGCCAGAGTTCACTGTATCCCTTCTCTTCCCACCCATTCCCTTCAGGGTAGGCAGCGCGTGTGTCACCCTTAGTGTTGCAAGCCACGGTGACCGCTTCCCATCAGGTGGGCCGTATGCTTGTCTGCCACCTACGTAGTATAAAAAAAACAACAGCTGTAGCACTACCGGTGTATGTAGTGGTGACCCCAGTCCTTTACCTTTTACTTTACCTTTGGCTTACCATCAGGCGAGGTGAAATCATTTTGACGTGTGCTATATAAAAAATAGTACCTAACTCTTTTTAGATTGTTTCCTTTAAGATCACTATAACTGAAATTACGTTCCTCGTAAGCTAAATAACTTGTGTTAAAGTAATTGTTTCTTTCATTTCAAATTTTATAAAGAAACAAATTCAAAAAATAAAATATGCCACATCCATTCTTCTCACATCCGCTACACCATAAATGGCAATTCTCTTTATTTAGCTCGTTGCCGTATTGGGGAGATGAAAACCGTTGATTGAAGAACGCAGAGCAGTGCTTATGAGGGCAAGTAAAGTATGTTGTTAAGGAAGTGATACGTTAAGATCTGGGGCCTTACCACAAACTCTTAAAGCAGTATTCTTTCAATATTACTTAACTTTCATAGTGTGAATCGGACTCGATCAAACGTCATCCGTTATTATAACTGTTCTGTGTCTTGTAAATCTACTAAAAATTTAGTGAAAATATATATAAAATTTATCCATAACATGTCATAAAAGTAAGAGAATGCTAGACCATATAACACTAGATCCGTCGACGTCGATGGTCCGATTCACACTATGAAAGTTAAGTTATATTGAAATACCTAATACTGCTTTCACAGTTTGTGGTACGGGCCCAGGTAAACACTGCCGTAAAATATTAATAAAATTGTTTTAGCAAAAGTAAGTTTTTCTCGAGCTTCCTAGTACGCGACCACGTTTTTTAAAGAATGATGCGGGTCCTTACCGGTTTTCAGCGGCATCATCTGAAACCAATTTCTTGAAGATAAACTATATAGGTAGGTATATTCTAAAAGCAATCCTAAAATTTTTTTGAATTATTAATTTGAATCAGCTAAAATTTGATACAGGGATAGATCATTATAATCTGAAATAACGTATAGGCTGAAATAGGTTCCTATGGGTATCAGGTAGATTAGCATTCCACGCGGGCACGGGCTACAGCTAATAGAATATAACACAAGGAAATAAGATTTCGCCTAAGGCTAGAAAGAGAAAAAGATAACATGTTTATTAAGAACACGCACACAGGAAAAAGAAAAAAACAGGTTACAGAAAAATATAATATTATGATACGTAAATATTATATAGATAGGTTTTTTTATATCGGGCGCGTCAATATGACTTCACCTCGCATGATGGTAAGTTAAAGGTAAAGTCTCAGGAATGGGAGTCACCATTAAAAACACCGATAGTACTATAATGCTATTTATGCGACACTTTGCTTCTATTCTATATTACTTACTTGTGCATTTGAGAACGTCGACAATCCTTAAAGCTGGTCTTGGCAGCCTTTGCTCCGTAACAAATTCTAATTCACTTTGTTGAGCACGCCGAATATTATAGACGCCAATGTCACTTTATATTCTAAGTGACAAACTCAACGCCAAGGATACTAAAGTTCTAAAGATGGTGAGAGGCCAAACGGAGTAACAGTGAAACTTTTAATGTAGAATAAAGTATATTGTGTTTTATTGGGACAAAAATTTACTAAACTCAGTTTTCCCCAGTCAAATAATCAGTAAGAAAAAACACTTGACTGTCGCAAACTAAAGGGCCACCATTGTAGCACTATCGATGTATGTAATGGTGACCCCCACACTTGAAACTTTACCTTTAGCTTACGTAGTAACTATTTATTAATCTGTGCTTTAGCTTACCAACCCGTGCCAACCTAACGAGGTGAAGTAATGTTGACGTATCCAATTTATTTAAAAAAAAAATTTACCTACAGTGATTCCTCTTCTTCAACAACTTTAGCTAAGTAACTAGTTATTTCTTAAAATGACAAATCATTCCAAAAATATCAAAAAGATATTATCGTGTACATTGTCGGACAAATAATACCCATTTCGCTTACATTCATATGAAAATTCAATATCGCAATATTACCAACTCATTTTCAATTTCCATTCGACTCCCCATTCTATTAGTCACATCCCCATCTACAAGGGGAAAAGAAACCATAAAAATACCATACAATATTCCTATCAAACCTTACAACTGTTGCCAAAATGACATGACTAAAAAGGGGATGTGCGAGTCAAGTAAGTAAAAATGTGTAAAATTAATATTGGTGACTATTATAGAATCGCTGAAAGAATGCGTTCCTGACAGGTTTTGAGCGAAAGGGCGATGTAACTTTGAACTGGTGTATAATTTACGGCAAATTTTTAAATATCGTTTATTGACCTTATTAACGAGTGATAACATTAAAAATTTAATTACTGTGCCAATTTACAATACACAGATTAATTTTGGGCTAAAATTATTAACAATTAATTAATTAAAAATATAAAATCAATAGTTTTTAAAAGTCATACCACGTCCAACCACGTCAAACTGCGCTGTTTCAAGGTAATGTCAAATGTTCGCTTTCATAGTGATGAGACAAAATAACAAGGCAATTGTAACCGCATATTTTAGTAATCTTAATAATAATAATCTGTTGGTTGAAAAATATAAAATAGAACGTTATAATTTTATAATAATGTAATTTTGTAATAAGCCCCTACCCAAGCTAATAGAAAGAATGAATCATATTTTTATAATGAATGAAATGAATATGATTTTTTTTTTATTTCAGGTAATAATCCATCATTACAATTAATAATCACATAAAATTAAATAAGAATGAAAAAAATTAAAAATTAAAAATTGGAAAAACAAATAGGGCAGATAGATAGCCAAATTAGAATAAAATTAAAATGAAATCACGTTGTCACAATATTGCTGACTGTGATTATTATTATGTTATTGTAAGTCGGGAACAGGTTTAGAGAACGGTTCTAGGTACAAGTTATTTATTGTACATAACTAGTCATGAAGAATTGACATGTGTCAGGAACGCATAGTCTCAGCGGTCAAACTGTAGCTAACAATTTCGCACTCGTTTGGTTCACTTTTTAGGGTTTAATTTTTTTTTGGCGGAATCCTAAATAACTTTCTGATGCCAAAGTAGCCTTTATTACACTTTGTAACATTATGTATCGGCCAGCGAAGGTTCCGTTAAAATCAGCATAACCGTTCCCGACATTATCCATTCAAATAGACAGAAAGATGAGCACAATTTTTTTTACATAATTTTTTTGTTAATTGTATCGTACAAACCCTCATAAGCAGTCATTCGAAACCTGTTATTTTGATACAAAAAGACACTTCAATTTTATTCCTTTGTCCAGAAGATGTGTTGCCAGTGTTGCCAGACGAACGTCTAAGGCAGTCGTTACGGGTAGCTTTAGCCCTGAAAAATTCGACAACCCTACTTTAATTACAGAACTCCAATAGTCTCCAATGGAATGTGGTGGAGATCAGACGGCAGTCGCTTCTCGGAAAATATCATAGTACGCTGCTTCATAGTTAGACTAAAAAGCGTCGAGAGTTAGGAAAAACATAACTATGAAATGTTTCATCATCCACCTGCCCTTATCTCAATCATTTGGAGTCAGCGCAACATGTCATTCTTCTCCATACATTCCTATCCGATGTCATCTCCTGAGTCACTCCCTTCCTTTCCATATCGTCTTTCTCGCAATCCATACATCTTTTCTTAGGTCTATCCTATCCCTAAAGCCCTCTACAATAATTACATACATACATACATAATATGCTCACGCCTTTTCTCTCCGGGATAGGCACACTTCTACACATCTTCTACACTTCTACATTTATACATTTACATTGACAATAACTATGAAATGTTACAGAAACATTATTCTTTAAACCATTGAATAGATGCGTTTGTGCCACATTGTTTGGCGATTCAACCGTATGATAATGCCTTAAAGCCTGAGGGGGGGAACAATGTCCCATGGCTTGAGCACCGTGACGGTTGTTCGTTATCATTTTGAATTATTCAGAAGGTGGGTATAACGTTCCTAGATGTTTCCTGTTTAGATTTCAATGTTTTTGTCAGTTGATTTCAAGAATTTTCCCGAAGGATTTGTACATCCCCATGGCAACAAAAAAGTAGGACACCCGACAGATGAGATGAGATGAGGAATATGAAAGCTGGTAGTAGATAGATTATTATTATTTACTAGCTGTATCCGTGATATCGTCCGTGTGTACTTAAATTTGAGTTTTATTTTTATATATTTGCGCGCAATTTTAAACATTTTTCGAACATAATAGTAAGTGCTCTAGTTTACGTCTCATCACGTAGTGTTGTCAAAATTGACCTACCCGTTTTAGATTTTAGCCAAGTCAAACTGATAGATAAGGTTTGACGCAAACCGTTCCATTCTCATTTCGTTACGAAATCAAATATTATAGAAATACAGACAGATAAGTAAATAGACAGTCAAAATTCTATAATTATATCTATATTTTTTACACGTGCGGTTTTAGTCGGTTCGATTCCGACATAACCACCCCCGATGGAAGACGTACGTGGTGGTATCGGTGGACATTTCGCACGAAAAAAAAATTGTACCCTTTTCTTACTGAAATTCCTTTTTTAAAGGTTAAAAAAATATATAATCATTATTTTGAGAAGTACATTCCATTGACTGCGACATCTTTGCACAAACCCATTCTCCCGACAGATGTTTTTCACCTCACTCTTGCAAATTACCAAGATAAGAAACTTGGTCCCGCTTTCTCTAACTTTATTACAAACTTTAATCTCAACTCTTTAACAATAAATTATTAAATGCTGAATCAATTTTTGTCATCTAACTTTGAGACTTGTTAGGCCTTTGAGAGATTGGTTCTACTTGCTTTTAGATAGAGAAATGTTATTAAGTAAATTTTATTGTTTTAAAATTACTTGTAGAGTAAGTTTTGTTACTATATCACAAAAAGCGATACCTATACTCGACCCTTCTGCGTAAGTAGCGGCATTACCGTGGTGAAACCAATTAAGTACTGCTGCAAATATACCTGAATTATTAACCCCCTCCCCCCCACAATTCCCCGTAACCCTCTCTCCTCCAGGGTCTAACCTAGGATTGCACACGGCCATAGGACACAGTATCCGCTCCCCATTAGGTGTGCCGTGTATGTTTCTGCACCTAAGTTGTATAAACAATCATCATCATTCTCTGAACCTTTTTCCCAACTCAGTTGGGGGCTTTCCAAGTTGTATAAACAATACTAAATTAAATTATTTAGTATTGATAAGCAAATAAATTTTCATTATTAAAATTTATAATTAATAGCACCAAATCAAAATAAATAAATTTATTTTCAGATTCTAATTTATAACCTTACTTAACAATCCTAGTATTTTCGGTATATAACGGTATTTTCTTCATGATTTTACTACATTTTATTTCAACCAGAGACATCCAATTATAGATTTCAATTTCAATATTCGTACAAATGCAAGTCAATAGAATGCCAAGAGTGTCCAATTAGGCTATATTCGGATACCGTACGACTGGTCCTTCAATTAACTAACTTTAAAAAGCATCAGGTTATTTATTATTTGTTGACTGTGAATATGTTTTCTAGGAGTGGCTATAAAAACAATTTAAGGTAAAGTAAGTAAGATAATTTATCGAGCACATTATACATAGTTCCTACCATATAAGGTACTGCGTATATACCCACATAGTTCTTGCCATATAAGATACTGGACTTTTTCCGATCTCTATTTCCAGGATAAGTTAGCATACTATGGTTGTTGTCGGTCTAGATAATTGATGACAGACAGCTATCTCAAGAACGATCACCAAGTACAAAATTATCTAAAAAAAGCAATGTGATAGTTTAATAATACAAAATCATAAATTGCAATTGGTTAAGTAAAATCGGAAATATGACCAAAAAAATGATAACCATCCTTCGTACAGGCGGAACCGCGTGCAACAGCTAGTACAGAATCATACTGAAATACAATCACTATAACTATTATTTTCGAAATAATATAAATTCCCAATACCAAATACCAGATTAAAAATTAAAGTTATAACAATTACCAAAATATTTCCCCAAAATCCAAGTATCAAGAAAACAAAACGAAAACTTCACAATTAAACCCGACATGAAACGAATAAATTATTCCTTTTGTAAAAAGTCATAACAGTCTATTGTGATGAATACTGAAAGAGCAGAACAACGCCGCAGCACATGTATGTACAAGAGAATAAGTTAATTGTGAACTAGATGTTCGTCAAACATGGGCCGGCAAAGAAAAAGCCACTTTTGCACGGTCAAAGGCAAACACGCCCGCAAATTGTTGAACCGCAACGGCTTTGTTCGAGGTTACACTCTGGTACAAGCTACGAGATATAGAGGAAAAGCATGCCAATTTTATTAATTACTTTCAATAATCGATACAATATTTGTTTCTACCAAGATGGATAACCTGCCTAGGGTAAACATATTCTTGAACAACTCGATGTCAATCGGTTTCATCATGTTCCTTGAACATAACCTTGGTTTTGTCCAAGTCCATACCAAAACCGCTGCGTCGAGAGACTCCTTTTAGGTTTTGTAGCATCTCGCCCAGATGCTCCAGAGACGAATAAACCAAAGGTGTGAGATGTATTCGCCTTTAAGGTTTAGTCCCGGTCTATTCCAATGGCCACTTTTCAGTCTCAGAGTTTAAGTTGTCTCTCTCTCAACGCATACTTAAGAACAATGGTTATATCGATCTCATAGCTCATAAAATGCACTAAAGGGAATTAAAAAATTAACCTCGATCTAAATACACGCAAACGAAGTCACGAGCAGAGCTAGTTATAAAATAAATTAAAATTAACAGATTACATTTTTTAAAAGTCGATACAGTTTTAATAACACACTTTAAATCGCTTAAAGCTTATAATTGAGCCAAACTAAACTACTGCCGAATTTGAGCAGTTTGGTGAGTTAAACGACATAAAGTTGGACATTTTAACAGCTCTGTCACAACTATTATATCAGTGTCATCCGTGGCGCGAACGAGTGCGCACGTACCTTCCTACCTACCTACATGTAAAAAAATACGACGTAAATAGTGCGCGGCGCTACGCGAGTGTCTGAATGATGACTGTAAATACTGTTAAATGTAGCAATTGCAACATTGTTATATCGGAGTTACTTGCCTTTGTACAAAATAAGGCGGACGTGATGGATGAATACAGTATAATACGTTTATGTAACACGGCGTTTAAAAGTGAGGAAATTGTAACGGCTAAAAAGCTACTTTTTGAATCCGCGCAAACCAGTAGCCGCAACATAAACCGTAAAGGTGATGGTAAGGAAAAGAGGGATATGGAAGACATCCTATCTCTTATAAAAGAGACCGACCCCGAGCACTTGCCGGTCTTTGTTGCTAGAGACCTCCAGCGTCTACCGCCGGTCACCTTTGACCATTTAGATGCTACGAGGCTCCTTAAAGATATAGTAATGTTACAGCGTGAGGTAAGCCAGATAAGAGAAAATTATGTGACTAAAGACATGCTGACAGCATCAACTCCTGAAGTTAATGGTGAAGGGTTTGTAAATAACCGACGCAGGGGAGCTGGACTCATCACTAGTTTTGAATGTGAAAGCGGGCCTATTGGTTTACCGCATATTGCAGCAGTGGAGAGTACACAAATAACGGACCCAACTATTATAAATCTGCAGGTACCTCAGTGCACAAATACTTCTGTTTCACACAAACCTACGCCATTACATCGTAGTGCAATGTCACGTACGCAATCCGGGTTATCAACACGGGCACCTAGTGAAACTATCCAAGAGCAAGGAGAGGCTGACAAGGTGGTTTCGACGGAAGTAACCGAACAAAACAAAACTAATTCGTACGCGGAGGCCGTGGCTACCGTAGTGGGAGGTACACAAAAATCTATGCAGAATAGTAACAATGCTTGGACTGTGGTACAAAGAAAGAGGAGTAAAAATAAGTTCATAGGCAAGAAAGGGACTGCGGAAATTACGGCTGAGTGTAAATTCAATTTCAAAGCAGCGAATGTAAACATTCCGTTTTACATATACAATGTAAGCAAAGACTGCCAACCAACCGACATAACGGAGTATATTAAATGTAAAACGGGGGTAGACGTAAATTTAGAAAAAATAACAATGAAATTAAAAAAGGACTATGAGGCGTATAAGTTTATGATTCCTAAGGAAAGATTAGCTAGTTTTATGGATGAAAGTTTATGGCCGAGTGGAATTTCGTTTCGTAGGTACGTTACATTCAACAAAAAGTGGAAAAGTGATGATAATTACCAATCTAGTACTACGAGTGTTGATATTGAACAAAAATAATGGATGTTTACAATATGGACAAGGATGCCTCAACTAAACTCATTAGTTTCAACTGTAAGTCTTTTAAAAGATCTTTCGAATGTGTTAAGATGTTAAGTAGTGATGCTGATGTGATAGGACTACAAGAGACGTGGTTACAGTCCAGTGAAATACCGTGTCTAGGGGAAGTAAACAAAGAGTTTGGTTACTTTGGCAAGTCTGCTATGGACCCGGGTGTAATATTACACGGTCGTCCATACGGTGGCATCGCCCTACTGTGGCGAAATGCGATATTTGACTCAGTGACTGTAATTCCATGTAGCAGTAATCGTATAGTTGCTATTAAAGTAAACATGTCGGAACGGTCTTGTTTGATTTTTAATGTATATATGCCTGTTGACGTGCCCGACAATCTTATAGAATTTGTGAACTGTTTAAGTGAGATAGCTGCGATAGTTGAAAGTAGCGATACTGAAAATGTGTACATATTAGGAGATTTTAATGCTCACCCGAGTGAACCTTTTGGAAAAGAAATGTTAAATTTTTGTTCAGAACAAAAATGGCTGTGTACCGATTTAATTAAGTTGGGTATCGATACCTACACATTTGTAAGTGAGGCGAACGGTGGCCGCAGTTGGCTAGATCATTGTTTGGTGACCGAGGCTGCCTGGCAGTCTGTTAGATCTGTTAGGGTACATAATGATGTTTACTGGTCAGACCACTTCCCATTAGAGGTTCAATGTAACATGATGAGAGCCAGGCCCAAGTCATCTCCGCCATGTGACTTACAAGTAAATAAAGTTACATGGGGTGAACGTAACATACGTCAGACGGAATTGTATACCAAAGAGTGTAATCTAAAATTGAAACAAATAGATTTTCCTAATAAACTAAGTAAATGTTGTGATCACATGTGCAGTGAACCAGAACATAGGGAAGTGATAGATAATTTGTATCAGAAAATCACATTGTCATTACGGGAGGCTGCGGAGTCCACTTATGACAGCCACAGCGGTGGGAGGAGTGGGAAGGGTCGCCCCATTCTGGGGTGGAATAGGTATGTCAGGGATGCTCACCGGGACGCTCGGCAAAAATTTAGCAACTGGGTTTGGCATGGGAAACCACGCGAGGGATATATTTATAATGATATGGTTGAGTCCAGAAAGATCTTTAAACAAAAACTTAAGTCATGTCAAACTAAACAAGATCAAATTAAAATGGATATGTTGGCTACAAAACATGAAAACAAAGATTTTCACGGGTTTTGGAAACACACCAAAAAATTAAACCCTAAGCCTAGCATTCCGGTGAATGTAGACGGGGCAAGCACGCCCGGGGAGATCGCGAATATATTTATGGAACATTTTAAATTACAACCGCTTTTAAAAACAAGTGCCAACAGTGTCTGTGCTGGGGCTGTTGTGTTGGAGGTGCCTGCCCGCATAACGGCGACGCAGATCAGTTTAATTATTAGAAACATGAAACGAGGTAAATCGCCGGGACACGACAGCCTTAGTATAGAACATTTTGGGTACGCCGGACCGCATCTCCCACGACTGCTGGCATTGTTATTTACTTTTTGTATTCGGCACTCCTACCTGCCCCCTGAGTTGATGAAAACGGTGGTTGTACCAATATTGAAAAATAAAACTGGTGACGTTGGTGACAAGGCCAATTACAGACCGATCTCATTAGCGACAGTCACGGCTAAGGTGCTTGATGGTGTTCTTGAGGGGCAACTTAGTAACTATCTTAAAATACACGACGCGCAGTTCGGATTCAGGTCACGGTTATCAACTGAATGTGCTATTCTGTCTCTCAAGCATACTGTCAGGTACTATACGGAAAGAAGTACGCCGGTATACGCGACGTTCCTGGACCTCTCCAGGGCGTTTGACATGGTGAGGTATGATATATTGTGGTATAAGATGCGTGAAGTGGGAGTGCCTGACGCCATAACCAGTGTGTTTCAGTATTGGTATGGCCACCAAATCAATCAGGTTAGATGGGCCAACGAATTATCTGAGGAGTACAGATTGGAATGCGGAGTGAGACAGGGGGGACTGACGTCTCCCATGCTTTTCAACTTGTACATAAACGGGCTGATTGTCGAGCTAGGCGGCACACGTGTTGGCTGCTCTATCGACGGTATGTGTGTTAATAGCATTAGCTATGCAGACGACATGGTGCTGCTGGCTCCGTCAGTAGCCGCACTCAGGAAGCTGTTGGCAGTCTGCGAGGCTTACGCTGAAACGCATGGGCTTTGTTATAATGTGCAAAAAAGTAAAATACTCGTATTTAGAGTAAAGCATCGAAAGCTCCCATATATTCCACCGGTTCTGTTGGGAGGTGTAGCCCTGGAAAGGGTCTTAAATTTTAAATACCTGGGGCATATAGTCACTGAGGATTTGAAAGATGACGCTGATATGGAGAGAGAACGGAGGGCGTTGGCTGTCAGATGCAACATGTTGGCCCGCAGGTTCGCGCGGTGTACACCAGCAGTTAAAATAACTCTTTTTAAAGCTTTCTGCCAGTCGATGTACACGTGTACCCTGTGGGTTCACTATACGCAAAAAACATACAACGCCCTCAGAATACAGTATAATAATACCTTCAGAATGTTGTTGGGGCTCCCACGTTACTGCAGTGCGTCAGGAATGTTTGCCGAAGCTCGCACTGATAGTTTTAGTACCATCCTGCGAAAGAGGATGGCCTCTATGATGCTCAGGGTGCGTGGGAGCGTCAACGGCATTCTGAGGGTCATCAGCGAGAAGCCGTGTTGCGCTGTCATGGCGCATTGGGTGCATGTACATATGCATGTGCCCAGTGCGTCAGGTAGGCGCAGCCGGTATATGAATTGATTTATGTTATTGTGTTACTAACATAGCTTTTAAGTATTGTGTACTACTAACATTTTATGGATGAAAATCCGAAATAGTCTTATTATTATTATTTCCTTTATTTAATTCTTAAACATATTATTACATTTTTAAATATATTATATGATATAAAAAAAAGAAAAAAACAATACATTTAAAAATATAAAAATAGTGCTCCACCGGCGTCAGGTACAGGGACCAAGCCACCGGTGGTTAGGGCTCCAAGGAGAGGAACTTCCTCACAATGCGTGCCGTGCCTAGCAAAACCGCCTTTTGCATCACGCCCTTATTATTATTATTATTATTATTATTATGTTTGCCTTACCCATTTGTCATTAAAAAGAAAAAAAAAACAACAACAAAACAAAACAACAAAAAGAAAAAATAAAAAGGGATCTTATTCAATATTGCCCACTTGGTAGTTATAAGACAAGGACATAAGCACTTAGAATCATCATCGTCCCAGTGTTATAGGTTAGCTTCCACTATGGAGCGTTCTTTTAATGTTTTCCAAAAGGAGTCAGAATTTTTAATCCTTCCTACTTCCAATCCTAGTAATATTACCTATAACGTAAAAGTTCGTATGAATGTATGAATGTCCATGTGTGGATGGATCCAGATTATGATTTGTTGTTATACAAAGGATTGGAAGGACGGTTGTTATACATAATAATAAAATATCTGTGTACTAAAACTTCACAAACTAACGTCGCTTCGCCTTTGTAGCTTCGGTCTACTCAACTCCAGCACTTCTGTAACACGTTTAAATAACAATTATTTTAGCTTTACAGCGGCTTTTAGCTCCACTTAGCTATTAAATGAGTTAGTTTCTGCGGTTGTGTTTATGACATGTACAAAATGATAAGAGAATTGAGCAAATACGGTGTTAAATTTAAATGAATTTAGTGAACTATATTAAAGACGTCTGTAACATGAAATGTTAGAATGGATTGCCGGCTGCAAGCGTGTGTTAAACTTACAATATTGCCAAACAAGCAATAATGTATCTATGCAACTGCAAAGACATGAGATTGTTACCTCAGTACTCCAGTTATGCTGACCGTTTGCGTCTCTGCAACCTGTCAAAAGTATCTAGTCAGTACTGTGCAGAGTCATCGCAAAGATGAGAACAGTACTTTACGCAGGAACCCTAACTTATTAAATTACTTAAAATCAAAATGTTGAAATACACTATTTCTTTAAATAAGTACGAACAAACACATTATCATGTCTTTCATCCCAAAAAGATTAGGTAGAGGTGAATCAACGTCTACATTTTACTAATCTTTGTATTCAGTTGCACATAATAAGGGTTGAACCCTATTTCATTTAATTCACGCCGCTGAGTCATGGTCTAGACTGTAAGTCATTTTACATACATACGCGGCATACGCCGTTAGAGTCACGCCGTTGAACTATTAGGGTAGCTAGACACAAAATTTTGATTCCCAAAAATATAGTTTTGTGCCATATACAAATTAGTCAAGAAAAAAAGGCCAATACAAACAAAATCGAGGGCCAGACTAAATTCAAAATACAACAAACTAAGCACAAAGTATGTTAATGCGGTTTTGTTTTATGTATCCTGTCCGGGAGGGTAGTTATAATTTGTGGTGAAATATACAATGTTTAGACAAATTTGCCCAATGAGGGCTGTGGAAACAAAGAATTTAGTTATAGTTTATTTACATATTTTAGTTATTTAATAACCAAATAGTTTACAATTTGAAAATTCAATTAAAGGTTTTGTTTATCGTCAAAACCTTTCATGGCAACTCATACATACATACATAGATCAAGCCTTTTCCCCATTGGGGTAGGCAGAGACAACATCTTTCCACTTGCTACGAACTTGGCATACTCAATACTCATGGCAGTTCACTGCTGGATATAAGCCTAGTTGCTAAAACACACGCTCCCCTTGCATATCCAGTCTTCACTTTAAGCATGTTGTTATTTTTGTCAACAGGAGAACCAGCTATTCGGTCCAGATCTGCTCGTCTCTTAGTTTTAGTTCCACCAGAGCCACCGAAGATATTGAAAGGTCCAGTTATACAGGCGGTAGAAGATAGAGAGGTTAACTTGGAGTGTGTCTCTATTGGTGGAAAGCCTCCAGCTGAGGTAATCATGGCTTTTTATATCGAAATATCTGTGCACTCCGATTTAGCCCTTGTAGAATATTATAACACCTTAAACGTAGACTTTCATACCTAATTTGGTGCAGCCATCCGAAATTATACGCATACCTACATAGTTACACTTCGGTGATTTACTATTTTATTAATTTTGATCAGAAGATAAATAAAGATCTACGGCTAATCGAAGATCTTCTAATTACTATCTTCATTTTATAAATAACTAACAATTTAAAAGAAAAATCCACAGAAGTCATAATTTTCTAAAATAATATTCTTTTTCAGATAACTTGGGTGGATAACGATGGCGGTGTATTGACACAGGGAGTCAATTACACAGTGGAGACTATGGCGGATGGGCGCAGATTCACCGCTAGGTAAAGTAGACCCATTTCAATAAATATGTTTGACTTTCTGCAAGACAGCTTCATTATAAAACGTTACATAATAATATTTATAAGTATTTGCTATAGGAATTGTTATGAGTACGTTGATAAAAGAGAAATAAGAAGTTGTCAGGTAAAGGTTAGTATACTAAAGAAATGAAATACCCGAATAATTGTATGTATAACTAACTGAGTGGACTGGCTGATAAAACAAACCAAAATATTTTGAAAATATTAAAATTCTGAAAAGAAAAGAAAAAATAAGAGAACTGAATAACTAAAAGGCCATCTATCTACCTCATTCTTCTATTCCTGTTTCTTATTGCAACTTGCGTTTTATTTTGAACCAATCTGTGTAGCAATATCATTTATCTGTCCATCTTTTGCTTAGCCTTCCGCACGGGGTCTTTAGTCACTAATAGAGCCTATCCTGCCTATTTCTATTTACTTTATCCATCTTTTCCGTTACGTTCCGATTTTCTTTATGAATACACAATATGGTATCACTTCACTTGTATTTTAAATCTTCATTCTTAATTTTCTACCCTTACTTGCGAAAGTATGTTTATATAATTTCATTCGTTTCTTTTTAATCTTATCTTTTTCTCTTTAAGAGATTACGTCATTAAGCATAGCTAATTCTCATCCGACGAGTTCTCTTTTCAGTTTACTTTTCGTTTTCTACGAACTTCGCTCTCAAAGTAGACGTATGAAACGAATGGCATTCGTATGTATCAATGTATATCCGGATTAGAAAAATGAAATCTAAATGATTAGTATTATTTTTGTTACATTTTTTGTAATTAGGGAATCCAATCCTAGTTATGTCAACTGTTATTTTTAAGACTTTTCTTATTATATCGTATGAGATGTAATAATACATGTAACTGTAATGCACAATAATAATGTATTGTAATCACACTCTCTTCTTTGTAGTCAGTCCGATAATAATCTAATTCGTAGGCAGCTTATAATACCACTGTACCACCATCTTGCAACAATTATTTTGTTTAACTTATGTAGTGAAAATGAACACTAACAGTTTCGATTTTTTATTATATTTATAAGTAGTAGTTAAATTTTAGATCCTATATAATTCACATCTCTATAAAATTTGATGATGCAAAAGATAAAAGAATTTACAAGTTTTGCAATAATTCTATTGTTTACCAAATTTTACAGATTTTCTTTCCCCTTTGATATTTTTTTTCTAGGAAGCTAAGTGTAAGAAGGGTATAAATTTTTAGGCTGAAAGTTTAAGACTAAAAATTTGCATCCATATTTAGAAAGATTTTCTTTGCAGATCCATCCTTCGTTTACGACCTCGAAGACATCACCACAATCAGACTCTCACCTGTCAAGCCCAAAACACTGCAGACCGTGCCTACAGATCTGTCACTGTAAAATTAAAGGTACGGAACATTTTCAATACTCTCTTGGAGACTTCCAAAACAAACTGTCTTCCACCACTTTTATCTTTTGGCCCCAAGCCACTTTACTCCATAAAACATCCGTCTGGAAGTTTTTAACTCCCATAGCTATATGATAGAAAGTAATTGCCATTCAAATAGTTAGCTTAAAAAGAAGAAGAGTAGGGAGCGGAAGGAAAGGTATCTCCTTTCCTTCCGCTCCCTACTCTTCGGGACACACCATTACCACTGCAGGACAATCTCGATATACTCGGCATGGATGTTCGCTGCAAGCTGAACAACAAAAACTACATCGAGAGCATCATTAAAACGGTCTCGCGTAAACTCGGAGTCCTGAACAGGGTGAGGCGGTTTTTCACGCCGGAACAGCGGTGTCTTTTGTACAAGACACAAATCCGTTCCGGGGTGGAATACTGTTCTCATCTCTGGGATGGCTCTGCACAGTACTTATTAGATGCTCTCGACAGATTGCAGCGACGTGCAGTCCGCATTATTGGGAGTCCAGAAATCACGAACACCCTCGAGCCTCTACAGCTACGTAGAGATATAGCGTGTCTGGCAGTTTTTTACCGTCTCTACCATGGCGAGTGTTCCGATGAGCTCTTCCAATTAATCCCACCCTCTCCTTTCCTACACAGAACTACACGTGCCAGACTGAGGTATCACCCGCACACGGTGGCATCAATTCCATCGGTGCCTCTTTTATTTGCCGCACCATAACGGCTTGGAATTCTTTGCCGGCGCATGTGTTTCCTTCCTCCTATAGTCCCGGGGCCTTTAAGCGGGGCGTGAAAAAGCATTTGATGAGGCCGTCAAGCTGAGGGCCGCCACTGTAGCACTACCGGTGTATGTGGTGGTGGCCCCAGTCCTGAGACTTTGCCTTTCGCTTACCATCAGGCGAGGTGGAGTCATTTTGACGTGTCCTATATAAAAAAAAAAAAAAAAAAAAAAAAGCTTCTGTGTTCATCTGGCAATCTTTTCGTATTTCTTCATCAAATTTGAACATTCTCCTCTCTGGATTTTTAGAATTTGGTGTACCTATCATTCACATTTAAAGCATCTTCATTTTCTTTACGTAGCATATAAACAGTAATAAATATTTGATATTATGAATACAGTAGTTATTTTGTATATACAATCTTCTTATCCTACCTGAATTATCAGTTCATAAAACTATTTTTGAAAAACTTCTAAAAATATTGAATACTCCGTCATTTAGGCCGTCAAATAGGCAGTCAAGGTAGGGACCGTCATTTGATGATGATCTGGACTTTACCCCAGCTTTTTACCATATAGCGGGGTAAGGTTATTTGACGGAATAATTATACAAAAAATATTAGAAGTCTTGGAATAGCAAAGTCAGGTCATCGAAATACAACAAAAATATACACATCTTCAACATAAAAACCCCCATTAACTAATCAGTAAACTTCATGCAGCAGTGAGAAGAATAAGAATATAAATCAAGCCAGTGCTTCTATTTATAAAGGGAATTCTAACAATCACACCGCACATTTCATATACCTCTACAAGCCTATACTGTTGAATCCTTGTGCACTGAAGCATACTTTTTAAGCTCTACGTGACTAAAACTGAAATATAACGCACGTACTAGCTTGTTTATAGAAAAATATGATGAAGCTATAAAACAGGAACGTGTACCTACATTATACTCTTCATTTTCTTTTTTTCAACAATGATGAGCGTATTATTCTTAACTAGAAGATGCCCATGGCTTTACCCGTCCGCTATCGCAAATTTAGGTCATATATTTATCTCCGGTTCTACTTAACCAATTGCAATCAAACATACGGCAGATTTTAAGATTCCTCAAGAACTTTCTAATATAAAAAAAATGCATCAAAATCAGTTCCATCTGTAGTTTTTAAATAACAGTTTGTCTGTTTGTCAGTTTGTCCAAAATGTTTGAACTATTTTCTTTTTGAATTATTACAAGAATTAAAAAAAAAGATTGTGTTCAGAATCATTCATGAAACATTACAAAAGTATTTTTTTTAAAGTCAACGTACAGACAGACACAACTCCTTTCAGTTTTATAATAAAAGAAGTTAGAAAGACGACGACGTAGATTTATATGCTAGTGCCAACGTTCTGATAAACCTACGCCTCTTTGTAATAACAAATCTAGTACAAGATACTATGAAATGACTTTACACTGAAATACCTAAGAAAATCGCCATTATAACATTCCCATGACCATGACTGCATGAAAGCAATCAACACGTCAAATCTATTTAAAAAAAAATGAATCCCTATTTCCCTTGGTCACAGCATCGCGTAAAGTACCGGTCCGATATCGTTAATTCTTTTTTTATTGTATTTGTTATTGACTGGAGAAGGTTCTTATGAAAGAAAAAGTCAAGAAAGTTGTGCGGGACATTAGAAAATTTAAGAAAACTTAACGACCATATTAACTTATTAGGAGTCGGACATAAGGCTACTTTTTATCCTGCCACGGGGACGACGTATGCCACGGGCGAAGCCGCGGGGCACAGCTAGTATGAAATAACATAATTCAAAATAAATCCATCGATAGAATGATAAAAAAGATAGTTACAGTTTTAGATAAAACGTCTCTTAGGCAACTATATAAACTATAAATATAAAAAGCGATGCTAGCAAAGCGATGGTAGCTGAATAGATTAGGACGCGGTTTCTTCTTAGAGGTATCGAGTTCGAATCCGGCCAGATAGTACCAATGTGAAGTTCAGTTTGTGGAATTTGTATGTGCTGATCACATAATTTACCATCTGCTGATGGTGAAGGAAAAACATCGTGAGGAAACCCACATTCGAAGAATTTCTAAGGACATGTCCGATCCACCAACCCGCATTAGGCCAGCGTATGTGAATTAAGGTCTAAATCCTCTCAAGCATCTCGTTAGAGGAGAGGAGACCCGTGCCCAGCAGTGGAATATAAATGGGTTGCTATCTAAATTTAAAAAAAATATCGATAAAAGTTAATACTTTGCACAAAAAGAAAAAAAGCTTCACCTATCTAGTAGGAATAGTCAGACCTACTTACTGTTTAGTATTTAGGCGACAGTTTACTTAACAGATAAATGAAATAGTAATAAATTATCATCAAAACGTCGAATGTTTCTTGATAAATTATTCTTTTATATCCGTAGCTTGTTCCGATTCTACTTTAGTTTGATTTATTTAACCGACACTTAGCACCTCATTTAGTGTCACGGCACTAAGGAGAATAATAAATCGAAGTTTAGTTTCCACTAGAATTTTAGCTGGAGTGAGAAAGTGGAATTCATTTGAAGTACGTTATACAGCTGTAAAGTTTGTTTAAATCTTAAAATTTATTTTAATTAGGTAAATAATTAATGGCATGACGGGAACATCATGGTTCCCAAACCCGAGGGGGTAATCTCGAATCCGGAGATAGTCAGCGTCAAGCCGGGGTGCGAGGCAAATTTAAAAACCTTACACCCTGGCATTAGAAAACCCTAGACGGCGAGCGGTTTTAATCAGTAAGAGTCTGACATAACTTGCCCCGCTGGCCGTGGGGTGGGTATCCATGAGGATTGCCGCACGGAAAAAAAGAACAGAAAGTATCCCTAGGAATAATTCATTGTCACTGCTCAGTTTGGCAACAGCTACTTGTACCTCTTCAGTACTTTTCGTTGTGCTTTTAATTTCATTTCTCGTTGATTCACTAATCAATCTTTTCAGATTTGCCAAATTTTATTTAACGATAAGTACTTACCTACTTGTAAATCAACATCAAAATTATAATTAACTCGCTATAGTCTGGGGTTTTGTCCCCACAGAACACTGATTCATTTCCTGCGATTCATACAAATCAAATTACCATTGGGGTAAAGAAGTATTTTAGTAGTTTTCTATTTATGTGCAATATATCGACCAAATCAATCCAGCCGTTTTAACGAACAAAACTGACAAACAAGTAAATTGATTTCCGAATGTAAAATATCAGTAAGGGTTTTCTTTTTTGCTGCAATTATTACAACTTCACACGATACATTTTCTATTAGCTAAGTATTTATTTCAGAAGATGCAAAATACAGTGAGTGCAAAAATATTGTCATTTCGTAGCATTGAATATATTGTTGCTTATAAGCTAAACCTTATAAAGATGTGCATACTACAGCAATACCTCAAACATTAAGAAAGTTTTGGTGTATACTAATGACCACTTTATACCCAAAACCGGACGTTTTACCCACAAAAATGAGATAATTTGATACGACGATTAAGCCGACATTTTGTTTAAGACTTTATGGGTGAACTTCCCTTGGGCTTATCTTGGTCGTATAATTTTATATTAAAATGTATGTAGAAGGAAAAAGGGGAACGTTTGTTACCATTTTCTGTCGTACGCTGTGCTTCAGAAATGTTTTCCGAATTACCATAGGATAGGATAATAAATTGGTTAAAGAAATTTCTGATATTTGAGAGATTTTCTTTTTCGATTTCAGTCTCATGAGAATGTTGACTTAATGGATCTGTACCAAAATGCATATAGGCTATTGAAGTTTCTATCAATCTATTAAAGTATAAAGATAATAATTTCTTTAGTCTTCCCGTGACCGTAGCTGCTGAAAAGATACCAAAATGTTAAAATAACATCAAATAAATCGCGAAATCTTTTAAAAATACTCTTATTTTAATATGTGACATTCACGTATACTGTCAAGGATTTCATAAGACTGACGCTTAGGTTTAACACCAATATTTTTATGTACCTAAGCTATTAACTTTAATATTACATTCATAAGTTTTCTGTGAAGTGTAAGTAAAGACGGCTTAGAAATAATCAATAAGGATTCTAAGTCTGGTGTTTTTATCCTCGACTTGTTCACACATTTTTTGGCCTTTCAAATCTTGTTAACCTGTTTTACTTAATATTTACAGTATACTATTTCAAGTACGTATTTGTCTTACGGCTTATTACGCGTTTGCCTTACTTATTTGCCCTACATTCGACTGTTAAGTCGGAGGTCGCAGCTTCAGTTCCCGTTCAATGCATGTGTGTTCTATTTGCTTTGCTTTGGTTTTTATGTATAACATGTGTGTATTTATTAAAAAAATGTATCAAAGTATCGGTTTTCTCGAAGCCATGATACAATTTAGTGAATCTATGTTATGCTTATTTTGGGTCTATACAGTGTTGTGAAGAATGTCCTATAATATTCTGTTTATTTTTTGTCTTAAGTTCACAATATTCGTCATGTTCATATTTATCAAAATGTATGTTAATACGTGAAATATTTTTCATCATAACACAAATTCCTGTAGTGCCAGTCTTTAGTACGTTACCACGCGATGACTGCAATGCGGAGGAATTTCATGTGCGCCTACTAGACTTGTAAATGTTTCTTTATAATTCATTATTTTGAGTTGTTTATTCAAATATTGTTTTCTGTTGTTGTAATTAGGATATATTTAAGGTTGTAAAGTGAAGTCGTGAAGTGACTGCGCGAAGTGGCTTGTGGGGTTCCGAAGTTCTGTAGTTATACCAGTTGCCGGACTATTTAGGGCTCCAAATACCCATTACGAAGGCTAAATCATATTCGTATTTCAACCGGGACCAAACGTGACTAACATTAACGGGTCCTAAATATTAAAAATCATTACAAATCCTAAGAATAACTCGGCTAATATCACTTAAATTTGGAATGTGATAACCTACTTGGTTACCAATATAGAGATTTCCTTTGGTCTAAAAGTATAAATTTCTGAATTTATTTATTTATTTATTTAGGTTTACTTACAATCGCTTACATCTATGCAATACACAAAATACAATATTAATATAGGCTAGTACAGATCAATGTAGCAATTTCTTAAAAGTAAACACCGCTTGTGTATAAAGCAATACCAACAACAGTTAACAACATTAATTATTATTGTTGTTCAGTTAAAAAAATGGTGAGAAAACAAAAAATAGAGAAAAAAGACATAACCTAAAATTACGATGTTAAGTGCGAATTTAACCATGCAGATCGTTACCTACCTATTCAAAATCTGGCATAGTATTTAATTTAGATTTAGAAAAAATTCTCCTTGCTTATAAAACTAGCAATACAAGTAAACCACCTTAATTTGAGTTTGTATACACATAAATTATTTCTTAAGCCAAGCTTCCAATAAACGGATATAAAGAAAAGAGAAACGAAATAAGGAAATAGACAGATGGTAAAAAATCCGAGCCGCAATTTTTGTACGTCTCCTTTTAGAAAATTCGCCGATTCGGCTTACCGACATGACCACTTTAATTTGGTCCAACGATATCGTCTCAATCAGTGGCCTTACCTTAAGCGGGGAGGATCAGTAGGTTTTGGTTGCGGTTTTATACTGGAAAAGTGAAAATAAGAAGAGCTGTGTAAGGATCTAATTTTGTGACACCGTGTTAAGAGTGTCAGCAGATCCAGTGTATCATCGGCCGAATGATTTTTCTCCTCGGTTTTCCAACTGTTAGGCCAAATTTTAATGGGATAAATGGTTGTATAGTGTTCGAAAGTATATTATTAACTGGTAGAGAAAATACAATGCATGGATATTGTGTTAGTTGTTATTGGTTCCTTTTGAAAGTACATAATACGTGAAAAAAATCTATTTCAGTACGAGCACAGACACATTTCTAAGGATTGTGCAAGGAATGACTACCTCATCAATAGACATTTTGAAATCAGTTTCATAGTTCATTAGTTAGCTAAAACAAAAAACAAAATTATTCATGTGACTAGTGTCTAACACCAAAGTAGCGTAGCTCGGCTTGTCAACAGCATTCCAGCAGTTAGTTCCATTGTATATGTCTTTTTGATATCAACAAAAAGCAGTTGATAAGGTTAATGAAAAACATAAATAATTTGCAGAATATCTTGTAAGGGTGTTGAATGTGTGTGATGAGATAATACCAGCTCTGGATCCACAGAGAGTTTGTGAATGTTTTGGACAGCTGGCCTTTATTGGGTAACAAGTTCATCTCCCAAGGGCGCGACAAATCTCTTAACTCTGGCTTGCCTTAATTGGTTGGTTAGGGGAAGATAGCTGTACGCTAAGGGGTGGAAGTATCATTCTGTAAAACATTGTAGCCTAGTTGGCATTTTATAGTAATGACTTTCACCTTCTTTTTCAAACATCAACTTTAGCTCATCATCATACGAGATGAAAATTCAATTGACGTACCTACTGTACCTAAATAAATATTTTCAAACTAACTTACCCACGGCTTCACATGCGTGGAATTATGATTCCCTTCCCACTACCCTTGGAAAACTGACCTATCCATATGATATAATAGCGCTTAAACTAAGAAAGTGTCAGCAGTGATTATTAGTTTATTAATTACTAAAATAATTCATAAAACTGTGCTAACAGTAGGTATTATACAAATAAACATTTTCATTCGAAATCTTGCTTTCTACGGAGTTTGTGGCCGAAAAATATATACGGTAAAACTTTTGAATGGTGCGAGGTCCTTTCAAATGGTTTATTGTCACTTCAAAAAGGCTTTGTTAACTTAATTCTCCGCAACGTATGGCTTCGTCTAGACATAAAGCTTCATTGGTTACAAAATAAAGTGTGTGCTGACGGATTAGGGATGGCTTTACGATTATATTAGACTAAGTAGATTAAGTACACACGATGTTTTTCCGGGAGAATTAGTCTTACTTGACAATACTTGCTTCGTTTTATTGAGTTATTCAAACGTCTAATTCAATAAAACGAACATCTTAGCTGACATATTTAAGTTAGCTTAGTTTTACATCAGGTCTTTCTGCTATGATAACATATTCATTGTTATGTCTCTAGATTAACCCGTGTGAATAATTTCAATATAATTGTAGGCCTACTGTACAATTAAAGTAATGGCATAATTACCATGTAGGTATTAAATCGGTTTATAAATATTTAAACATTTCGAATTCCATCAATAAAATTCCCCTAATTTACCAATACCGGAATACCTCAAAGTAATTCCAATAATTTCTGTGGTTGGGCCTAATAGCTATAATAGGTTTACTATCGACGATACGGTGGTTTCTAATAGTGTGTTTCAGTTTTCGATAATTGTGGAATTGAAATGGTCGAACTTTGTTGTTAAATGGTTACCTCTTCATGTATCCTTTTATAAATCGTTTTCCCTATTTCCTTCGTATTTTATGAAGAATTCATGACAAAACCAAACAATTTTTAATGGGTCCACTATAATTTATTTGGTGTTATTTCTACAGTCTCCCTGTGGCCACGGCTGTTGAATAACACCCGAACCGTCGGGCTCAATATAAGTAGGTAATAATAACACTAAATAAATCGAGATATACAATCCGTTAAAAATAGTTTTATATTAATGAGTGACATTTGTGTTAACTTCCGACAACATCAATTATTCATGATGAACTATTATTGCAGGTACAATATGCGCCCAAAGTCCGCATGTTCGTTAAATCTGGAGTGCTGAAAGGAACCATACAGGAAGGCGAAACCGTTGTGATAGGTAGGTTAATTGTTTACTAATTGTTCAAATAATCTAATTCTTTAGAAGTTTCAAATCTTATCAAATTGCGCGATCAAGTAGCTACACCAAAATCAGTTACTTTTGGTGTAGGTACTGGATCACGCTGAAGTTTTGAATTTAATATTTTAGTATTCTTTTTTAGGATGTCAAGCAAGTGCCAACCCAAATAATATGACGTATAAGTGGTATGTGAATAATGATCATATTACTGGTGACGTCAGGAATGAACTGGTAAGTTTAAAATAATCTACTTTCATAACATAACATAGGTATATAACATAAACTCACGCCTATATCCCCGAAGGGGTAGGCAGAGGTGCTAGCACCCACATTTCGCCAGTTTATTTTTAGGTCCCAACGTAATAGGTTTATGTTATGGTTTCATTTTGTTCAAATTCAACATTTTATTTTAATTACACCTTTATGTATCTAAATACAACAAAGATGATTTTTTAAACGTGTTACGTATAAAAAATTGTCCAGTTCGAATTAAAATAGAATTATAAAGAAACATGACACATTTATTTTAATTAAGATTTTAACAAGGTTAAACTTTGTATGTACCTCAAATAAAAACATGACACATTTATTTTAATTAAGATTTTAACAAGGTTAAACTTTGTATGTACCTCAAACATAAGACTACACATGTAAAAGAAATTACATCTATCGAAACCGGGAATGGTTTCGATAGATGTAATTTCTTTTGGATGGAGATTATGACTGCGATATTATTCAATATCGCAGTCATAATCTCCATCAAGCACCTATATTAAAACACAATAATAAATTCATATCAACGTACATCTAAAGTAAAAACACTCAATTTTTGCGATCAGACATAAAATATCCAAAACAGAGTACCAATCTTGTGCCGTATCTTTTCAAGTGTCGCCTTCCCCATTAATTCCGTACACCATATTAAATTTTACAGGCCTTATTTGCATGTACCTACTGTGAGAAGCGTACTCGGAAAATATAAGAGGGAATTTCCAAGTTTCTTTTTGGCAACCATGTTCCTGTAAAATGCATTTTACATCAGGCGTTTTATATGGAAGTCAAAAATTTCCACTTATTAAACTTTGTGTTATAAGTGTTATTAAAAACACTTGCCATGTTGAATTTGCTGTTGAATATGAAATTGGCATGATAAAAGAACGTATTTGTAAAATTGATCACAAAGTAAATGCATGTCGATCAGATTCTGTACATTTTAAGAAAAGGATAGGTCAAAGGTAATAATCGGTAACCGGTTAGCAATTATGTGTCATGAAAAAAGCCCTCTTATTTCTCATTAACTGTGTGAATTAACCATGCAACTTTTCACCCTAGCGTTAATTCCCAGTCGCATCCGAAGCTTTCACCTCGGAGTCTGACGACTTTACCAGTCTGAATTGCGGATTTGGCAAGACCTCGATATTTTCCGTGAAGCGACTGCCATCTGACCTTCACAACCCAATGGTGAACCAATTAACCATGTAACTAATACTATCTGAATTGTGGTCAACGATATGTCCTATTAAAATACCTGTCATCAAATTACATAATAATGTTTAATAAAATAATCATAATCATCATTTATTTGCGAATACAGGTACAATCAGGACATTTTGTATTCCACCCATTAGGACATGCAAGTTTTTGATTTAATAAAATACATTCAACGACGTCAACCAAGCAGCATACCTACATTAAATAATAAGAATACATTTTTAATTAGAATAATCCATTCTAGTTTCCAATTATTCACCTAAGTAGTTTTTTTGTAGATTCTGTCAAATATATCTCGCCGGTTCAACGAAGCAACCATCAAGTGCGAAGCCCATAACACCGTCGGTAAGAGCGCTGACACCAAGACTTTAGAAGTGGCCTGTGAGTACCTCTTAAACATTTTAATCAAGTAGACTGCTTCTGGTATATTCACCATAATGCGTTATGAAGATGTTGAATTGTTGCAAATGTAGACTCAATTTAAGCGTTACCATTTCAACCACACTAAAAAATTGTTAGTAAAATGTTGTCATTGATGTATCTTGTTACATGGAATCTATATCTATACTAATAATACTAAAAAAGAACTAAACACTTTGCAAAAATGCGCGAATCTCTGGCAATACTAGAGCAATTAAAAAATATTGCCTTTGGTAACTTGATTATGTATAAGTAATTAAATCATGCTACGATGATAAAGAGTCGAGTAAAGAAAAAAAGGTCAGAAGGATTGAGAAATAGATAGAACTGATCAAAATCCAGCTGCCTTTATAGAAAGGGACAAAAAACGTTAAGTCCAAAAAAACACATAAATTATGTTAGTTTAAAAATCTACTTATAAAGCTTATAATACAATGTGAGATCGATATCACATATCATTGCTAAAAGCAATTATGCAAGTATGATACCATACGTGATACTATAAATTCCAAAATCAAACAAATTATAATCCTTCCAACCAAAATCGCACACAAACCAAAAACAATCATACATCAAAATATTTCAGAACCTTTTAAAAACGTATTTGTTCCGTCTTCATGGAGCGTAGAATGTAGAGAATGACAATGAAATTCACACAGGAAGCTTACACCGAAAGGTAATGGCTATTTTTTGGGATAGCTATATATAATACTCTCTGGGGTATGAAATGAAATATTATTTCTCTTTGTTACCCAATCACGTATTACCGGTTCGATTGTTTTGTCGGAAACCGTATTTGAGCGTCGTATTTTCGTTTATTTGTAGATAAAAATAGTCTGCCTAGATAAAGTTGACATAATATCGTGGTTGATCTTTGATGTCCATTATAATGAAAAAAATTATGATTTATAGAAAATACACAATTCATAACTAACTTTATTTAAACCTCTTCGGTGTCCACCTGGATCTTAACTTAAACAAAGACAAATTTTAAATTTTAAATCCGTCGTCTGAATTTTATTAGCCGTACTTTTTGTATGACTTGGAGTTCACTTATAATGGCTGACACTACCATGAGATGACCATGAGTAACAAAATGTCATAATAATTGGTTAATTTTAATGTACCTACAGGTCTACCTACTTGTACATCTATTCTGGCAAAGAGATTATTATCATAGGAAAGTAAACGTCCTAAATTTATTTCATGTTTGAAATAATTTTTGCTCAAATTTTAGCAACAAAATTCACAGTTTTAGTAGTACTACATAATTATCGTTTTCTGTTCGCACAAAAAGGATATTCAGGGTACGGACTTAATTCTGTATAATAGAATTATAATAATTATCCTTACAACGGTATTATTCACGTTTCAAGTGCTCTCAATGTCTCACAATCATGAACCTTTAGGGTAATTCTTGACGCCGAATGGAGTACCGCCTATTGTGCGGTAATTGGACTATTATTTAATTGCTATTGTATGGATCCATTGCTGGCCCCTGTTGAGGTTACTGAGGTATATAGTCAAGTGGGGTCAATTTGTTTCTTTCTTTTAATCTTATAGGTAGTAATTAAAAATAGTGAACTGGCTGTTTTGTAAAAATGAGTGTTTATTACAAAAAATTTCATTTTATTAAAAATTCACAAATTAATTTAAAATTTAAAATAGATCAATATAATTATTGAAATGAACATTGTTGTCACAGATGGCCCCTCAATAAATGTCAAGCCAATAAGCGTCGAAGGTGAAGCAGGTTCTACGGCAACGCTGTCATGTATAGTTGATGGACATCCGCCACCGAAGATTCAATGGATGCGGTATGAACATGAAAGGTTTATTGTAAGTATTTGAGATTTACACAGACTAAATTGATGTAATATTGAAAAAACGACAGTTTGTTAAAATGGGTGAAATACGACTTTTCTGAACCCAGTGCTATGGTTTTGAGAATTGGCAGTAGGTAACACATTTTGCAAACCAGCTATTGAATATAAAACTTCACGAGCTCATACTAATACTGAAGCAACAACCACAATATAGATTAATTTTTGAATATTAATCATGTTAGTGATAATTCCCCATTCCAGAGATTTTTACATCTTTTCGTTTAGTTTAAGTATGTAAACTGATAAATTTTATAATACTTTGTTACCCACAGCGAGTCGGCAAATCATCTAACCTGACTATTACTATAACGCCATATTCTGCGGGACAGTACTGGTGTAAAGCTAGTATCGAAAATCGACAAGATGTTGAAGCATCAGCAGTCGTTTACATCAAAGGTATGTTGGTGTGTGAAAGACCTTAAGATGCAAAAAACACATCACAATAATTCCAATTTGATAAGTGTAACTACTACATTGCTGCCAGCTGAAGTTCAGTTTTTATACACATTTATTATTCAAATGCGGAATAGCGATCCAGTTGATGGTTAAAATACGAGTATTATTCTGTCACTACTGTTACGTTGAAATTTCATAAATCAAATACAATAAAATTGTGGTTTGTTTTTTACTGATTTTTATACTGTTGTTTTCAGTTTTTAGCGTTATAGCTTCTTATCACTTTAAATCTACTCACGTACGAAATACATCTAATACAAACAATTACTAATACCTTAAAATGTTAGAAACAGCTAACACTAGCTAAAGTACTAATTCGACCAAAGCTAATACTTTGGATCATCTAACCATAGAGTTAATAATGACATGGAATGTACAAATCTATTGCAATGATAGTAAAGAACGTTGAATGAATACCTAAGTACAATATAATGTATTATATCTATTTCTTTTTCAATTACTTAACTAACCATTTGTGAGAGAGATTACCATTATCGTAATATTTTTTTTTTAGGTCCGCCAAAAATATTATCTAATCAGACACAATATGGGGTTGAAGGAGACAGCGTGAGGATAGAATGTGTGTCATTTTCGGTACCAAAACCTGACTATATTGTGTGGACTTTCGAAGGCAATGAAATCAACTCCTTTCATAATCAGGTAATTTTGTTTTCTGCAAATCTGAAGAATACGAAGATGTGCTGCATTTATCTAGCTTGAAATAAAATAATTCTTTGTTTATAGCTCAGTAAAACAGAAATTTTTAAAGTGTTATTTTCTGTGTAGGTACTTAAAACACAGAACATATTATGTTTCTCTTTTATCTTTAGAAACTTTCATATAAAACTTTTAGTTTGAAATGTTTAGCTCTCCGACTTTAGTTTTTATCGGTAAATGAGAAGTTTTTATTTCAGGAATATTCATTTTTGGAAGAAACCCACTCGGATAGATTAACTAAATCAACTTTGGTTATTCGATCAAGTGAAACGAAACATTTTGGTCATTACAATTGCACTGTAGTTAATTTCTACGGCATGGACAGTGTTGAAATAAACTTAGTTCCTGAGCGTAAGTATGGCATCTATATGAAAAATTTAATTGGATTATTGGTTTTCTTTGCCACAATTGCATAATTAATTACCTTAAAATTTACATCTGGTTTCGTTTTTCACTTTTATAGATATAATTTTTATTTCCAGAATCATTTTCCCTAATATTCATTGTCTCCGGTGGGTCATGCGTCGTAATCTTTATCTGTATCATCATGTTGTTTATTATGCTTTGCTGTCGCAAAACTAAGAAAACTGACGTTAAGAAGCCAGACATCACAGACTTGGGCAAGAACTGTGTTGATCAATTCAAAGATTGTGATAGAAGTTCTAATATTAGTGATCTCAAGCTAGAACTTAGACAGGTTGAAGGTAGTTGTGATTTGGTAAGTATATTACAATTTAATACATCAAGTTTACATTTACTTTTTTCCCCTTTATTTATCTATGTTGATTCTAACTTTCAAAAATTCCTACAGTGTTTTATTTTGAATGTTGATTGAAATATATCAATATTAGGACTCGCATTTCTTTGCTACTTTTTTGTAAAAATATTGAAACAATTTAAACATTCAACTTTAAACCATGCAAGGTGTTTTTGACTTTAACTTCTCAATACATAACATTGTGAACAATCACTGACTTTTGTTTTATTTGAATTAAAGTTAGAGTTTTAGGGTTAAACTTCAGGTTAATTACTGTTACATGTTAATAATTTTAGGACAATTCTAACGCTGGATCTGAAACAGATTTACATCCTACACTGCATCTAACTTCAAACCTTGGTTTACCTCTCGCTGGACCAGTACCTCTACCAGAAACAGGATATGATAATGAGTTAATGAAGCAATACCAAAGATATAGCGGTGATTTCAATCAGCCTATCAACAATTTGAATTTTAAGGTAAAATTATCAGAAAATATTACGTTATGACACATGACGTGTGATAGTAATTAAGAGATTTAGTAGAAATTGTTTCCATTATCATCTTGATAGTTATTTACTTCTGTTGTACATGGAACTGCTTAAAGAGTTTAAATGTACCTATTTAGCTCACTCCATAAAACTGTAATTGAATTCGTATCTGTGATTCTTGATACCCATTTCAAGACCAACATTAATAAAAATTCATTCATTATATTCAGCACGCCTTTGTTTATAGCTTACTGATTTTAATATTTTTCGCAGGTCCATGGTCAAAGTAATGGTTATGTGCCTTACGTGGACTACTCTAGGGATTACGCACCACCTGTACCTTCAGACTCCCTCTCCGGATCTTTGTCCAGAAGCACCGATGGCTCCACGTACCATAGTCACTGCGAGTCTTTGCATAGACAAACCAGTTGTGGCAGACTAGGTGGAATTGTTGGCCCTGATGGTAAGTGCTTTCTTAAGATATCTAAATTCATTAGTTTTCAATTCTGAACAAGTATATAATCTTCAGAGTATCTTATGAAATTACCTACTTCGTAAGGCCTAGAAGTTGAATGTGCAAACATTTGTTTTTGAAATTTCCTCAATATTAATGTTGTAGGCACACAGTCTTATAAATTGTGAAACTATAATTATATAAACAGATCGGTAAGCATGTTTTCAGTCTGTTAATTCCTAAAATATATACTCTCAGAAATTTGCTGGTACTCTTGACCTGGCCTTTCTCCAAAACGTCCTGGATCTGGTTAACATACGTACGTCTAGGTCGAATTTTACCGGGTTACCCTCGCCTCATAAATCTGTTTCGTCGATTTTTTTTTTCATCCATTCTCTGTACATGTCCGAACCATCTGAGCATCTCTTTCTATATCTTGATGTTCAACAATACCTCAACATTCTCTTATCACGCTGTTCTTCTCTCGATCCATCAACGTCACTCCAGCTATACTTCTAAGATTTCACATTTCTACTTTCATGCTCATAATTATAAACATAATAACCAATTCAAATTTCTTTGTTTATATGGACAAAATAGGATGTCTCCAAAAAGTATTCTAAAATATTTTAACTAAGAGGATACTATAATAAAATAAAATAGTATATTTGTATATTTCTTTATTGTAATGTAAGGAAATTATACTATTACGGGTTTTTACCATTCAACAGTATGTCCTCTATGGGAAAGGCTCTCAAGAAAGCACTAAGGTTCTCTACAAATGTATCGAGGAAGGGTAGTATAACTGAATCGCGAAGCATCTTCTCGATTACCTTCGAGTTTTGTTGATCAGCTGCAAAAAAAAAATACATTTCACAACTATTTTTTATTTTTATGTAACGTTCTAGTATTTTTTTTTAAATTTTAGAACGAAATTCTTAACATTTTGATGAAATTTCTTATACCTACTTCAAGTACTAGTAGGTAAATTTGAAATAGCGGACCAGATCCATACACACATACATACACTCTCTATATAGCCCTTCTGAGATTGTTAGATGTGAGAACTACAACTGTGAAACTTAATTATGGTACTGATTCTTGATTATTTCGCTTGGTTAATCTTTTTAAGGTACTTACATTTTGTCCTGTCTCCAGACTGATTTTCAGCTTCAAATTTCACACCTCCTACTGGTTCAGTTTCCAATTCGTAAGTTTTTCTCACGAAATGAAATTTATTATCTTTTTCATCTAAATATTTTAGATATTCTCCACTAAAGTTTATCACATAATCATCTGAAACGAAGTCCAATACACTCAAGTTACTTCAAAATTTATTTATTTGTTCCCGCGTACCCTGCTCACAATTGGTTTGTCAAACTTTAGGATAGCAATAGAACTGAAAATGGTATTATTATTGAACTTATAAATGTACAAAACCAAAAAAAGTACCCTTGCAACACATTAGTATCGATATTAATGTTACTAAGCACAATTACTGTATCCTGAATAGTGTTATATTAACACAGATAAGCCTAAATAAATTGTCATCTGCGATCTCCACCATGAATGCATCTTCACCAAGCGATAGGGCAGTCGTTATTATTGCTTTTCGTATTCCATTATTTGAATCATATACTTACCGATAACTATATTAATTTTGCCTTTTCCTTCTATTTGGACCGACTCTAAACTGCCCTTTACCTCACCGACAGCATTTAAAACTATTTGAGAGCATCGCATGAAGTATTCGTATTTTAATTCTTTCGGATTGAGCCTGCATCAGAGAAATTTCAGAAGAGTTAAGTTTTGTGTAATAACAGTTACAGTTTTGGTACTAGGTAATGAGGTTGTAATGAGTGAATGTCTTAATCATCATTGTCATCTGGTAATATCTAATGAAGGAAAACTTTGGCGCAGGTTTTTCTGTTGAGATTGGAGGTCAGATGATAGGGCTAGTTCCATAAATCCAGAATAAGACACGCCAGGAGGTGAAATTATATAAGGGCTAGGTTCCAAAGTATAAAGCTTTGGATAGATCGGGGATTACCGATGAAATTAATAAGTATCAGTTTTACGTTATTAGTGAGGCAAACTTTTGTATTTTACAAAAATCTGAGAAAATATTTTTTTACGTATTTTGATGCATCATCAACTACATAGTATAAAACAAAGTTGCCTTTTCTGTCCCTATATCCCTATGTGCGCTTAAATCTTTAAAACTACGCAACGGATTTTGATGCGGTTTTTTCCAATAGATAGAGTGATTCAAGAGGAAGGTTTATATGTATAATACATGCATCATATACTAAGGCAACATTGCTAATGTCCGTGATGCCCGTGCAAAGTCGGAGTGGGCCGCTATGTTTTTATATACAACGTTCATAGTTTTTCTGTAGTGTATTTAATTTAGTATCAGCATTGCACCCGTGCGAAGCCGGGGCGGGTCGCTAGTTTTAATTATATTTATATCTTAATGTTATACTTTTCAATAGAATTTATATTTGTCCATTTAATATTAATGCACATGTAAATACTTACGTTAACCGTGTAACTGCACAATTAGAAAACCCTGTCAGTGTAACGTTAGATAAGTGGCACTTAAATGTTGGTAGATCTCTTATGATCTCTTCCTTATACAATGGATCTGATGGTGGAACTACTCCTTTGATTCCAGGTATGAAAGCTTTCAAAGCCCAGTTCGATGCTCTTATCAAACATTCTATGTCTGATAAATCGCATGTGCTTACACCTGAAATTAAAATAATTCAATCTTAAATTTCTTGTATCAGTCAGTGCTTAAAGTAGGTAACTCCCACTCCGGCTCGTATTTGGTGCAAAGGTTAGCCATCGCCATGCAACAGGACGTCCTAAGAATTTTTCTTTGTTCTGTGAACAGGACAATACTGCCAGCGTAATGGGCACCTTTGAACCAGGTACAGTGTGGGGCGGGTTAATAAATTTGACCTGGACAGCACAATTATTTAATTTAATTCATTGTATGGATATGAATAAAAATATAAACATGTAAAGATAAATATAATGATAATAATATGATAGGTAATAGAATTTATAGTGCATTTATTGTTAAAACAAAGTTTAAAATACTATTTCTTATTCGTAATTATTAAAGAATGATTAGCTGAAATTTAAATAAATTGTATTGTAAATCACAATATAACAATAGTAGTAAAATAAACATAAAAATCAATTACAATGCAACAAACATGAAAAATTGGGACGCATAAAACTGTTAAAACAATTTTATAAAAACTTTCATTTTATTTATTTAAATAAAATATATTATGACTTACCTTTGACAACATAAAATGCCAACAGAATACACCAAAACCATTGTAACCGATTATTCATTTTGTAAGGATACAATAACTTCACAAAGTGACGGAATATAAGAAGCTTCTCCTATTTATATATAAAATTTATTTATTAAACAATGTGTATAAGAAATATAATAAAGGTTTTAAAACAATACAAAGTGTCTGTGTGGTGTGATCGTTGAGAATTTATTTGTGTTCATGTTAGGGGTCACACGTTCGATTGCTAATCTCCTCAGACTCTGATGTTAGGATTAGAATTTGTTGAATAAGTTGTTTCGTGTGGGTCTAGATAGTCCAATGTAACGATGTCCTATCTATACTAATAATATAAAATCTGTTAATTTGGACTTTGTATGGCTATGTATGGGATAAATAGATGTCACAGGGCAAAGTGTACCATGGAGCGAAGTATACCACGGAATAAGCCGTGATGCACATTCTAAACATCTAGTTCTGTGTAGAAAAGGAGAGGGAGGGACTTATTGGAAGAGCTCATCGGAACACTCGCCATAGTAAAGGCGGTAAAATCTGCAGAACCCATGTAGGTACCATGTTAAACCTGTTGCTACAAGTTTTTTCCGAAAATGTAATTGTTTCCTTGTATACTTAAAATAAAATAACAAGTGAATCTCACATAAATAATACATACAAACATGTAATTCGGTCAATCATACATCCAAGGTTACAAAAATTCAAACTTGGATGTAAATTGGTAGGATTAGGTATGAAAAGTATGAAAATTACTCGGAATGAAAGGTCACAAAATCGGTACTTAGCGGAATTTAAAGTCTTTACTCCTATAAAATTTGGCTATTGGATTAAACACTTACTGAAAAATCACATAAAATACATTTGTAACAAATTAAAACAAAGCGTCAAATTGTACAACAAAACAAACCAACAAAGTTGAAGAAACTGATATAGAACAACATAAATACAACAATATTATGAAAATACAAAAATCCTAATAGACAGGTAACTAAACAAGGGATGTTAAGTATTTTAATCATCATGAATAATTTTATGTATGATACCAAAAGAAAAGTCAAGTCTCTCAAGCTTGTCTTGAAGTTCGAATTCACTCTTCGAATTGGCTCCACTATTTCAAAAATTTCCTGTGAAGTGGCCTGTCCTGTGTCGCAAAGTGAAGTGGCCAAGAGAAGGAGTTTATTTATATCTTAACATGTTACATTAAAAATTGTTCATCTGTAGTAGATGCCACGTAGGCTACGATATCGCTGAAACTATGGCTAAGTTTTGGGCTGTAGAAAAATTCTTATGATAATGGTTAGCCACTGACACGAAGAACTGGTGCCAAGTTGATGATTAAATAATAACAAAGAAATATATTATATTCTAAACAATTATAACTATTATCTAGTATTTTAATCTGTAATTCATACACTTCATGTGCGTCATTGCCATTGTTACTTATGTTTAGATTATTGTGTGAATTTTTCATATTAATTATTTTAGTTACCTTGTCATCTTAGTAGTGTTGATAGTATAAACAGGGCTCTGTCACCTCTTTTAGAGTCAAAACTAACCTGAATTGATAGTAGCAGGATTCCCTTTTGGGGTTGGGAGATTAGACGGTGGATACTCTGGGAAAAGTCGGCATACCAAACAAAAACAATAAGCGGACCACGGGGTCCAAAATGCAACTGGATCAACAAATCGCTAAGAGGATGATGATTTTATTGATATACTAAAACATTAAACAGGAACTAGCGCGACCTAGTTGATAGTTAAGCATTATTTACTCTTTAAAATGTATGCCCAATCCATGACTCCTGTTAATTTCTTCACCTTCAGGTTACAAGACACCACAATGGCAAGCAAATTGCTTGCAACAAAACTTTTAGCACAATGGATTTATTAATATTTTTATTTAAATTAATGTAAACCAAATCAGACATTTCTTATTTATTCCACTCATATTGTCCACAGTTATACCTCTATCAAGTCCTGGAGTGATACTAGTTGGCGAAGATGTGAGGTACGCTGCTACATATGGAAACCCTTACTTAAGAGGCAGTGCACCAGTTGGTAAGTATTTGGAACTCAATCTAGCTTCATTCATAATTTGATATAACTAGAATCTTTACTAAACCTGCATCTTTGCTATTGAGTTTCTTGTAATTTATTTTAATATGTGACTTTTAAGGAACGGTTCTAATTCTTAATTATTTAATTTTTAGGAGGCGCGGGTTCGATCCCCGCTCCGTCTCATGAATACGGATATTTGCATTATTGCCTTGGAGAGCACGTTAAGCCGTCGGTCCCGGTTGCCATATAAACATCTATGGCAGTCGTTACGGGTAGTTGGAGCCCTAAAAAGTTCAACAACAACGGTCTAGCTGCAATGCTTCGATATCGCCTAATATCACCATTGGCTTGTGAAGGTCAGATGGCAGTTGCTTCTCGGAAAATATCGAGGTCCAGCCAAATCCGCAGTTAAGACTGGTAAAGCGGACCCCAGACTCCGAAGTGAAAGCTTTGGATACGACTGGGATTAACGCTAGTTTGAAGAAGTATGAAGAAGAAGAATGTGATTTGTAATGATTTCTTCCACTAAATAGAAACATTGTCAACAGCTTATTTACCACAAATGAATGCTGCTAATTCTGTCGGCAAGCCCGCTCCACCACCATACTATTCAGTTCGAAATAACAGTCTTCATCCACAAGGTACATGTGAAAACCTCTTATCATAATATTCGACTTAATTTGTGTTTTATCATCAGGAATGGAAACTACAGAAATTCTTATACCATAATTCAAAATATTTCTGCTAGTCTTGTTAGGTAGTCTCAAAACATGCAGGCCTTCTCTTGAAATTTTTCGTCACTGTAGGTAATTAATTTTGAAAGTTATAATAGTAAAATAAAGTGGAATAAGGGACTCAGAATCAAACGCGACCCATCTAATTGCTAATAGTTATAGTTGCCTCAAAACCAAATTAATTAAGAGGTGAATTAGAATCTAACTTCGAGTCTGTAATCTATTTCAATATCTGTTTTAGCTCTGGTTTCCATTCAATACTGTTCAATTAATTTACTTAAGTATATTACAGTTTTATGCCAGAGGGACATCTCCGTAGTGGAATCAAAACGCAAGACTGCCGTAGTTTTGCCGAGAGTTGTCAATTCTTTGGTAGACAAAAGAGAAGTCAAATTTTGACCACGATGTTATCTTTTTCTAACATCTTTTTACCCACTCAGATAGCTATAGTGCAGTACTATTTTATCGTGAGGCTACAGCAGCGTTTTCACTGTTTTCGTTTCGCATCGGAGGTGTGCTACAGGCATTAACACCTTAAATTTTTGAATCTGAATCAGTTTTGCGTAAATTATAAACATTCTCATTAAAATTATTGCTTTGTGTAGCACTATCTATTACTTCACCGTCATCATCATCATCTTCAAGGCCAGTCATCAGTCCAATGGCATCATCATTGTCAAGTAATAGTGGTGCACAGCCTCAAGTAAGTTCATTATAATTATAATATTTAACACAATGTTTCAGAGCGTCATAGAACATTCTTTCGGGGAGTTCATAGTAGTCGTTGAAGAAGTTCTACTCTTCACAACCTGCAGTTACAATAACCTCTTGGAGTTTATGTTGCGTTGAGAATGATTCATAAAATTATATTTTAGATATAACTGCAACCATTCTCAATTGCTGTGAGTTCTCCGGAATATTTATAACTTATGTAATTCACTGTTAAAATAGACAACTGACTGTTTGCTAAGATAAACGACGTAGGCGTTTTCACCATTTTGTCGTAAGAATCTCTGTTAAAGGGTTGCAACTGTACTAAATGATTGATAAAAACTGAATGTTATAATTTAACCAATTTTAATTTAACTTACCTGTATTGGGGACATACAAAAATAACTGTTAGAATTTATCAACAAAATATACCTATCTAAAATACTACTAGCGTAATTTCTTGAGTACAAATATTGTTATGTACCTAGCTGCAAATATTCTCCTTAATAAAATGTCAGTTTATGAAAAGCCACTGCGTGTGTTTCAATAGGTTATGGGCCCATTATTTCAGCTTTTATACAATAACGAAGATCTGATGATTTAGATCCAAAAAATAACATCCATAACGGGACTTGGACTCACGACCAGTCCCTTACAGTCTTGCCCTGGATGTCCTCTTTATTTATAAGAGGAATAGTTAGCATACCATTTGCTTGGAAATTTTATTGAACGGAGGTTAAATCATTCTGGACTTTGCTCATGTGCTTCTGACAATAAAAAATACCTATGCTACACAGGTGCCTAAGTCATCTGCGCAGTCCACAGGCGCTTTGTATATTCTGCCACCGTCCAGTCAAGGATGCTTGTCGAAACAGTCCAATCAAATAACTACTAAAGGTATGTAATGACAAATCATACAGGGACTTGTTGCTAAATATGTATCTCAAATATTGGCGAGTTTCTGCATATGACTGTTATTTTTAAAATGAAATAAAAATACTTAGTATTTAAATACTTGTTTACCAGCTTAATGAAGCTAAAAGTTGTCAACGAAGCGTTTAATTGACTTTTAGCCTATACAGTTTGAAAAAGCTTTCTTTTTTTTTCAATATAAGACAAACATAATTAAAATAAAAAAAATACCTATCATAGTCTATCAAATTATTATTTTGGAATGCTTCTATAATGTCATTTATTTTACAGGTAGCGGAGTTCAACTAACTGCTGGTACACATGTATAAACCATGGCTTGTAGTTAGGAAATTCATAAAATGTAAAATATAATAATAGTTATTCAATTTATGAACATTATAAATGAAATATTATGTAAGCTTGGTTACTAAATATGCCATTTCGTCTAAGACGATTTTTAAGCATGTTTTAATTAGTTAAATATACTAATGTCGGCCAAAGTGATTAATAAATGTATATAAATTTTACATAGGTTTCTAACTGGACTGGTTACTGTATTCTTACAATAAAATTGATCTACGTCTCAAGTTATTTGATTTATTTTAGATTAAATTTCAGGCTGCCAATTTACAGATAAATAGATAAAATCTTGTGTGAATGGGCTATTATACCGGGTTATATTATTTTAAAATGATTAAGGGAAATTGAAGTAGATTGACTGAATAAACCATATACTTACCTACAACAATAAACTTAGCGTTAATTTTGTTATAATATAAAATATTATGTGAATTTGATTTAACTTTAATGACATAATTGGATTTGAATATGATTTTACGCGTTAATGAGGTGAATCACACATTTTATTATTTGCATGTCACACACAACAGAATATCTTTGCATTTTATATTCCTTAATTCATAATTAAGAGTGCTCTGGCCGACATCAGTGTAAATTTTAAATAAAGAATAAAAATATCTTTTTAGTATACTTTTCACGGCTTTAATTACCTACGTCATGACTAAAGTTTGACAAACGAGCCTAAATGTAAAAGCTTTAAAAGTTCATGTCAAAGAAAACTAAAGTTTAAGCTAAGCGGTATTCATTTTAAGTTAGTTTAAAAGTTTTTCGATTTAGTACCTCTTTTTGTTTGTAATGTTTAAGATGAAAAATAAATATTATGATCTTTTTTAAGCTGTAAATATTATATACTATTTTTTTTCTATAGTGTCAATTAAGTCATGTAATATTTTATTTCACTTTATTTTAATCATAGCTTAGTCCCCGAAAAAGGGATCTAGGACAATGTTGTTCAATTTTTAAGAATTAAATATTTCTCTTAAATGTTTCAAAGGGATAAAAAATCTAATCTAATCTAATCTAATAACTTTCAGAAATGGCTTCTGATTGAGACTGATAATAATTTTAGATTAGAATTTGAGTTAGCAACATTGTAAATAATACTTGCCATTATTCCTTGCAGATTTTATATTTTCATTATTAACCGACTTGAAAAAGGAGTTTCACTGTTTCATCTGTATGTGTGTAAGTATGTTTGTCCACGATTATCTCGAGCTTGGTTCTAACCGATTTTGATGTGATTTTCAGAAAAGTATTTTATACATTCTGGAGGTTTTAGTATACTTAACCGACTTAAAAGTAGGTAAGTCGGTTCTATTTGTAACTTAAAGTATTTAGACGTTTATTCCAATATTCCCCATCGAATTTGTTCTACTGGGGGAACTGGGAATTATATGATACTGTGTTATAATATTATCCTTTTTATTTAATTTTTTTCTTATAAAAGTCTGTCTAGATTATTATTGTATTTTTAATTAAGTAATGATAAGACATTTGAGTTATTATAAGATTGACTGAAATGTGTTTTTAAATTAGTTGTAACAATTTACTTTGTAACTATTGTTAGGTAAACTTTTTCAACTCTGTTATTATAGACGAAAAGCAAGTGAAATAAAAAATATCAAGTAAGGTATTTTATTTTATTAAACCAATTGCTTTATTTGTAGTTGATTTGTCAAATTATGTTTGAATAGTTCACGTTAGGTCACGTTAAGCTGTCGGTCCCGGTTGCCATACAAACATCTATTATTTAGATTTATTATTTATTTATTACGGGTAGTTGGAGCCCTAAAAAGTCCAACAATAATATCGCCTAATGTCACCATTGTGTTGTGAAGGTCAGATGGCAGTCGCTTCACGGAAAATATCTGGGTCCAGCCAAATCCGCAGTTAAGATTGGTAAAGCGGACCCCAGACTCCGAGGTGAAAGCTTTGGATGCGACTGGGATTAACGCATGGTTGAAAAAGAGTTTATGTGTCACCTCGATTCGAGCCCTGAGTCTTTACACAGAGTCTGAAATAAATGGGACCTTCATGACTCACAAATTTTATGTTACACGTGAGTCGTGACAATATGGTGTTGCACGCGTCCATAGGCCACGGTAACCGCTTTCCATCGGTGTGGGCCGTGTGCTTGTCGGCCACCTAAGTGGTATAAAAAAAATATTATCTCGACAAATAATACCACTCTCAAACATTTTGAACGTTTGAAAATTTGGGGATAGGCGTGAGTTTATGTTATGTTATGTTATGACAATTCCCTTCGAAGCGATTCTACTGGTAGAATGTGATTTTGTCTAATGGCCCTGTGCTTGAGTGTGAACGACTTGCAAAAAGTATCCTGAGTAACCGTGGACACAAATTGTGCGCAAAAGTAATTATTTGGCAGTATGAACGATTTTAATTTACTTTCGTATCTCAAACGTGTCCTCAAGTATTCGATACGTGACACTTTTAACGGAACTCATATCAATATTTTAATAATACAATGATATAAATACCTTGACAGGAAGGCAGGGATCAGTTACTATGGCGTACATTACGAAAGTCTACACATATATTCGGTAGTGGACTATAAACTAATTGATAGATACTTTCATTAATAAGTTAATCAATCAATTAACCTATCGCAGTCCACTGATGGACACCTCTCCCAATGTACGCCAGCACACGATCCTTCCGCATCCAGTCTATCCCAGCTACACCCTCACCGTCTGCCGACTCGTCGTCTCCACTCTAGGACTCGTTTTATCAGCTATCAGTCCTTCAACAGATTCGGCCAGCTCATTAGCACTTCAGCTTGCTTATTCTATAGCTATATCAGTAACTTTAGAATTTTTCGGATGACCTCATTGCGAATTTTATCCTTCAAAGAAACTGGCCGCTACGCGTGCAACCTTCAAAGTCATAAGTGATTAGAGTAATTAATTATTCTAAAAAAGAGTTCAGCACCTCTGTGATGAAAATGGCTGGATGATTGGATAATAGACTGGATTGGGATACCCGACTGGGGTAGTACCTCCGCCCTACAGAAGGCGGTGGCCATAATAATCATCCTAGGGTAGCCAGAGCTCGGTAGCACTCGGAGCCTCGGGTAGGCAGCGCGTGTGTGACACCCTGTGTTGTACACGTCCATAGGCAACGGTGACCGCTTCCCATCAAGTGGGCCGTGTGCATGTCTGCCACCTACGTAGTATAAAAAAAAGTTACTGCAGGTTGATCTCCCAATCTCTTAGCCTGTGCCGTTATTTAGCAGGTGCATTGATTTGCAGGTAAGGTTGACTCGGGCTTCACGGAAAACTTTCAAGACTTTATATAACATAAAAAACACGGTGAAGCGTCAACAAACACGCCATGCAGACAGTCAGTCGGTCAGCAGGTTGGTCTGATAATGAAATGATCATTATCAAACAATTCCAACAATTGAATCGCTAAAAAGTGACGTTTCTGCGATTTCATTGTTCGTGAGAAAAGAAGACAATATAAATATATTTCTATAGACGCAATGCTGAAGGGGCAGCTCTATGTTACCATAATATTATTTTCTCATCTGAATTTAACTGAAAGCCATACCTATAAAAAAGTTAGCAGTAGTTGCAACTAATTAATAAGTATAAAAATAATGAAAAATCGCATAAACTTCCGTAATGTTGGTAATTAACTAATTTTTACTAAACTATTATTAGACTTATTATCATTTCATGTGCGGCTTACTTGGTAATTAAAATATAATAAACAAATGCATTAACAATGCAAGGCACATAATATTTTGTAGTTACATACATACGAGTATAATATTTACCTATTATACTCGTATTAGTCATGCCAAAAAAAATTCCCAACTTGCTACGATCCTGATGTACACCTTTTGAGCTTCTTCAAGGCTCAAAGGCTTACGATAACACTTCTATTCTCTTATTAGTTCTGTGTTCATAATACTTTTTAACCATACTCGTGTCCTACAGCGTGCGATGTCAATTTCCCAATACAATAGCTCGAGCCTTCGAGTAAAAAATATCTCTTTCTTTTATACGTGGTAAAATATTTTCAAAGGTTTCTCCAGTAGCCCTTATCTGTAAAAGGGAGATCACAGACAAAACAATGGCACGGGATAAGCACTTGTGCACTTTGTTGCTCAAGGGCCTCTCCCCTTTTGACAAAGAATGAGTCTGAGGGTATTGAATATGGGTCAGGTGGGTGATAATTTATTATGCAATTCACGACTTTGAAGATTTGTATTCGCTGTTTATTGCTATACATTTTGAATTGTTGCTGTATTTTGCTGTATGTAAGATGTAGTGACCAGGATAGAGAAAGGAATGCTTAGATGGTTTGGACATATAGAGAGGATGGATGAAAGAAGATTGACGAAACAGATATTATGAGGCGAGGGTGAATGGGCAACCCGGTAAAGGCCGACCTAGGCGTACATTTATTTTAATCAGATCCAGGACGTTTTGGAGAAAGGCTAGATCAAGAGTACCCGCACCGGCGTGTGTGTATGAAAAGGAAAAACGTTGAAGAAACGAAAGGAGTATGCCAAGATCGTGGCAAGTGGAAAGATGTTGTCTCAGCCTACCTCAATGGGAAAAAAGACGTGATTTGGATGTATAATAACTAATACTACCCCGTGAAAATTCCGATCTCTTTTCCATGACCTATGGGAGCCTATTCTGGGAAAAAAGTAGCCTATGTATTATTCCAGATCATAATCTATCTCTGAACCAAATTTCTAAAATCTAGCCATTTTGCCATGAAAGGGATTACCCTTTATAATAATTCAAGCAGTAATTGACTGTCTCATAACTTTTTATTTGTATTAAAAGTACGATGAGCGTTCGCTTACTGCGAACTCTGCCTGGCAACCATTGGATGGATAGAATCTTAAAGAGGTACAATTAGCAATAAAAGAAAAAATAAAAAGAAATAATAAATACACTAGTATATAATATATTTATTATATACTAGTATAAGGCGATAAAATAACATTAATTCACAATCAATTTAATTTATTACATTTTTTTATTAACTAATTAATTATTTAATGTATTCCAGCACATCCTTTATCAATAGAAACAATTTGAAGGAAAGAATTGAGATTTGTGATGAATTGGTCTAAGAAAACCTTTAATCCTGATAGCTTCCAGTTTTCCTTTATCAGCTCGGTAGCTTTATTAGCTGCAAATGAAATATTAACATTATCATACAAATTAATTTGAACAACAGAGGTTTAAATAAGAATAAGTTATCAATCTTGACTTTTTTAAAACAAGCTTTCTTGTTGTGCATAACCAGACGAATCAAATGAGTCCAAACATGACAGATTTATCATGATTAGTTTAGAAGTTCCAATGATCACTTATCATTTCCACCTTCAGACCCTTTTTTTCGCCCGGAAATCCCTAAGGATACCCTTGTCGGCCATCGGGGTTATGTCGGATTTGAACCGACTTAAACTGCACACCGTCTTTTCTAGTGTTCGTTTGTAATACTAAAATAACAGTTGAACAGTCTTTCTGTATGCTTGTGCCGAGTAATCTCCGAAGTGGCTAGGCTAATTTTGACGGGATTTTTACTGCAGATAACTGAATTTATAAGAGGGGACTTGGCGATTTTCATTTCAGCAGCACCTCGACTCAGTGTGAATGAATGTGAATTAGCATTTCCAAAACAAAACTTACATTTTTCTTTGTCACCGTCAATGATATCTGGTAAATCAATGTTCACACTGCCGTTGATTTTTACAGCTGACTGATAATTTACGATATTAATATGTTGTAAACCGTCTTTCTGAGTATGTTTTTCGTAGTTGCCATCAAACATAATTAAGCAGTCATCTGAAAAATTTTAAGGTTGAAATCATCATCATCTACCTGCCCTTGTCCTAATTATTTGTGGTCGGCACAAGATGTCATTCTCCTTCATACATCCCTGTCAGATGCCATCTCTTCAATCAATACCGTCATTCCATAATCCTCTTTCACACATTCCATCCATCTTTACATAGGCCTACCTCTGCACCTGAAGCCCTCTACATTCATAATTTGAACCTTTTTAACAATATTACTTTCATCTCTTCTCATAAAATATCCTTATCACGACAGTCGCTTATTTCTCAATTTTTCATTCACTGGTGCAACTTTTGAACTTCCTCTAATATATTCATTCCTTATTCTGTTCATTCTTATCGCAACACACATCCACACAATCGCATCTCTGCTAAACGCAGTTGTTTTTCATCTCTCGCTTTCAGGGCCAGATATGAAAATCCATACAAGACGGCAGGTCTTATCATGGTTTTGTAAATAGATTATAATATAATAATATTCAACTTATGACCTACCACAAGTAAATTGTATGTTGCTTTCTCCATTATATTGTGCATTCTCTTTCAAATGTGGACATTCCAGATAATATTGAAATGCTAACTTTTTCTTATTTATCCTGAAGGAAAAAAAATGAGATGAATAAAAATGAAAAATGTTTGCGTTATCTCGTATTGTTATAATTACAAAAAAGCATTAAAGGAAAGTACAATTAGAATTTATTCGATTTTGGATTCGATTGTAATCTACCTATATTCATACACATAATACTCATGGTTGAGTATAATGTAACAAATTCAATGTAAAAGTAATTACTAGTCACCTCAATCAGCAAAAAAAGAACAATGAAAACTAACCAAAACAACAAAATTTTTAACTATACTTACATCAATGTTGTAACAACGCAGTCTTTCAATCCTGTTAGTTTAGCGTCCTTGAGCTGATAATTGAAATCAGACAGATTCTCTGTGATGAGATCTATTAAAAGGGGATCTGAACTCTTTACAAACGGATCAATGCCATTAATAAAAAGCGGTAAGTTAACTTGTCCACATTTAGTATAGTCTTCATTGTCTGAATCGGGTACCACGTGCGCTAAAATTCCAATCAATATAAAAATTATTAGAAGAGGAGCCGATGTAGATTAACCAAAAATGGGATATATTTTTTATCAAATAACATACCATGATGACAGGCCTATCAAAAAATTTTCATTAATTTGGTCTACGTAACTTTTAAATTTTGCCTAAAGTATCCAAGTATAAGTATTCGAAATATACGTAAGTGCAGAAAAGGATAATAAATTACTATTTTAAACTTAGTTTTAAATGAAAATCCTGAGTTACAAGATATAATACACTTCATACAATATTATTATTCATCAATAAAATAATAAAATAAAATATTTTTAAATTAAGAGTTTTTTAGCTTACCAAATATACAATTTGCCCAAAATATTGTTAACACACATCGCTTGTACGTGTTCATGATTGTTCACTGAAATTTATCTGAATGCATAATGAAATGTTTGCTTTCGTGCATATATATATATAGTTCTGCCAAAGGTCTCTGGTTTGCTTTTATGACGCACTTCTTATATTATATTTTTGTAATAATGATATTATCATGTTTCATATACAGGCTGTATTTTAAGTCGTGTATTTTTTCAACGTGTATATACTTAAACATTCGCTCTCTGTGTTGGTAGTTAGGTCCTTAAGCACTTTACTAGTTTTATATACTACCATTAAACCTGCTTAAAATCTGATCTTTGTCACTAATTTGATCGTTATATCTTCTAGATAGGTACTAGCGAATTGAAATGTTTACAATCTCATCATAAAGTTATTCTAAAACCTGGTAAAGAGCATCTTCACTGTACTGAGATATTTTTGGTATGGTTATTATTACATTGAATTTGATATAAAAAATTAAATGTTTGAGTGGCTTTAAAATGAACTAGCGACCTGGGACCCGGCTTCGCCCAGGTGTAAATTCCAAGTAAGTTTTCCAATAAAATATATATAGCCTATGACACTCAGCAATAATATGGCTTTCTATTGGTGAAAGAATTTTTAAAATCGTAGACTACCCCTTACAATTTAACAAATATACAAACACACAAACTTTACTTCTTTATAGTATTAGTATAGATTAAAAGTATGCGAATATACCTATACTAATACTATTCTCACTTTATTCTAAAGACCTCTTTAATATTTTTACAAAAATGGCTACAAACTGTATTATAGTTTCCTCTTCTAATATTTTTTACGAGTTCATTCTGCGTTGATAGTCTTTTTCGAAGGTAATAACTTATATCCATCTTTTTAGTATCAGTTGTATAAACAAAGGCAATTAAAGTTTATTAACATTTTGTACATAAGAAGCTATATTTAATAAAAAAAACATTGACGTCATTTCGTAACTCTAAGAATATTAGTTCAGTTTAAGTATTTAAATTAGTGAACTTATTAAATAATTATGCATATTTTATCATATAAAACATCAACGTTTGACGTACAATTTAAAAAAAAATGTTTAAATTTGGTAAAATATCAGACAGTTTCTTATACCAAAAAATTAATGGGGATGTTATTTTTTTAATGTGATTTTTTTATAAATTGTATTTTCTTCGACCTAGCGTTAATTCCAGTCGTATTTCTTTCACCTGAAAGCTTTGGACTGACTGGTAAAGGACTACGAAAGACTGGGAAAGGAAAACCAGGTACGAGTACCAGTCTTAACTGCGGATTTGGCTGGACCTCGATATTTTCCGTGAAGCGACTGCCATCTGATCTTCACAACCCAATGGTGACATTAGGCGGTATCGAAGCATTGCAGCTAAACCGTTGTTGTTGGAGTTTTTAGGGCTCCAACTACCCGTAACGACTGCCATAGATGTTTGTGTGACAACCGGGACCGACGACTTAACGTGCTCTCCGTTATCAATTGTATCTATGGTTTTTTCCAACACATAGGTATTCAAGGTTCCTGTAGCCAGGAACTCCCATATAATATGGGAAATATAATATGGGATAATATAATAATAAAATAAAAGGATAATATAATATGGGAAATATAATATGGGAAAATAATAGTATTGCCTTTTATTTTGTTTTCTATGAATGGTTCAAGAATGATTTGGCTTTGTTTCATTACCATCCTCATAATTCCATGCTCTTAACGATCATTGAATTGTCGTGTGTTCGCATTTGTTGAGTCAGTACCTATTCATTTAATTTTGAGTACTCTTGCAAGCTAAGATCAATCTGATGCTGACTGTATAATGGTTTGACGTTTCATAAATTACAAAATTAATCTTATAATCTGTTCTAGCTGTGTACCTTTGAACAATAGAGTTTTTTTATCATAATTGATCAAAACAGTCTTAAATTTGTAGTTAGTTTTTGTTTTCAAAAAAGAAACACCCTTTATTTAACCTGATTGCTTGATTGAAATCTAAACCTTGTAGGTCAAGTGCATAAAAATATGAACTTAGGTACATTTTCATTCTTTTCTTTTTAAATAACTAAATACGAGTAGTATTCTTTCGAACCTCTTCAGCTGAGGTAAATTGCTAGTGTTGGAAGTGTAACCCACTTCGGCAGTGCAATGGCCAGGAATCGAACCCGGTACTTGTGAGTTTGTTTATATTATAACTAGCGGCATAAATTCTTAAGAAAATCCTATAACCCGATTGCACAAACACCTACCGGGACTTTAATATTGAATTTCATACTTCTTACTTCAAAACTTCCATAAAATCGCTTTACCCTTAGGGATGAAATTTTGAAAAACACTGATATACCTATAGTACGGGAGGTAGCGTTAATTTTTTTTGGCAAGCGATAGCGAGTTGATATTCTCCACGATAATAGATCTTTATTGATACATACCAGAATTGACCGTCAGAACCCGCACCCGCGGAGCAGTCGAAGGTGACACCATGGTAAAGTTGTCAAAAAAAATTACGCTCCGAGCAATCTTTTGACACGTGAAACTTTATATGGTGATTCCTGAGGTCATTTTCAACTGAGAAATAACCGTCAGATGTGGTGTAGAGTAGTGGTTATACGTCAGTCGCGTATATATTAGACCAGTGCCGATAGTCTTTGAGACAAAATAAATTTATAGTAGGATGAACCCTGTTGGAAAAGGATCAGAATATAACAAAAATGAAAGGAAAAATAAATTACGGGTGATCTGAGGTCGGGAAGTGGGGAGGGGGGTGAGTTTTAAGGGTAAAAACGGTTTATCTCGATTTCCGGCAAAACTACAAGTCCTATGGAAAAAAGTTAAATGACAAAGTTGTAGGTAATAAAGAGACCTACAACTTTTTATTTACACTTTTTTCACATAACCTCAAAATGTATGTGAAAAATTCAAATAATCAAGTTTTTGGTTTTTTATTTTTATCTTAAGCAAAACAAATTTGTTTTCCACGAAATTTGGTGAAAACTTAGCTTTTTATGTCCCAAAGACACTGTATTTTTTTTGATTTGAAATACTCTTTTTTCAGCTTATTTTGACTAAATATCGAAAACCCACCCTAATTTTCAATCGAAAATTATCATGTCAAAATATCAGCTTTTTAAAAAAAGTCAGAGAGTTTTTTGTTCTCTGAAATCTCTTCTTTCTGATAATGTAAAAATACATATACATTGCTATGGTAAATTTTCTCAGAAAATGCAAAGAAGAAAAACTCGAATTCGAAATTAATATTTTTGTATTTAGTCATTTTCCTCGCTGAGGTGGGATGAAAAGTTACATGTTGCACTATAACTTCATAGTTGCACTCGAGTGCAAAGATTTTTCACCTTGTGCACTTTTGATTCCCTCGCTAAAGCTCAGGGTTCTATTTTGTGAATCGCTCGCTGCGCTCGTGATTCAAATTAAGAACCCTTCGCTTGCTCGGTCATCAAAACTGAGCACGCGAAGAGTTCTAAAAATTGAACCCAGATCTTTAGCGAGGGAATCAAAAGTGCTCAAGGTGAAAAATCTTTGCACTCGAGTGTAAGTATGAAGCTATAGTAGTGCAACACGTAACTTTTCATCCCACCTCAGCGAGGAAATGACTAAATACAATAATTACAAAATAGAACCCTGAGCTTTAGCGAGGGTATCAAAAGTGCACAAGGTGAAAAATCTTTGCACTCGAGTGCAACCATGAAGTTATAGTGCAACTAGTAACTTCTCATCCCACCTCAGCGAGGAAATGACTAAATACAAAAATATTAATTTCGAATTCGAGTTTTTCTTCTTTGCATTTTCTGAGAACATTTACCATAGCAATGTATATAATATTTTTACATCATCAGAAAGAAGAGATTTCAAAGAACAAAAAATTTTGTGACTTTTTTTAAAAAGCTGGTATTTTGACGTGAGAATTTTCGATTGAAAATTAGGGTGGTTTTTCGATATTTAGTCAAAATAAGCTGAAAAAAAGAGTATTTCAAATCAACTAAATTACAGTGTCTTTGGGACATAAAAAGCTAAGTTTTCACCAAATTTCGTGGAAAACAAATTTGTTTTGCTTAAGATAAAAATAAAAAACCAAAAACTTGATTACTTGAATTTTTCACATACATTTTGAGGTTATGTGAAAAAAGTGTAAATACTAAAGTTGTAGGTCTCGTTATTACCTACAACTTTGTCATTTAACTTTTTTCCATAGGACTTGTAGTTTTGCCGGAAATCGAGATAAACCGTTTTTACCCTTAAAACTCACCCCCCTCCCCACTTCCCGACCTCAGATCACCCGTAATTTATTTTTCCTTTCATTTTTGTTATATTCTGATCCTTTTCCAACAGGTTTCATCCTACTATAAATTTATTTTGTCTCAAAGACTATCGGCACTGGTCTAATATATACGCGACTGACGTATAACCACTACTCTACACCACATCTGACGGTTATTTCTCAGTTGAAAATGACCTCAGGAATCACCATATAAAGTTTCACGTGTCAAATGATTGCTCGGAGCGTAATTTTTTTTGACAACTTTACCATGGTGTCACCTTCGACTCGACCGCTACCAGACCGGTTGACGGTCAACTCTGTTATGTATTAATAAAGCTCTATTATCGTGGAGAATATCAACTGGCTATCTATTGCTTGTTAGAATTAACGCTACCTCCCGTACTACTACGTTTTCATTTGTTTCTATTCAGAAGTGTAGGTCTATGAAATTTTATGGGTTTAAGTTTGAAAATAACTGACTTTGCATACAATCAGCCATTGCTTATTTTACCCCTTTAGTAGTGAAATTTAAAAAAAAAACCGCTGATACACGCGTACATTTATTTTTAACCAAGAATCTTTATGTCAATTTTCATATTTCATCTTGAAAACTGACGAACTTCTCATAATAGACTTTCAACCCCTATTTCACCCCCTCGGGGTTAAAATTTGGAAAGACGCTGATATACGTGTTCATTTATTTCTAACCAGAAGTAGGTGTATGTAATTTCATGCGTCTAACCTTTAAAATGACGGACTTTCATACAAACGTTCATCGCTTATTTTACCACCTTAGAAGTGGAATTTCTAAAAATCCTTTCTTATTGGATGCCTAAAATATAAGAAGCATCTACTGTCAAAATTTCAAGTTTGTAGGTCCAGCGGTATAGGCTCTGCGTTGATGAATCAGTCAGTCAGCCAGTCAGTCAGTCAGTCGAGCCAAGCAATTATATATTATACCTATAGATGATCTCCCTCTGTTGTTTTCCCTAGCGTCCAATATGGGTTTCTTTAAGAAGGGTGTTAGAAGGTTATTACAGGGTCAGCAGCACGAGTGTCGCCCCTGGTTTTGCGTACGTTTATTTGGTCACGATAACCATCTCTAATTAGGTGGGCTGTGTGCTTGTCTGCCACTTAATGTAAGGTACATTTTCCCCGGTGGACAAAGCTATAATTTATATTACTCGTAAATTACAATTAAATGCCTTGTGACTGTGTATGTGTGCCAATCCTGGTTGCATTCAAAGTTTGTAATTTAACGGGTGCTGAACCAACCTGAAGAGGAAACCCAGCCTCATCCCTCAATCAGCAGATATAGCGGCTAACAGGTGGGCTTGCCTGGGACCCCGAAAATCTTAAATAGTTTTTGTACTCGCTCGCAATTCTGTTGTTACATAAAAAAATCTAATTGCATCTGTTTCTTTCATGATCAGATAAAAAAGGACAGATGATTTTATTTAAGTTAAGACCTCTCAAATTAAGACAGCGCCTTGTTGGTGCGTAGTAAGTTAAGTCGCATGTTTGTAGATGACGACTAAAATTGAAGGGTACCGTCAAGGCGCTGACTTAATTTGACAGGTGTTCACTAAAATAAATCATCTGTCCTTTTCTATCTGATAAAGAAAGAAACAGATGCAATTAGAAATTTTTTGAGTATTTTAAGTTTAGAGATGTAACAACAGAATTAGCAGCAATACTTAGCAGAATAGGTGTTAAATTAAAACTCAATTATAGAAAATAACAATGTATAATTTTGTTCACAGCTTCAATTCAATTTTCATCAATTCTTATTAACTCCTCAAACTTAGCTCAGATATTTTAGTAGAAACCAAAAATATCGAAATAAGTAATTTAATAACTATGTGGATTGGAACTTGGAACCCACGATACCAACATTTATATTGGTGAATCTTGAAATTTAGCGTAACCAATTGATTCACCTGGTGCCCACTACTTTGAAGATTTTTAACAAATAAAAATAATGGTGTCTATGTGTTGTATTTAACACATTGGAGGTATAGTAAGCCTTCTTGAAGACCTACCTATGTTTAGACCCTCTCCATAAGTCGCGGCATTGCTGTGAAACTAATTGCTACATCACGCGGTGGCAATATCGACACGAGTGAACAAAAATACATTTATTCTAATACCGTCAAAGTAGTGGGCACTAGATAGGGAAATCAACTGAATATGCCAAATTTCAAGATTCACCCATTGCCAATAAGGTACAGCCGCTTGATATACGAAATTTTTCAGAATATTTTAACATGAAGTTTTAAATAATTCTATGATCGGAACAACTTTTAAGTAATCGTTGAGATTCTTAATGAATATATCTATGAAACCGTACAAAACTGGCGCTCGGAGCTCTTTATCCATGAACCTCCAATTTTCATTCATAAACTTGTGGAGTTTATCAGCTGGAAAAATAAAAAATAAAAAATTCAAAAATCTTCATAATCATAATCATCATCATCACCACCATCAGCATCACAATCAGTACTGCTTTTGCTTACATTTTTCTTTGTCACCACCATACATGTTTTCAAACTTGAATACCATTTTCTCTTTGGCATCGAAATCTAAGAAATAATTTTTGATATGAGCATGTTCTTTATTATTTTCTCCAATGGTTTTGTCATAATATCCGTGAAACTTGAATATATAAGCCCCTGCAACATAATTAAAATATAATAACTCATTAATTTTAGGAAGATTTTTTAGAAATAAGCTTTGTCCAAAGTGCATACCAGCGAAATCAAATGAGCCCAAACATGACGGGTTTATCTTGTTAACTCATAACAATTTCATAGTCGGCAGTGCGAGTATGACGCCCCTGGTGTTGCACACGTCTATAGGCCACGGTGACCGCTTCACATCAGGTGGCTCGTGTGCTTATCTGCCACCCATGTGGTATAAAAACTTACCAGTTGTAACCGTTGCATCACCCTCGCCTTCAACGGGAATATTGGTTAATTGGCCCTTTAAAAAATATTTAGCTTTGAATTGGAGACGTGGACACTCTAGATTATAGTCGAAGGTTGAATCTTCTTTATTTGCTCTGTACAAAAAATATCATTATAAAGTCATCTTTTTACAGGTATGCATATTAAAAAAGAAAAAATAAATAAAATTAATATTCTAGAACATAGCGCTATCAAGACTCAAACTAAGTAGAGTTTAATTCAATGAAATTTTAAATCAATTAATATTATGCTAACTATCCCTAAAGATTTTTGATCGCCCTAAACCGTAAAATAAATCGGAGAAATTCGAACATCTATAATGGGACCAGGTAGCTCAGTTGGTCAGATCATTCCCCCTGTAAGGGACTGATCGTGGCTTCAGGTCCTGAATGTTCACTTTTTCGGATCAAAAATAATTAAGTAGAGCTTGTCATATGGGTTCCAGAATGCGAATAAATTTTACACCAATGAGCGGTAATCGGTACGAACCCTCCGCTCGGATGAAGACCAGTTTCCTCGTCTTCCATAAAGTTGGTACTATCTCACCTTAAGTTCACAACAATGCAGTCTTTCAACCCTGTTAGTGTCCCATTCTTTAATTGATACTTCAAATCAGGTAGATGTCCAGGAATTAAGTCTATTGATAGAGGGTCTGAAGTATTAACTATACTTTCAATGCCTTTGATGAAACGTGCTTGATTACTTGTTGCACATTTTGTAAAGTCTAAATCAACTGCGGCTGCTGTTAAAATAAGAAAAAAAATCAACATCAAATAATATTACAATAAATATTCTGCATTCTACGAGTATTACACAGCACCATTTTAATTTGGTGTCTAAAGTTTTTTAAAAATCATTGGTCCAAGTAGCTGTCTATTGTCTATTTTTCCCTTACCGGGGACGATGGCACTTGATTTGTGTCATCTGGCCCGGTCAACATATCAACGGGCCAGTTAAAACGTTTTTTTCCCATGTGGCCCGGAATCGGGCCAAGTCACCGGGGCAGATGGGATACACCCATATTTTAGAACAAAATTAAGAATAAGTGTAACCGGACCAATATACTATACACTTTAAAAAAATATTATTTTGAAAAAGATTTAAAAAATGATAGGTTTATCTTGATTAATTCAGAAGTTCCTATGACCAATTACCGTCTCTATCTTCAAACCCTGGATATCGTATAATATCAGAATAGAGAGTACTAAGTACTTATTTATCCCTTATTTACCACCGTTCAACAACCTGCTGAGACCACCTGGGTGGACTGTGGAAGTTATCAAGAAGCTCAGCGATTATTAAGAGTTATCTATCTATCCATTTACCAAGCACTAAATTACGATATAGAATACCATAATTATATCTATAACTTACCTAGAGCACAACTTGTTAAACATATTATTAAAAATAAGCATTTAAACGTTTCCATTTCGATAATGTTTGTTGGTATTTATTACTGCACAGATGCTTTTATACTACTTGAGAGACATAATAATGTCTTTAATTATAGGTAGGTACCATTAATAGCATGTAAACCTTAAGAAAACAAAGTCTTTGCTAATATTATAAAGTTGAAGAGTCTGTCAATTTGTTCGCTTAACGTGTCTACTGGGTGGTAGAAGGTGAAAACTCAAGAAATGCTAGTTTGGCATAGCGGGCAGCAAATAGAAAGTACCATAATTATAACTACGTTTAAAAAATCGACTTCACAAACTACTGTTTTTTACTTTTTGGTGTACAGAAATAGAATAGTTTATGAGGTAGGTAGGTTTAGTTTATATACCTATTTATGATGTTTATTATGTACAAAGGCAACAAAACAGAATTTTGCCGTGTTTTTGATGATTTCCCCTCGATTTTCCCAAGATCCCAGCATCAGATCCTGATACCTTGGATATGGGACCACCTCATAAGTAGCCTCTTTCAAGCAAAAAAATATATATTATTTCAAAATCCATCCATAATTGGCGCCGCTATCACGTAACATACATACAAAAAAAATAGCGTACGGATTGAGAACCTTCGCCTTTTCGTTCCGCCAAGTCGGTTAAAAAATAATACCTATTATCGTGTTCAGGATCGTTCAGTATTGTTCACTAAATATCTTCAACATATACAATGCACAAAATAATAAAAAATAAAATAAACATAAATAATATAGATGGATGCATAGATTTAAATATCGAGGTTCAGCCAAATCCGCAGTTAAGACTGGTAAAGCGGAACCCAGATTCCGAGGTGAAAGCTTTGGATGCGACTGGGATTAACGCTAGGTTGAAGAAGAAGATGGATGGATAGATTTATATTACTCAAGGTTCGAGTCAAGGGCTACACTAGCGACCAAATATCACTTTACCTAACATTTTTACAATTCGTAATTCAAAATTAACATGAATAAAATCGCGAGATAAAGCTAGTATTACTTATAGTGTGAATTTGCGTCACACCAATTTTTTTTTATCAAAACATTTTTTTTAATATGTAAATGCAATGCGTCACTGTGTTTATAAAACCTAATGCATACATAATATACTAGATTTTATCGAACAATAGTGTAGTGACAGTAGAAAATATGTCAAACCGGAGTCCTAGCTGGAAAACGTCGTGTTTGAGAAACATCATACCGTATGAACTTGCTACTGAGAATGTATTATATCGAAACGATTATATTGAATGCAGTGGTATTCGATAAAATCATTCACACGAGTCGCCTATTCGAGACTCGTACTCGCGTTCAAAATCGAATAAAATGGTTGCCGTGTGAACGATTGCATCGTATACGATAAAACCGCGTAGGTTGTGAAAAAACCTTTTTGGGTTAAACGGTTTAAATTGTATTGTCATCAGAACTAAAGACTTCTGCCAAATACCCGACCAATCAGACAACTGAAAGAGGGTCAAATTTTAATTACTAGATCTAAACAGGTCAAGTTAAATAAAACCGTTTAAAAACGTATTGAATGGTTACTGAATGAACGTAACCTAAGGTCTTTATAATAAGTACCTATGTATTTACAAAAAAAAAGTATATAAGTATGTTTATCAGCATTCTAGAACCCATAACACAAGCTAGTTAAACTATGCTTACTTTGGGTCTAGGGAGCGCTGTGTAGAATGTCGTAGAATATTTATTTATTTATTTATTTATTTATTTGGTATCAGTACTATAACCCCGGTTTTTTAAGTGTGAAAAGTGGGGCATTATTTTCACGTCAATAATGACATGAGAAAAAATGCCCCATTTCTACATAATCTAGGGTCAGATACCAATTAAATGAGTACACCTATTTTTTTTTGGTATTCACCCCTTTTTTTTTTATCGTGCGGAAATCCCCATGGATACCACCCCCGTCGGCCATCGGGGGTGGTTATGTCGGGATCGAACCGACTAAAACCGCACGCCGTCTCGGGCCTTAGTAACCGGGGTGTAAGGTTACCCAAGCATATCCCTCGCACCCCAGGTGGTATTCACCCCTGCTCAACAATAGGGAAGGCCTTTACTCATGACGCAGGTTTTATGCTAAAACAATTCATTTTTTTACATAAATGTTTCTCATAATTATCATTTAATTACTATTCTAAAAGAAACAATCAAATCAAATGACGTTATTTACATAAAATTATGTTCTTAAGTACAAAAAAAATCTTTATTACGATCCTAACCACGGAATAAAGAATACCTATCCTAACATAATTATCAGATACGTCACACGTCACGGCATGTTGTGTTAGGTTATGTCAGAATCGAACCGAATAAAACCGCACGCCATTTCTGGTCTTCTAGCGCCGGTGTGTAAGGTGGCCCAAGGCATTTCCGAGGAGGTAGGACACTACGGTATCTCCCATCCGAAACGAACAGTCCGACTGGGGTAGTACCTCCGCCCTACAGGAGACCGCGGCCATACCTAATAACCTATCTTGTTGTGTTCCCACCGGTAATTAGGGTAGCCAGAGCTCACTCTTCTTAGCCTCCCCGCCCCTTCCCAGCCCTCCTCCCTTCCCTACAGGGTAGGGGTGACCCTTAGTGTTGCACACGTTCATAGGACACGGTGACCGTTTCACATCAGGTATCCCTCCCATCTCGGCTGACCCAGGCCATCACTGGGTTTGAGATGAGAACCCGTTCTCACCACTCATAATATCTCCATCTTCCATTATCATCGCCTCCTGCTCCAACATCAGGTGGGCCGTGTGCTTGTCTGCCACCCACGTGGTGAAAAAAAAACTAGTAAAAGAATTTTTTCAATCAGTTCAGTGGTTCTGAAGAATACCCCGGACATAAATAGCTAAACAAACTCAAGAAATTCGGCTTCTCTCTTTACCTCTATAATATCAGGTACGTCTAGACTAGTCTAGACTAGAGTTCAATGAAATTTTAAAGCAATTGCATGCTAACTAATTCCTGATGATTTTTTGATCGGAAAAAGTGATCATCTAGGGCGAGAACCCCCTGAGAACAGCCCTCTAGAGGGCCACTCCTACCCTGGCCGGTTTGGCCACAGGCAGCAGCGTCTCCCGAGGCGAGTGGAAGGCGCTGCTCGCCTCCGTTGCCCGGGTGCACCACATGGAGGTTCGGGCCCACACCCTGCTGACTGTACACCTAAGATTCAAGTGTACAATCTAAAAATAAAAACACTTTAATTTTATAACAATTGACTATACCTACCTACTGAATATAAAATATTTTTAAGACAAGCTAACTTGACGTGACGACGAAAAAGTTGCCATTTATGTCTTTCAAGCCGTGTGAAAAATTCGTCTGAATAACGTAATTATAACCAACAAATAAAATTCTAAAAATGGCGACGTTCAAGTGGTTGATTTTTGTGACTTTGGCAAGTTCCACTCTAGGTAAGTTTTTTCTTTCTTTCTTTAAATAAAAATAAAGGGCAAATGACTGTAACCAGAGTACGAAAAGGTTAAAAATAAGTTAAATACTGATTGCTATCATTCTCTCATTGAGTAAAGCAAGTATTCGGGTGTTAAATATTCATTGTTCATTTTATTTCTGTTATCTAGCAGTAATATTTCACGATTATAGAAAAAGCAAACAAAATCTGTTACCTATTATTAAATTAAATAACTATTAAATAATTAAACACTAACTCAGAATATCAACTCCCCTCTCGCTGTATTCGGCGCAAAGGTGGCCATTACTCTTGCCGCATTGCCGCGTTGAATAGCGATGGCCAACCTTTGCACCAGATACGATCCAGAGCGGGAGTCGCCTTTCTTGTCCCTCAACCTACGCCCCAATTCGCTCATGTTATAATTCTATATGATGAAAAACAACTGCATGTAGCGGAAATGTGAATGTTAAGATGAATGTAGGGTGTGACAATAATAAGGAATGAGTATATTAGGGAAAGTTTGAAATTTGCACCAATGAATGAAAAATTGTGAAGTGAACGACTGTCTTAGTATGGACATGTTATTAGAAGAAATGAACGTAAAATTGTTAAAAAGGTTCAAAGTATGAATGAAGAGGGCTTTAGATGCAGAGGTGGGCCTAAGAAAAGATGGATGGAATGCGTAGAAGAGGATATGGATAAGATGGGAGAGACTGAGGAGATAGCATCTGACAGGAATGTATGGAGGAAATTGACATATTGAGCTGACAAAAAAGAATTGGGACAACGACGGCCTGACACTCTAAAAATGCTATTTAATTGTAGACTTTACCGGTATACACTTAAAGTCTAAAACAAATGAAAAGAATTCATTTAACTTTTTCATCGCTCTACAAAATATCATTTGACTTTAGACTTTAACGTGATAACAATAAAGTCTACAATTAAATGGAATTTTTTAGAGTGTCAGTGGTATTACAGTGGTTTGTCTTTAGCAGAATCGAGGCCCTGGATTCTAAATAAGTTCTAGCCGAAGCATCATAAGCAATCTTGCTTATAATGCTTCGGCAGGTCACCGGTGAATTAATGTGTCAGTATCTGTCATTAATGATGTATTCTTTTTTTTACAGCACTTTTAATAGATATTCAAAAAGATTTAGACTTTACTAAGTGTATAACAAACAGTCAAGTACTTTTCATCAAAGGCATTGAACGAGTAGTTAATACCTCAGACCCTCTATCACTGGACTTTATTCTCGGAAATCACCCTGATTTGGAATTTCAAGTCCAGAATGCGACACTATCAGGGTTGAAGTACTGTATAGTTGCTAAACTGAGGTGAGATAGTATCAATTATTAAAAATTTTACTTATATTAAAAGTCTATGTGTCAGGATAAGTTAAATAACTATAATATTTTTTTACCAGGGCAAATAAAGCAAATACAACATTCAACTATAATCTAGAATGTCCAAGTATTGAATTCAAAGCTAAATATTTTTTAAAGGGCCAATTGACTAATATTTCAGTTGAAGGTGACGGTGATGCAACGGTTACAACTGGTAAGTTTTTAGGCATTTTAAAAGAATATCCTAAAAAATTACAATATCAAATATCTTATGCCAGTAGCACACCTCCACTGCGAAATAATCATCTTCCAAGCCACTTCATTTATTCGTAAACTCAACGTAAACTTCAGAACTAAGTACTGCATTATATATTTTTTTAAATCAAAGAATTCGTTGTTTTGACACTTTATTTAACGTGTATATCCAATTTTTTTAGGTTTTTATATATTCAAGTTTCGTGGAGATTATGACAAAACCATTGGAGAGGATAAAAAAGAATACGCACATATAAAAAAATATTTCTTGGAATTTGAACCCCGGGAGAAGTTGGTGTTGAAATTCGGAAACTTATATGGTGGCGATAAAGAAAAATGTAAACAGAAGTTTCATTATTGTAAGTTGTATAAATTACTAGCTGATTCACGGACATCAGCTACGGGTGAAGCTCCGTAGCTTCAGCCGTGCGTTCATTGGTCTTATTTCCAGTTTTATTTGACCAATTGCTATCAAACATTGCATCTGATCGCGTCTGATCAAGATTATTTTATTAAGAAAAAACAGCGTTAGAATCCGCTCTGCATTTTTTGCGTCCATTGCAAATAAACAGACAAGAAATCCAAAAAAAAATAACATTTTTAATTAACATTTAGATTTTTTGATTTAATAATATACACAAGCATTTTCGTGAATATCTGTAATGTAAAGACTTTTTTTTATTGGAAATAGGCTCGCGTTTGACCACAATCAAACCGGTTTTTTTAAGTGATGATGTAGTCGACGGTGGAGCACGCTTATCTAGAAGTACACTCTAGACTTGGAGACTCCCAGGTTATAGCTTTCCGGAAACAGACTCAGGCAGCTAATTTCACTCTTTGGCAATACGCATAATGAAAGCGATGGTAGGTGTAGTATGTAAAGGACGCGGCCTCTATTCAGAGGTTTCGAGTTCGAATCCGGCCGGACAGCACCAATATGAATTTCACTTTGTGGAATTTATATATGCTAATCACATGATTTACCATCTGCTGAAGGTGAAGGAAAACATCGTGAGGAAACCCACATGTCTTAAAAGAAATTCTAAGGACATGTCCGATCCACCAACGTGTGTAGATTAAGGCTTAAACCCTCTCAGCTCTCTCGTTAGTGGAGAGGAGACCCGTGCCCAGCAGTGTGACATAAATGGGTTGCTATGATAATGAATGTAGGTAGGTACTACCAAACACATTTCATTTACAATTTTTACAAAGTTATAGATTATAGATTATGTCGTTTGGGATGAGTTTTAGTAGGATGAATACGGAACAACCCATTCTTACTAACGTTGATTCGTTTTTTTATTTTTCCAGCTGATGCACTCCACAAGGCTATAAATGAAAACTGGCGGTTAATGGACCAGCAGTTTGGACAGCCAGTGTTGTCCAGTTTCATGCAAGTTTTCATTGAGAATCTCAACAATTACTTAAAATCTGTTCCGATTGTAGAATTGTTTAAAACTTCATGTTAAAAATATTCTGGGTTTGTATGTTTGGTGGCGTGTTGGCTAAGGTGAAGATTGTAGTTTTGAGATCACGGGTTGGACGTTAATTTACTTCGGCTATACTTTTTTAATTTTATTAGTTTTAGGAGTTAATAATTATCTGTAAAGAACAGATTACATAGGTACACATCTTATCTATAAAACATTACTTTTTGAAAACTCTTTTTTTATTTTAGGTTTTTTTTTATTTTAATATATAAGTACAGTCAGCGTCAAAAGTAGGTGATGATGGCACAGATTTCAAAATTAAAATCAGAATGATAATTATGAATTATCTGTTAACCAACTTTCAAAAATGTCTAATGTGAGTGAAAATGCTATTTGATTAGTTATTGGGCATAACTAATCAAATAGCATTTTCACTAAGAAATATTATTTATTTTTTTCAAAAATGAATTTTTAAAACCTGAAAATGATGACCTAGACAATAATATATAGACGATATAGACGTACAATTACGTACACAATACTGAGCCATGATACATCATGTTAATGAAACATTTTCAATCATGAAACCAACTTAACCAAGTTAGATTAAACCCTAGTTTAGCTATCCACGTTCACAACACTATCTACCGGAAACGGATATACTAACAACACTATTCCGAATGCGGAAATGCTGTGTTTGCTACCACTTCCTGTCATTCGGATGTGCTTTGTAGTGGTTATATGGTAAAAAAGCAAAAATGATATATGGTCTCAAGCTTGTTAATATTTATGGAATAAGGAGTTAGTGCCTTGCATGATGTTATGTGAAAAATTTGCATATACTTTGACTGGTATTTTTGTACGATTAAAGCTGCGTTTCCATTAGGGCGAAGCGAAGCAAGGAATGTGTTTATTAAGAATCAGTAGAATTATTTAATTTACGTTTAGTAAGCATCAAAAGTGGATGATATCTACTACAAATTGAATGAAAATTTTAAGCAATTGCATGCTAACTATTCCCAATGATTTTCTGATCGGAAAAAATGTTCATCCAGAACGGAACTCGAACCCGTGACCAGTCCCTTACAGGGGGAATGCTCTGACCAACTGAGCTATCTGCACCCATCCTAGATGCTCGAAAATTTTCCGTTAAATTCTACGGCGTAGGGCGCCAGTGGAGCCATCTACCGTAATTCGTTCGAACTACGGTAACAATGAACAATATTGCAATTGTTTTTAAACATTATTTATAGATTCTCCGCCCGATTAATTGAATGAAATTTTGAAACAATTGCATGCTAACTATTGCCAATGATTTTCTATCGGAATTGAATGATCATTTTTCCCGATCAGAAAATCATCTACTACAAAGTTTGATAAAGTCACGCACCACTCATCCGCGTACCGTTTCGCAGCGTCGCCGTCGTCGTCGCGTGGTCGTCGTTTCTACGCACACGCACTACTCAACCTCGCACCGCTCAGCTGCTTGCTCATCTCTCCTAGAAACGCAGCCTTATTATGTTATATCTGTGTTATATTTATGCGTGTACGAATGTAACATCGTGCGTGTAAATCTCTCGTACAATCCATGTATTTGCACGTTTAAAAACAATAGTTTCGTCTTCTTATAAAGTAAGGCTTAATTAGGAATATACCTACAAAGACAGACATGCACATTGGTCGTTAGGTAGATAGGTACTCTTCATTGAACACCAAAAGAATATAAACAGGATATACAGCAAGTTAATCGTAGGGTAATACCGGGTTACTACATTAAATTAACTTTAAAAATAAATTAAGTAAGAAAAGTTTTAAATGAAACGCTTTTATGCACTAAAATCTGCCATATTGGATTTTCTTTTTTTTTCACAGTGAACTATATTCTGCTGGTCAAGCAAGCCCTTTCATTTGATAACCATATTGCGGTAGTTGTGGCAAAATATGTAGGTAAGCCGCCATTTTATAGCGGCGGCCATCTTGAATTTACAATGATACAGAATAGATTAACTTGTATTGTAACTATAACTCTGTTAATTATGTGCCAAATATCAGAACAATCCGTCTATACAGGAAGGGGGTCAATTTCAATTACTATATTTGACTCAAAACAGGTCAAATTAAATAAAAACGTTTAATCAGGTGAAGCTTTTCATATATTTTAATAAAATTTCACTGCTTAAGTAAACAAAAGCCTTTATATTTTGGGCCAAGATACAACTAAATCTCCAGTGTCATGATCGGTATAAACAGAGACATTGTACAAAGCCAATCTCAGCGGCTGTTTGGAATTAATCAGACTATTGTATCAGTAACAATGGACTACGGTTAGGAGAAGGTGCCACTGTCAGCGGAAAGGTACGAAGGAATTCAGGAAGAATAATTGTGGTTGGAGCCTGGCTTGAGGTAAAGACATATAACATAACATAAACTCACGCCTATGTCCCCGAAGGGGTAGGCAGAGGTGTTAGCACCCACATTTCGCCAGTTTATGTTTAGGTCCCTATGTAATAGGTGGCGAACCTATTGCCATTAACCGGGCACTTATAAACCTGCGATAAATACACACATAACTTCGAAAAGCATCGAAAAGTCATTGGTGTGTGCCATGGTGAACCTGAATCGAACCCGAGACCTCGTCTCGGGTTCGATTCCATTACCCAGACCACTAGGCTACGCGAGGTAAGGAGCCAATGGTTGAAGGTCTGAAGAAAAAGAAATACAATTGGAGGTGTGTGAATAAAAGTCGCTCCTCTTATCTGAACCTAGGATTGGGAATAATCCGATTATTTAACAATAAGTACATGTATACTTTCACGCTTATATTCTCGAAGGAGTAGGTAGAGGCTATTCAATCTGTCTGCAGTTCACCAGTCATAATTGGCCCCATACGGCCAGGCTATTGCCGTATTGGGACAGACATCGATAGTCAGTAAGCTCCAAGGTTAGTTGATAATAGTAGAGGGTCAAAAAACTGATGTTGATGGTCTATCTTTGTGCAAAGTTTCTTCCAGATCAGTTCAGTCTTCCGTGATGGAGTAACAAAAAATATCTATCCGTTCCATCTATTCAACAAATTAATCTAAAGTAAATTAATCATTATTAGTAATAAAATTATGAGATTATATCGAATTCAATGGTAAATTTAGATTTGATGTTATAGATATGTTACGGCTTATAATACCCGAAGTGCGGCTGCACCTAGTTTTAGCCGGTTAGAACTAGGTGTAGCCACTTATCCTAACCTAACCTAACCTAACCGGCTAAAACTAGGTGCAGCCGCACTTCGGATATTAGCCGTAACAGATACACAGTTTTTGGTATCTAACGCAATCCGCTTCCAATTGAACCTACACCTAATTTACCTGACTAGTATTACTGTTTGATATACCGTCTTGATTGCAATAAGTAAATGTTTAATTAAAAATAGCACTAGTATAAGAAATAGTAGGATGTTTACGCGAATTACATATTGAGTTATAAAAATAATTATGTTAAAAAAAAGACGACCACTGTGGCGTGGCGCAGCGGTAGTGCATTCGACTGCTGAGTCATAGGTCATAAGTCGCGGGTTCGATTCCCTCTCAGTGCAAATATTTGTGTACGTAAACATGAATATTTACGTTTTCTTGGTGTTTTTGTACAATATTTTATGTATTTACGAAAAAAATATATTTAACCTATACGTTTATAAGCATCCTAGAACCGATAAAACAAGCGAGTTAACTATACTATATACTTTGAATCTAGATAGCGCTGTGTTTATGTCATAGAATATTTATATTTTTATAATAGTATACAACAAAGTTCCGCAATTGTGCTTTCCAAAAGAAAATTTATTGGTAGGTAAGTACTTTACAACACACTCACGGGTGAATTTAAGTATTTTTACCTTTTTCAATGTGTTTGTAGTATCGGGCGAGTTAATTAATCTTACTGTTTGCAAATCATTTATCAAGCCAGGCACAATTTTGGTGAAGGTACGAGTAAATTATACAAGATAGTGGTAATTGTAAATTTTAATTTTCTGCGAGTCCGAAACTTATAGGTAAAAAAAAAACATGTTTATTTTTAAGCTACAGGGGCTCATAGTGTGTTAGTACAATTGCTTAAAAGCTATGTTAGTAACTGTATAAATGTAAAGACTACAATTAAATAGCATTTTTAGAGTGTCAGTGGTATTACAGTGGTTTGCCTTTAGCAGAATCGAGGCCCTGTTCGTACGATTAAATCATAATTTCTGATTAGCTGTGAGAAGTTTAAGTTCGTATAAAATAGTTGGGACTCGTACAGTATGTACCTATTACAAGTCGTGCAGCGAACAAAGGTGCATTATTTGTCTTTGTTATGGTGTAATCTTTTATATTCTTATTACTAACACAAACATCACGCTAGTATGTAAACTAAAATCAAATATTAACTGGTTTTTATTTTTAACTTGCACTGTTCAGGTGCAAACCTTTGTATAACTATTTATTGGCTTCCAATTGAATTGCAATTTTGAATACATGTTCTGGTTGTTTTTTTTTTGTCTTTGATAATAAAATTTTATTATACTTCGCACGTCGGGAATACTCTCAATTTTCGTTCCGACTTTAACGCGATGTGACACGCCTAATCAGAAACTAGTTACTATCAATAAGAACTAAGCAATTCGGTGATTCTTTTCTTTGCCACGTGTTTCCTTCCTCCTACAGTCCCGGGTTCTTTAGGCGGGGCGTGAAAAATCATTTGATGAGACGGTCAAGTTTAGGGCCACTTATGGCACTGTCGGTGTATGTAATGGGGACCCCTTTCAGACTTTACCTTTAGCTTACCATCAGGCGAGATGAAGTCATATTGACGTGACCGATATAATAAACAATAGTTAATTAATAAAACTCACGTGTACAGAATCGTAACACCAAAGTTTAACAGCTAAGGAGTGGAATTCCCCTCCCGAGTCTGTGTTTCCGGAAAGCTATAACCTGGGAATATTCAAGTCACGAGTTAATAGGATCCTTCTAGGCAAGCGTGATTCGTCGTAGACCACATCGTCACTAACCATCAGGTGAGATAGTGGTCAAACGTAAGCCTATGAATAAAAAACAAAAACAAAAAAAAAACTTCCAATCTTTTAACGTCTCGAAACCGACATCGAAATGAATCAAAAGCATAAATTTAATAAATCCACTGCAAACATTGCACCTTTAACAGTCGTATGTTCTGTTAGTAATAGCGTAGGTATGAACTAACAAGAACAAACGCCTCGCATCTGATCTAATCCTGTTTTTGCTCTCCGCTGTACCTCGTGTGTGAACTTATTTATCTACCTTTGTAGTCCAATCAAGTAGAAGGAAGTAGGACCTAAAAATACGCGTGTTGTGTTTCAGTATATAGTTCCTTGTTAGTTGTGTATGTTTATTACTACGGCGCATAATTTTCAGGTTATTCCTATCCGTTGGATTATATACTAGCTGTTGCTCGCGGCTCCGCCCGCGTGGATGTCGGTTATCGCGACCAAACATAGCCTATGTTCATTCTCGAGGTCTAATCTACTCTTATACCTACTTACCAAATTTCATTAAAATCGGTTCAGCGGTTCAGGCGTGAAAATGTAACAGACAGAGAGACAGACAGATAGAGTTACTTTCGCATTTATAATATTAGTATGGAGTATGGATGTGTTTTCTGAACTGCTTGTAATGAAAGAGGTATTCAATCGAATCAGTATTACAGCAAAATATAAAATAATATAATCTTTCTTTAATGCAATGCTAGTTACGATTTTCTTAGCACAAATAGATTGATTTACCAGGATAAGTACTTACCTTTTTTTCGTGCGGAAATCCCCATGGCTCATGTCGAACTTGAACCGGCTACAATC